>CM035420.1:87054392-87604392 GCA_020310875.1 Ceratopteris richardii
AAAATTGGACGATGAAGCAATAAAATGTATTTTTGTTGGATACACTTCTGAAAACAAAGGTTATCGTTTGTAAAATCCACAAACTATATGCATTTTGGTTAGCCGTGATGTTGTTTTTATGGAAGATGCAATTCAACCATTACTTTCATGTACTAAGGAGACATCAGTTAGCTCCAAAGATGTGTATAACACTTTGTTTCCTCTTTTTACAGGTGGACGGTCAAGTGCTATTCCAAATGAGGCAATTTCTTAGCCTTTACAGGTTCCACATGATCATGCAGATCATTCCATTTCTTATGCAGATTTACATGATGCACTTGTTGATGAGAGGGATGATATAGAAGAGGCAAAAACCATGCCTAAATGGTTGGTGCAAACTTTGCGAGATAGCAAATTAGATGCACCTTTGTCATATCATACTCGTTCATGCAATCAAAGTGCTTCTTTTGCATAGATTAGAATGAGCCTGTTTCTTTTGATGAAGCACAACACTCAAAAAATTGGATGGATGCTATGCAATCAAAATATGATGCTATTATGAAAAATGGTACCTAGTCTTTGTGTGATTTGCCTCTTGGCAAAAAGGTCATTGACACTAAATGGGTATACAAGTTGAAATGTAAGCCCGATGGAACAATTGACAAGCATAAGGCTAGGCTTGTTGCAAAAGGTTATGCTTAGGAAAGAAGCATTGATTTTGATGAGAACTTTGCACCCAAATGCCAAATGACTACTGTTCGTCGCATTTATGCACTTGAAGCTCAATCATGGTTGGAATGTGCATCAGTTGGACATTAAAACTGCATTTCTGAATGGTGATTTACATGAAGAAGTGTATGTATTTCAGCCCCATGGTTTTGTACAGAAAGGGAATGAAAACAAAGTGTGCAGGTTGAAAAAGGCATATAATCTTTCAAATTAGCAGGTTTATGCATTGCCCATGTGTCAAGCATTGGCAGGCGGTTAAGCGCATCTTTCGCTACTTGAGTGGTACCCGACTGATTGGATTGTTTTATCCAAAGGGGGGATCACTACCGCCACTTTTACATCCTTTTCTGACTCTGACTAGGCTGGTTTGCTATGACACTTGTGTGTCCACAAGTGGTCTTTGCTTCATGCTTGGTAGCTCATTCATATCTTCGTCGAGCAAGAAGCAACCTACTATGGCTACTTCTAGTTGTGAGGTGGAATATAGGGAAGCTTTCACAACAATTGTTGAGTATGTGTGGCTAAGACACCTTTTGGCTAATTTGGGTGTTCGCCACTTTTACATCCTTTTCTGACTCTGACTAGGCTGGTTTGTTATGACACTTGTGTGTCCACAAGTGGTCTTTGCTTCATGCTTGGTAGCTCATTCATATCTTGGTCGAGCAAGAAGCAACCTAGTATGGCTACTTCTAGTTGTGAGGCGGAATATAGGGAAGCTTTCACAACAATTGTTGAGTATGTGTGGCTAAGACACCTTTTGGCTAATTTGGGTGTTCATCAATCTTCTCCCACCACCATCTTCACTGAAAGTCAGAGTGCATTGGCAATTGCGAGGAACCCTCTATTCCATGCTCGCACTAAGCACATTGAGATGCACTATCATTATGTCAGGGAGAGGTTCTCATGAAGGAGAGATCAGTTTGGCATATATGCCCACACAGAAGAACGTTGAAAACCTTTTCACAAAGGCTCTACCTAGGTAGAAGTTTGAAGCTTTCCACAAAGCTTTGAGCTTACTTCCACATAGCTTGTCACTTCCTTATATATGAGTGCTAGCTCCTTGTTCACTACATATTCCCAGGTGGGATTTGTTGATATATTTTGGTAGTGACGCGTGTGAACACACTTAGGACTGCTGGGGCACTTTTTTCCCTCTTTAGGAGGTTTTTCCCCCTTGCTTGTATATACGCCTATAACCCTAAAGGGTTACTTATCTTTGTACATTCACTTGGTATTACGTTCAATATTGTGTGTTGTGCTCCAAGCTTCTTCTTCTTCCTTGAACTATTTGTCTCTCTCTCTCTCTCTCTCTCTCTCTCTCTCTCTCTCTCTCTCTCTCTATCTATCTATCTATCTATCTATCTATCTATCTATCTATCTATCTATCTATCTATCTATCTATCTATCTATCTATCTATCTATCTATCTATCTATCTATATATCTATCTATATATCTATATATATATATATATATATATATATATATATATATATATATATATATATATATATATATATATATATATATATATATATATATATATATATATATATATATATATATATATAGAGAGAGAGAGAGAGAGACACACACACACACACATGGAATCTAAAATCTAATCTCTAGGTATACATTATACATAAAATGATATATGAATCATATATGATATGATATTACATATTATAATACCATTGACAAACTACAATATCCATTTAAGATTCAAACTTCAAAGACGATAGATCGAGAATAGAAAAACTAAAGTTCATAGATCCTTCACATTTCAAACTTGAATCAGTTATCATATTATACACATTATAGATACACATGAATGGTCAATTTCAAACTTGAATCAGTTATCATATTATAAACATTATAGATAAGCCAGAATGATAATTCAGAAAACATCAATGATCAAATATTAGAACATAATGAAACATGAACATGACTATCAATAATCGATTATCAATGTCATGATTCATACAATATACTGATGGTAGACCTTACAGCAGGCAAAATCAATTATCAATGTCATGATTCATACTATATATTGATGGCAAAATCAACCTTAGGTCAGGCCAAAAAAAAAAAGGTCTGCAAACATGATTCCGTTTGGAAACGGTTTGGAGAAATGGCCGAACCCAGGACATGCCATTTCCGGTAACCGTGCCGGTAGGCAAATGTGCTCTCTTTCCTCTTCTATAAACAAGCTCAGGACAGCTTACAGAATACCTTAATATCAACGGAAATCAACAAGATGCTGATTGGCAGATTTGTGAGTTTGAACTCATTGCAGGCTCAATGATGTTTGCAGTTATTTTTACAATGTTTTGCTCATGGTTCAGTTCTCTTCTTATAAAGAGTTGGGTCCATGAAGTGTGAATCATCTCAAGGATAGCTTTTCCATAAAGCAACCATATGGCAAACACATACGGGTATGGAAGTATAGAAAAGGTATGATTGAGAATACCATACATTACCAAACATCAACAAAAAGAAATTAACGGCACATAATCGATTTCTTGGCATGTGTAGATGAAACCTGCAACATACAATCTGCATGTGCCATAATGGAATGTTGAATGCATCATGAAAATTCATGAAGTGTACATAAAAGAATGTACATAGATGTGCTATAGTACGATCATTCAAATCAATCATGCTTATATCGAAATTGTACACATTATAAGGTACTTCGGATGCATAATGTTAAAATCATTGGGATTTATTGTATATAGCACTTTATACACCTTCAGTTTGTTCATTCTAAAATTCTTAGCTGCAATTTCATAACACACACCAGCATAAGCATGCATCAAGCTTTCCAGATATAAATTCTAGTATATGATAGTTGACTCGAATTTGATTAAGATATTTATCAGCATTTAAAAACCAAATATGAAATGCCCAATTCAACATTTCAATACGTTACTTTTTCATACATCTGGTTTGGCTATCATAACAGTACACAAAAAAAAAAAAAAAGACTATGATCTCAAGTACCTAAGCATTAAAAATTTTGAGACTAGATCCCCATAATGTACATAATTGTCTGGATGGGTCCTTTGACTGTGTGCCAGAGATATACTGCAGCGCATCACAACAGAGCTGGTGATAACTTGGAGACATATTTCTGGATGGCAGTGAATCTCCCTGCATTCCTCAATCAAAGACCACCATTGTACTAGCTAAGAGCCCTTTGAGGATTTCACAACCATGAGGTTTGTCTCATGCAATGTATAGGCGTTGGGGCACCCTTACTTTATGTAGTACAAAGACATTTTGAGACATGATCCCATAGATGTTCAGTGCAGGACAAGATTGACTTGCTCCTAATACTGGACCACCACCTTTCGCAAGAAAATAATTATTTTATTAGTCATAAAGATACGCTCAAAACCATAATCTTTGGAAGAGGTAGAAAATTCATTAGGTGTAGTTCACGTACCCTCTAAAAAAGGTAGTGCCCCAAGAGGGGGGGGGGAAGGAGTGGGTGAATTTTGGGTCGACTGCATTCACCTCTAATTCCAACAAGCTGATCACAGAGGATTCCGAATAACAGGATCCATATATCTTGAACAATCTATGTTGGAAGAGTGCCTATTATCAATGGACAAAATATACCGAACTGTGAGGATTCTGGTGAGTTCCCATCTCCAACTACCTGTCTTGCTCATTTCCCAGTGAGCATCCTGCTAGAGAAGCATAAGCAATCTAAACTCCCATACTGGAATATCGTAAATTGAATGTCACCCAAGTCATGCTCATACTCCATTGACTATTAAAGAAGCCCAAAAGAGTTGCACCTTATGTCACCAAGAAGTAAAACTTGTCTTTGTTTTCATTAACATGTATATAGTTGTTTATATACGTGTTTTCTAGTTTTTTTATTTTTCTTGGTTTATTGTTTGGATCCCATAGTCTCTTTGAAAATGAAAGTAACAACCGATAGTGTAAGGAAATTGACCATAGGATACAGAGTGAAGAGTCCCTTAATTCATATCAAGGACTTTATTGGGAGTTCCTATCAGTAGCAGGATCATATAATTTATATGGATGATTGATCATATAGGCCTCCAGTTCAGGTCACAATCCTTCGTGTCTGTCGTGCACCTCAACCTCCCAAGAGCATGTCACATTACTCATGGCCCTTCCCCTAGGGCCTAACAAAAGAGATCTGGCAAGCAATCTTTCTTTTAATGAGAACATGCAATTGTGGGCAGGTTTTGTCACCTGGAACCCAATCAGTTGGCTCTTGCTTACAATGGATCTCATGCTAAATGTTTTTGCCAGAACAAATTGATCAGAATTCCTAGAAACCTACGAAGTACCTCAGACTGGTTCCCACACAAAAACATTTTCTGCAACCACATATTCAGTTATAACAGCTCAGACTCCATTGTTATTATTCAGAGATAGAGAATTATAGAAAGAGAGAGAGATCCTTACTGAAAGAGACCCCATCAACGAACAGATGCTAATGTAGACCATAACATGTGTATTACCATAGATAGTTGCAAAATGGTAAATGAGAACCAGAACCACCACCACTACAAAGAATGAATACAGCAGGAATGCTACAAGAGACAAAAGTTATTCTCAGTCAGACATTACCACCCGAACTTTAAATTCCAAACAAAAATAGACAAACAAAGATTAAGAGAGAACCTGGTTGAGTGGCAAGAATCCAAATATCATCTATGGACTGGATCTGACGCTCTGCAGGAGCATGAAGTACGATGCTGGTTGAACCAACAATACAAAGAAGACAACCAAGCACTCCCAAGGAATGCAACTTTTCCTTCAGGATCACATGTGCTAGGACTGCACTGCATGATTACAAATTTGATCCAGCTCAAGAGTTATGTATTAATGTATTGCAGTCCAAATATGAGATTGGTATTCAAATCAACATGAAAACTCTCACCTTACCTAACAATCACACTAAGCGCTCCAAGAGGAGTAACCAGAATCGCTGGAGCAAATGCATAGGCAGCAAAGTTGGCAGCTTCCCCAACAATCACTAAAAACAGCAAAGAATTTCCTCAGTTACCATGAGGAAATTGCACGGTATCTTGAGAACTAGAATGCCTTACTAGTGATCATCCCCGCCCACCATAGAGGCTCCCACAAGTAAGAGTAGCCTCCCAACCCTGCAGAAGCAAAAATACTTGAGCTAAAGTTGCACAGAATCTAAGCTGGTCTATATTACTGATGTACAGATCAGAATGGTTCATTGCAATTTGCTTCACTGACTATGCCCAAAGAAGCAAATATATACAGATTATGCTTACCAGAGGAGGGAAGAAATGCTTCATTTGCTCACTTCCAAAGTATGTATATGCAAAAGAGAGATGTGGCAATGTCTTAAGTATGCCTTTATCTTTTTCCACGCTTAAGTATGCCTTTAACTTTTTCCACGCTTTTGATGGAGTCTCAGTACAAGAGGCTCAGCAGATTCTGACTTGAACTCCAAAAAAAGCACAAACATGACATTCTGCATAGAGATACCCATAGAGGATGGCAGCTCACATTCACCTATTCTTTTGAAGCCAGAGAAATATCGACCTAGGTCTGCCTAGAAACTTGAAAGTCAGGTCTCACTGTAGAGCAGGCAAAGATCTCAGAGGTGGCATTGGGCAGTTATCCAAAGGATTGATACCATGATAGGGCTCATGACATTAAATGAACACCCTTACTATCAAAGTAACAAGTAGTAACGTAATAAATACATGTCTAATGTCAAATGGGGGCAACATAAAAGGGACTCGCCAACTCGATCAATGAACTCATAGATGAGTCCCAATGTACTCCCCTCCATATCAACTATGCGAAGAATAGAATATAATGGATTTATGGAATGCACAAGTGCCTCTATATCCCTCCAAAAGCTTTTGAAAAAGCTATAGCTTCCTCCAATTTGACTCCTATAGAGTTTGCAACAACTCTTGCAAGGTAGACTACCAATCCTCATAGGATAACATACTAATACACAATAAAAGATACAAAGATTCCTCAAGCACAACTCGAGAGGCTTTTGGTCAAACTCTTCTAGGACAATATACTATGATATATAAGCAATCCAATGACTAGAAGAACTCTAAATATGGATGATCCTATTAAGAGAAAAACACTAAAAAGTCAAGCTATATGCAAAATAACTGCATTTGAGTGAGATATGTACAAGAGAAGAAATCAAGGGTAAAGATGGCTAGGTTATCTTCACTTCCATGCATCATGTGCACCTAGGACCATCCTTATATTTATAGTATGATGATATGGCCTACCAAAGTCATGACTCAGTCCTTATGGGCTCCATCCATGCCAAATCAATCTCTTCCATTGATTCATAATCTAGATCTCACGAAGACAAAGCATGATCCACAATTCCTTGTTCATAGCCCTTTATCTTCTTTGATCGACTTGGATTAGCCTTAGATCCAATAGTCCACAAGAAAAGACTCCTTCTTCAAGTAACTAAAGTTCTCTTTATTCCTATCCATTGATTATGCTTCATCTTCACATAAGATCCATCTCAAATCCAATGGCTCATAAGTACCTTTCCTATTCCTTCACTAATCTTCATCTTTGGTTAATTTCAACTAGTCCCTTTAGTGACTTTTCACCTTCCTATTGTCTTTGAGCTTATTGCTTGCTATCTCTTTGACTTCCACATGTGCTTGAGCTTGTATATTTGAATATGCGGATTCCAAAGCACTTAATCAGGTTACCGTCAAGAACAAGTAGATGCCACCTAGGATGAATGATCTCATAGATCAACTCTCTAGTGCACATTATTTCAAGAAGGCTGATCTTAGGTTTACCTACCACCAGATACGGATACACCCTGATGATGTTTTGAAGAATGCATTTCGAACATAGTATAGACATTACTTGTCCTTGGTCTTGCCATTTTGCTTAACCAACAATCCCTAAGGTGAATGCTCTCTCATTTACCGACGAAAGGGCTGATTCCTAACTTTCTCTCTCTAGATGTGTTGTCATGATGATAACCACTTCGGTGGGGTAGAGCAACGAGTCCAATCTGATTCAAGTAGCCCAACTAACTATGACCATCTCCACTCGACAGCTTGCTATCAAGGGAAAGAAAGTGGAAAATTTTTCCAATCACACTCTATTACTTTTCTGATAGAGCAAGGTGTGTGCCCGGTGATGATGACATATATCTTGCTATCAAGGGAAAGAAAGTGGAAAATTTTTCCAATCACACTATTACTTTTCTGATAGAGCAAGGTGTGTGCCCATATATCTTCTACAAGCTTCATGACACATTGAGTGTGAGATACCCTAGTGTATATCATACCTTGCTCTCGTAGACCAGTATTTGTATTGGCCACGTAGGAGGACCTTTGTTGAGAGGTATGTGTTGAGTGTTCTCGATGCAAGCTTAACAAGGTTGAGGATTTGAGGCACGAAGGATTACTCCGCCCATTACGAATTCCCCATTGTAAATGGTCTTCCATTTCTATGGTCCTTATGACGTGGCATCAAGGACCCAGAGGGGTCATGATGCCATTTGGGTCATCGTTCAACGACTCACAAAGATGGAGCTCTATACCAATGCATTCCACCATGAAGAGTAGAGCTAGCTCAATCTTTGTGGAGCACGATTATAAACTTTCTAGATTGCTCGATGAGATCATTAGTGATCATGACACAAAATTCACTAGCAATCTTTTATAGAAGGTCTCGGACACTGAGACCCAATTGTGCATGTCTTCCTTGGATCACCCAAAACTGATGGAATCAAAAAGTGCATGAATCAAACCATGGAAGACATGTTGTGTGCACATGTCTCCCAACAATGATATGATTGGAAGTGTTACCTTCCCCAAATTGAGTGGCTTATAGCAATAGTAAGCATTTGGCTATAGGATATAGCCCATTTATCTTGATGTATGGTTACGAGCCGAGACCACCCCTTGCCACTGGACTCACAAGCATGGAGAGTCATGTCTGCAACTAATTTCTTGTATATGTAGGAAATGTTACAAGCAATGAGGGAAAGCATAAGGACAGTGGAGCTATTTTCTATTCTAATGAACATTGTAGACCTTGTGACCTCCAAGTGGGCATGTGGGTGTACCTTTGAGTTTTGAGAAACTATGAGAAGATATGAATTGGCTCGTGCATGAAGTTATCTTCTTGATATTGTGATGTGCTCCAAATCATAAGGTAATTGGTGTGCCCTACGAGTTAGATATATCTTGAGAAATAACTCCACCCAATGTTCCATGTGAATCTCCTTAAAGGGAGACTTGGGAAGGATGACACAATGATACCCCTAAGAGGAGATCCCTATGTCAAGAGGACACCACTAGATACATTCTTGCTCAAGCCAAAAGTTGTTCTAGACAATAGGGAGAAGAGTTCCAAGAGCACTTCCTATCCTAAGCTGAACTGACACATGTTGACTTATGAGGAAATTGTTGAGGACAAATAAGGGGAAAGTGGAAAGTCTTACTTCTCTACCCTTCTAGGATATCTAATGAGCGTTATAACCATCTAAGAGGTGTTTGGACAATGTGTACTAGGACAAGCAAGTTCAATGTGAACTATGTTACTTCACTTGAGTCTTATAAATAGGACTCAAGGCCTCTCATTTGTCTTTATCGACATTTTCCAAGCCAAGACTCTTGGTCTCGCATGAAAGAGCCTCGTCACTTCTACTTGTGGGGGTTGGTGGTATGGGACACAAGCCATGTGGAGGTGGCTTCCCATTCCATGCTACATACGTCAAGCCTAAGGGGTGAGTCCATATTGGCTCTATGGCTGGGAGGCGAGACTAATGTCCTCCATTTTATTGTTTGTGGATTTGGCTTGCTAAGCTTATCCACCATAGGGGATCTTGGTGGATGTAACACTGAATCATCCACTTTTAAAGAAGCACAAAGACATAGAAAATGGGAAGAAGTTATGCAATATGAGATTCAAACCATTAAAAATAATAAACTTTGGTTCTTACATCTAGGCCAACCAACCATCGAGTTATTAGGGTTAAGTGTGTCTATAAGGTCAAGTACAAATTAGATGGTACCTTAAATAAGTACAAAGATGGCTTGTAAGCTAAAGATCACAAGCAAAAGGCTAACATGGATTGCAAAAAAAACCTTTGCTCATTCAATTGTTTGCGTCATGCTACCACTCAACCCTCACTTACATCAACTCATCTATCAATTAAATGTGAACTGCAAAGTGTGCCTTTCTCAATGCTGATCTTCGGAGAAAAGTCTATATCGAGCAACTCGAAAGACGTAAGGTAAAAAAGGCATGGTCTATCGACTTCATAAAGCTCTCTATGGATTCATGCATGCATCTCCTACTTCATAGGAAAAGATACACTCCTTCAAGATCAATGGGTTTCAGACGTTTTCCAAATGTCAACCTTTATATTTATTAGCATAATTCTTTGATTGCCATCATCATCTTGTATATAGATGACCTCATCTTGATCAGTTATGCTAGTAATTGCATACAACCTCTTGCCCACGAGCAACTTCATTGGGAGTATTCCATGATTGATCTTGATTTACTTCACTACTCACACATGGTGGTTTGGAAACTACATGACGTAATATTTTTTACTCAAGGAAGTATTGTTTTGATCTTCTTATCAAGTATTACATGGACCAATGTCACACAATTTCTATATTTATGGAACCCAACATCAAGCTCACTTTGAAGAATACAACCCCACTTGTGGATGTGCATAGCTACCAAGGACTCATTGGTCCTTTACTTTACTTGGTCAACACTAGATCTAACATTTCATATGCAATTGACGTTCCATCAACCTCATCAAACAGACTAGCAAGCTTCCTAGAGACTATAGAGATACTTACATCATGGTCTTTGGTATAGAGAACGCATTGATCTAGTTAAATATTTTGTTTCGGATTGGGCTAGCAATCTAGACTCTCACTATTCCACTTCAAGATATGTGTTCTTGCTTGGCTCAAACCCCATTTCCTAAGTTAAACGAAGCTAACAATTTCCCTTTCATCCATGGAGGCAAAGTATTAAGCATCTTGTTTTAAAGCATATGCAGCCATTTAGCTTTGACACTTATTATCTGAGTTTGGTATTTTGCATAAATCTTCTCAAGTTAGTCTTCCTTGGCCATAGCCAAGAATCAATTTTCCATGAATGAAGCAAATCAAGATCCGGTACCATTTCATTTGCAAAAAGATCTCATCCCATGAGATCTCTTTTGTGTATTGTACCTTTGAAAAGAACTTAGAGGACACGTTCATGAAGGCTTTACCTTCAGTTCCACTCAAATGCTTAGTTGACCTCCATAGCATTCAACCTCTCCAAAATGGAGATGTGGAGGGCGGTTGAAGATTATCGTTTCTATTTTCTAATTCTAGTTTATTGGTCATCTCTTTGATTTCTATGAATGCATCTCGATTCTCCATTTTGTTTACTCTAATTGTACTCGGGACATCTGCCATTTCATTTCATTCTTTTAAGTTATACTCATTTTCCTTTCAAGATATTTGTCCCAAAAAAAGATGTGCTTAGAGGAAGCTCTCTTTTTTTTTTATCGTTGCTTTCATTACCATCTGTTATATATGGAAATCAAAATGTAATCATATATTCAATGCCTACATTGAAGACAAACCTCTTCCGGTTCAATTTTTTCAATCATGGAAAAAAGCTTTCATCACTCTCAAGAATCAAGGAAGGCCTCAAGGGCCATCTTTCTTTTGGCAACAGGCATAAGCATGAAACTTAATCAGACATACAGCACATGAGCCCTTATCTCACATAAATCAGTGTATGATGCATTCCCATTACTCTCTATCACGATGGTTTCTCATGCATGGCTCGAATAATCCGCCCTAATAGAATGTTGTAGTATCTGTCTCTTCTTCATATTGTATGCAGATCTACATCATACCACACAGCATGGGTTGTGCTTCTCATATATGTTACTAATCTCAGCCATCTTTTCTCTTTTTGATGCCAACAAGACAATTGTATGAGCACCGAGTTTCTTCACTATCTGCTCATCAAACATACAACAGCAACCCTCTCAAGAAGGGACAGAACACCACCATAAAAGCGTCGAGCGAAAATGAAGCCAATAATTCTCCGGCGAAAACTTGGCTGGCCTCCCTCATTAATAAACAGAACATCAAATTCTTATTTCAAACACCAAAGATATAACCTTTTGAAGTGAGAAGTTATGTCGAAAATCTATTAAACAGGAGCACTGAGAGAGAATCTGAGGTGCAACAAAGGCAGTTAGCCATAAGCCTAAAAACTAAGTATTCTAACATCTGCTGCTTCCAACTGACTGGCATTTTTCCATTCAGGGCAGTTTATGAAATCATGCAAAGCTTAACCTTCTAGTGGTAGATGTCTCTATCAGAAATTCAGAAAACCTTTATTTGAAGGTCTCAATAGTTATAAAACCAAGAGATTCAGAGCTACTAACTTGGTCCTTCGCAGTTATTTTAACATGTGCAAAGAAATATAATGAAGAATCGTTTGACAATATATGAAGCAAAACTAACAAAATAGAAGTCCAGATTTACTACAACATCAGGAGAAATCATATTTACATCATGATAAGCCTCGAGGACATTACGCCAAAGATTAATCAAGTTACAACTTGTATATTTGTTGCTAAAAAGTGCAACAACATTTCCCCAAAACAGTGACAGATAGTGGCATTTATCGACATAAGAAAACTTTTTTACAGTTGAGTTAAACCTATGATATCGTACCATTTCTGATGACATGATAAAATGAGTGATAAGGATTTCAACATATTGATCAATGGTGCAACCTGTTATGCTCGGTTTAAGCTCTCAAAATGAAAACTCACAGATATGAAAATAATGTTACAACGCCTATACACGGATTCCGCTAATGTTCAGGGGGCCTGAGCTTTGCACCTGCTCTTACATTGTTCATTGCCGCTCGTTTAAGTCCCTTCTTCTTTATGATGAAACTCGTACCGATAAATATGCTCGACGAAAGAGCCAACATCAGCCCTTTTATATTATCAGCTGACATATAAGCAAAAGAAGATCCGCTTGACATTTCTGTCATGAAGACCCTTAACCAACACCACCAAGTAGAAAATTAACGTCGATGGTGAAGCTCCTCAGCTCGTCAGGAGTATCCTTGTCTGCGTGGCTTTTAGCATAGCGTTGGCGCAGCACAAGGACGTTAAGGTGTGATCCAGCAGGCTTGAATGTGCGGCCAAGGAAAATGCAGAGGAGATGCTGCCTGATAAAGCGTTAATGAAGAAGCATGATGATCCCTGGCAAAGCCTTAGTTATGGGCTTTAAAAGAAGATTAACCTGTTCTGTATCTGGATCATGCATTTGACAGCTGGAGATCTACATATACTAGAGAAGATAAAAAACTCCGGTTATTGGAACGTTTTACGTCAATATCTCCGAGCCTGCATGCTGTTTTCTCTAAGACCGATCATCCCAAGCTCATGAGGAGCATTCACGTCCAGGAAAAAAAAACCATGAGCTAAACAAAGCTTGCATGGCACGAACACAGTGTTGCAGTGAAAGAAAAGAGACCGAACGACCAATATGAGATTGCGAAACACGTGAGTACCCCTCAATAGAAAAACCTAAAGTCTCATCGATCGAATGCGCTAATGCGTTCGGGAAGAGACTGTCTAGAGGCGCTACTTAATCGACCACGGATATGGCAACGTAGCGTCCCTACAAAGAACAACGACGCAAACGAAGTTGATGAATACAAGAGAATTGAAAATCCGAACACATTAGCGTCCACGGAGAAGAGACGTAATGGGCCTCCGCTTTACATACCAACGGAAACGCGGAAAGGCATAATTGAACGGGCATCAAGATTCAAGACTTCGTTTTTTTTTTTCTAATTCAAAGTTTTTGAAGTTCCTTCTTTACAAAATCTTCAAAGAAAATGTACAACAAATTAAGAATAGGAACACTTTGGGAGTTTTTTGGGCACTCACCTCTTAAAACAAAGGTTTGTTCAGTTCATGTGGACTTTTGAACATGCTTGATGTGGTCAATCTATGTGTGTAATGTTTTCGAGCCGTTGAAACTAGATACCTTTAGGCATACCTTTTTTTGTAATGCGTCGAAACTAGATACCTTTAGGCATACCTTTTTTTGTAATGCATCGATAGTTTAACCCTTGCTTTATGGGATAGGGGGGTCCCATGGTTATTATGCCCTTCACCTGTACAATTTTTCTTTCAATACATTCAAGCCTAGAGAGAATAGAGGAGCAAAGAAGAGCTCCAAAACACATTTTTAACATGGCTCCGATGGCAGGTATCATGGGCTCAATAAAGGAACCTACCACCATTGAAGAAGCCATTGATGATCTAGGTTGTAGATTGGCAAGGTAAGCAAGCACCATGCGATTGGTACTGATGGATAGATAACTTTTTAAAATATGGGTTTTGAAAGAAGTACTTCTTATGCTAATCTATATGTATTGAAAAAGGATAGCAAGCTAGCTGTTCTTATTGTATATGTAGATGATCTTATCATTACAAGAGATCATGAAGAACCCATCAATCAAGCTCAGATCATGTCACACAATCCTAGTAGGAGATGGTTGAACCACGTCTTAAGAGAGAGGATTATGAAGTAATCATAAACCATGGTTTTTGGGGCAAGTGGTTAGCTCATCGCACTCCTAATTGGGAGGTTGTGAGTTCAATTCCCAACATTGGTATCAGAGCCTAGTTGAGAAATTGGGAAAGAGGAGGTTCGCGCCTCATTCGTGGGCACTTGGAAAAAAGCGCTTATCCATGGTGAGTGTGAAACTGGCCTTAGATGAAGGCACATGGGCATTTGGGCACCCACAGAAGGTGGGATAGTTCCAAAATTGGTCTATGTGCTGGAGTTTGAGGTTGGTGGAAGCACTCATGCATGGAAAGTGGATCCAAGTTAGATCGAAGGGTCCATAAGTGAGCATTGAGGAAAATGTTCAATCTAACGGGGGAGAAATGTCACATAATCCTAGTAGGAGATGGTTCAACCATTCCTTAAGAGATAGGAATAGGAAGTAATCCTAAACCATGGCTTTTGAAGCAAGTGGTTAGCCCGTCACACTCCTAACCAGGAGGTTGTGAGTTCAATTCCCAATAGATCACCTTGGGAACTGAGTTTGAAATGGTAGACTTCGGTCTACTCCATTTCTATATGGGAATTGAACTATGGCAAAGAACAGATGGCATTTTCCTCTCACAACATAAGTATGCCAAAAAAAATCTTAACGCATATGGAATGATGTATTGCAAACCAATTGGCACACCTATGGAGGTAAATCATAAGCTATCTATGGATAATAAAATGCCTGATATAGATGCTAAGAAGTATAGGAAGCTCGTTGGAAGTCTTATTTTTTTGTGCAATACTAGACGAGACATCTACTATGTTGTTGGAGTGGTAAGCAAATTTTCTAGCAAACCTAAAGCGATTCATTGGAATGTTGGAATGTGAATTCTAAGGTACATTGCAGGAACCATGGATTTTGGTATTCTCTATAGCACAGGTGATACACTTCAAGTTTGTGTTTCGGATTGGGCTAGAGATTGTGATTCTAGAAAATCAATTTCTCGATACTATTTCTCACTTGGTTCAAGAATATTTTTTTGGGTAAGTAGGAAACGAACAACTCTTGCACTCTCCTCTACTGGATCAAAGTACAAAGCAACTTGGTTTACCTCTTATGAGGCAATCTAATTAAGGACAATTCATGTAGATCTAAGCTTTCCATCACAAATGATGCTTATACGTAAATGTGATAATCAAAGTTATATGGCCATTGCAAAGAACCTAGTATTTCATGCTTGCACCAAGCATATAGAAGTACAATACCATTTGTTTGTGAGCTAATTGAAGATGAAATTGTGGAGCTAGAATATTGCCCAACAGAGGCAAATTGTGTTGACGTATTCACTAAAGCACTTGGAGAAGCATCTCAACTTGCATCGTCAATAGATAGTCATAAGACCTAGACGTACTTGATTTATCATTTGGTAAACATTGAGGGAAGGTGTTAGCATATGACAAATATCTACCCCTCATGATTGTATGTATTAATCACATTTTGGAAGGCCCCCATTATGAGAAGAAACCAAGCATGCATCACCTAATTGATGAGAATCCCAACTTGCATGTTGGATGAAGGTCAAATTGGACTATGTAAGGTATTGTATGGATAGGGAGTTACCAAGGTCCCCAATTATGGGATACGGGATAGTGGAGAGCAGCCTTGGTTGGGTCCAAGGGGACCAACTAGGCCCCTTGGCTGGGGGTCATAGGGGGCTAGCGAGTCCCCTTGCTGGGGGGTCGCAAGGGACCAATGGTTCCCTTGGTGTGGGTTGGGTGGGGGGGGGGGGGGGGGGGGGGGGGGGTAGCACCCCCGACGTGATGGTAAAGTGAATATTCCCTATCAAAGTAAAAATAATCCATATTTGTTAGGTCGGTTGAACTGATCTAAGTCGCATATGGGGATTATGTGGGCGATGCCCACCCATGTACATACATACATACATACATATATATATATATATATATATATATATATATATATATATATATATATATATATATATATATATATATATATATATATATATATATATATATATATATATATATATATACATACATGACCTCTGCTCTATCCAAATATCGAATTGAGATAGTATAGCTCTACCTTGTAACTCTCTGTGTAGTGTTGACTAGATCACCATTTAAGCTCTACCTTGAGAGTAGTATTGTGGAGATTTCTCTCCATGTGCTTCAACTTAGAGATACCGATACAAAGAGCTTTGCTAAAGAATACATTTGAGTATCATGATTCAAAGAAAATGTAAGCTAGAAACCATGATGGAACATGGATTAAAAGGGATTCTTCATCACCAAATAATGTGCCACTATTATGAATCTCTTAAACGAAATGTTATGGAATTGTTGTCTTTTCTTTTAATATGATTCGTGTATTTTATCCCGACCATATTTGATGAGAAGCAAAGAATTCAAGGATTGCTTCCATTTAATGGAAAGAATTCTTGGACGAAAAGGGGAAAATGCACGTGTATAATAGGAGGTTCGAGAGGATTTTGGGAACAAGGAAGAAGATATGGAGGGTGATACGTTGAGATTTGTGGGGTCTACTTCATTTAGCAAGGCTATACAATCCCATGATTTGCACACAAGAATGGATGTCTGTATGAAGATAATTAAAAATAATAAGGACTTTTTTTATCAAAGCCTTGATGAAATTAAGCTTTTGAAGTTTGTGAATATGCATGATCCAGTGGACAAGTATCATATTCTAAGGCTATATGATTACTTCTACCACAAGGAACATCTTTTTAAATGTGTGAATTGCTGTCAGCAAATCTATATGAGTTTCATAAATTCACCAGAGAGTCTAGGGGAGAAGTGTATTTTACTATGCCTCAACTGTATTCAATCACTGGTCAGTGTCTCGAAACATTGGAATTTTTTCATAGACTTGGGATCATTCACTATGATTTAGAGCCTGAGAACATCTGGATGAAAAGTTATAGTCAACGTGAGATAAAGATCATAGATCTTGATAGGAATTGCTTTCAAACACATCATTTGTGAGATAAAGATCAAAGTTCTTTGTAGTAATTGCTTTCAAATAGATCATTTGTGTCCATACATGCTATCCCAATCATATTGAGCACCCAAAGTTATTCTTGGGCTTCCTTATGATTCAAAAATAGACATTTGAAGCCTAGTGGTTGATGCTTTGAATCTCTAGGAGGAAGTCTTGAGTTCAAATCTTGGCTGGACATATCCATGTAAGATGGGTGTCCATGAAGTTTCCCAAGATGGGTGCCTCAACCTTATGAAGTCGAGTGTGTGTCTTTCCAATGCATTGTACTCTCTCAAAAAAAAAAAGACATTTGGTCACTTGGATGTATTTTAGCGGACCTTTGTATTGGAAATGACCTTTGTATTGGAAATGACCTTTGTATTTCGTTCAAAGAAGGTGGACATTGTCCGATGAGTTCATGAGCACAATTCAATTTTGGAACACAAACCGAGTAATCGTGTGAGGAGAGAGGTAAAGTTTTATGCATAGGGTCAGTTTTATTATTCTAGAATAGTACATATGTATAGTATAGGTTATTGCTTGCTCAAAGTATGAAGTGCCTTGTTATCATTGAGTGGATCTCTATAAATCCATATGCTAGCGATGAACCCACAGTTGGATTGATAGTATTGTAATATAGTTATTTCAAAATCACCTACTGATGTTTTTGTTAGCAATGCCTTGAATCCTAGTGGTTCCATTGTTACTGCAGATAGAGTCAGGATTTACTAGGATGTACCTCTGTTTATTCCAAAAAATCCTTAGTTTTTAAAGCTAATAATACCTTTGACATCTTCAAATGCAAATGTGACAACAATATTAGGACTAATCTGTTTGTCAAAAACAATAATTCTGCTTATTGTCGAGGTACTTGATAGACTTAAGCAATCACCATGAATGAGTATTGGCTATAGGCTATCACCTATGACACCGGATGGTTGGGTCTCTCGCCTCTTGAGGCGGGGGTGAGGGTTCAAACCCCTATCGTACCATGTAAAGGACATGTTTGACATGGAAAGTTGTATCTTGTGGCTGATGTGCAACCGTTTGTCCTACCCCGCAGTAGTTATGACCGCAGTTTAACCCAGCTATATAAACCCCTGTTCTTGTGGGATAAGTGGGGTCCCATGGGTACTATGTTCTTCCTTGTACAATTGCAATTTCAAAGTTAACGCGTGGAAGAGTAGGCCTCGGCTGTTGATATATTTGGGTAGTGATCTGTGTGAACACTCTAGGACAGTTGGGGCACTTTTTTCCCTCTTTAGGAGGTTTTTTTCCCCCGGCTTGTATATACGCCTATTGCCCTAATGGGCTACTTATCTTTGTACATTCTCTAGTAATACATTCAGTATTGTGTGTTTGTGCTCCAAGCTTCTTCTTCTTCCTTGTGCTGTTCACATGCTTATGCAGACGTCTATCTCCAACAATTGGTATGAGAGCAGGTCGTCGCTTCTTCTAGGGCACCGTCGACACTCCTCCGTTTGCAGTCTCAGATTCACACGAAATTTGGTGAGCATACTGAGGGTGTTTCCGAGATCAAAACAGCTTTGCTGTGTGGTGCCAAAATCACGATCTGAGCTCGTTTTGGCCTTCGAACGCACTATCGCAGCGCTTGTGCAGGCTATTTTGTCCTTTTGTAACAAAGATATATACCAGTTTCTGTTTGCCAGTTTAAGCGTCTCGAAGTCTGCTACAGGTCTAGTAGAACTCATCTGGGCAGTTCCGTTCAACTTTTTGAGATACAGTCAATTGTCTGCATCAAGGTATTTTAGTCACCTGGCCATGGCTGAAAGCAGTGATGTATTCCATATGTTGGCTATTGAGGATAAGTTGGATGGTACCAACTACCCATTATGGGCTTATATGATGCGACATGTACTGGTTGCAAAAGGACTGTGGAACATTATGAAGGGTGTTGAAAGATGTCCTGTTACACCTGCGACTACAGGTACTGCAAATACAGGTGCTGGAGGTGCTTGAGCTGATGAAGATGGTGTCAAAGATGATATTCCACAGATTCCTGTTCGTGCTGTTGTTTCTGTTGCACCTACTACAAAGGAGATTCGTTGGGATGGCAAGATGCCTATGCACATGCATTGATAGCTTTGTCTGTCAAACGTGCCATTATTCCTCACATTCGCTCTTGCAAAACAGCAAAGGATGCTTGGGATACACTTACCACTTTGTACCAGGCTAGGAATGAGGCTCGTGTTGCTTCCCTCCAAAAATAGTTGGAGAGTGAGCACATGAATGAAGGCGATTCTATGGACAATTTTCTTACAAAGATCAAAGACCTGAAGGAACAATTGATTTCTGTTGATGAGGTTATACCAGATAGCTCACTTGTGCAGACCGTTCTGAATGGTCTTCCTGATTCATATCAGAGTTTTGCCTCTACTCTTCGGTTGATGATGAAAGGCAATCCGAATGCCTTGTCATTTGAGGAATTAGTCTCTGTTCTGTTGCAAGAAGATCAGTCCAGGCAGAAAAGGTCCATTGTGCGTGTTGTAGATCAAGCTTTCCTGGTCAGAAGGGCAAAGGAAAATGGAGCTCTTCTATTAGTAAGCAAAAATCTGCAAATGCTGCACAATCGAAGAACCAGGATAAAGATGAGAAGAAATCAGAAAAGCAGAAATTGTTCTGCAAGTACTTGTTGTATATTATTGAACAATGTATTGTTAAAGTGTTATATTATTAATGTATTAATATGTTTTTGATGTTTTTGATATAGCAGCTGAAGGTTCGTGAGGAGCGTGCAAGGCGTGAAAGGGCGGACATCAATAATCCGAATAATTATTATTTAGTTTGTAAATAAACCTGCATAGAAGGTTCTATTGTTAGAAAAGTAATGGTTAGAATAAGGTTCGTTATAGACCGCAGTTTCTATTATTCAAAGTAATGGCTTTCTGTAAAAGTTACCAACTTTTAGTTTCACGCCTGCTTTTCGAAGCCGCCCTCATGTAACCACTATTTTCGATGTAATCAAAAGTCCTATAAATACATGCACTCTGTGGACTATCGAAACAGAGTGCATGGGGGGAGATTGCACCCAATCTGCGTACTTTCTCGTCTCTTATTGCGTTTATTCTTGGGTGTGTTTTTCTGCGTTCGTAACCTCTGTTTGAGGGTGAGCAAGATCCTGACAACAGTGGTATCAGAGCTCTGCACACGTCAATACAGAGGGCTCTGTTCTCTGTTCGCGATTTTGAATTCCGATTCCATCTCCATCTCCATCTCCGTCTCCGTCTTCGGTTTCGGTTTCTATCTTCTGTTTCTGTTTCTGTTTCGATTTCGGTTTCTGATCCAGAACCAGAACCTACGTCTTCACCTACGTCTTCTCCTTCGGCTTACTCCAAGGCGTCGACTAAGGCGTCGACTAAGGCAATACATTGGCGTCGACTAAGGCAATACATTGGCAACATTGGCACCCAAGGCTCCCTTGGCGACCGTTGGCAGCCGTTGGCTATGCGCGAGGCAATTTTAATTTTTGAGTGGTAATGGAGAGGTTTAGAGTCCCTAAGGTAGGAGGATTTGAACCCACAACCTCCTACTTTGACCACTCCACCATCTCTTGGAGTTGTACTCAAGTCTCTCTCTCTCTCTTACTTGTGGAAGGCGCTCGCGGCGATTTCAAGGATGGACCCAACAAAGAATTAAGTGTAACTTTCAATCCATAGGTCGGATTGAGGCGTGTAATATACCATTGGAAAGCTCTCGGAACGAACTTTCCAATGAGCTAGCTTGGAAGCATGAATTCCTTCAAAATCCTTGGGTGGCACTTGATTGAGTGTTCAAGATACCAAGCAAGGTTGAGAACACGGGATCGAGACACCAAGGTTGCAAACAAGAAGGTTCAATACACCAAGGTTGAGAGCAAGGGTCCAAGAGCACCATGGACGATCACCGTAATTCATCTTTACCTGGAGTTTCATTCGAGCAAGAGTTAGAGATTATGAACCAAGAACTTCAAGCACTTCAACAAGCCATACAAGGACGTTATGCTATGCTTCAATTCGACGGACGAATAGATGGCCGCTTGGTCTTATCATGGCTATCCCTATTCAACGATTTCTTTTCCGACGAGTTATATTCAGAAAATCAGAAAATCGAGTTTGCCACTAATTATTTGGTAGGCAGAGCGCAGCAATGGTGGAATGATCTTTGTCATACTGCAGATTGTCCACGCACCTGGAAGGCTTTTCAAGAAGAGTTTAAGGATTCATTTCTACCTTTAAAGTTTACCTTACATGTTTGATAATTGTAATGCATTTACATATTGAATTTAGTTTATAGGAGCATATTCAAGCTTTGCTTGCCCAAATTCATTCGAAAGACTATGTCCGCATCTTACAGATACTCTTAATAATTTAAACAGCTCCATGAACATTTCCATGCATGTACTTTTACATGGCACATGCCTATTTTTTATTCAGTGATGAAACATGTGACTGGCCATCCATGTTTATTCTTTTATCACCTGAGGTCAGTTGCTTGTTCAACTGTGGGGCATGTTATACCTTATGGAATATGTTGAACAATGCATTGTTGGATTGAAATATGGAATAGCCAATGCATTGTTGGATTGAAATATCGAATAGCCAATGCATTGTTGGATTGAAATATGGAATAGCCAATGCATTGTTGGATTGAAATATGGAATAGCCAATGCATTGTTGGATTGAAATATCGAATAGCCAATGCATTGTTGGATTGAAATATGGAATAGCCAATGCATTGTTGGATTGAAAAATGGAATAGCCAATGCATTGTTGGATTGAACTATGGAATAGCCAATGCATTGTTGGATTGAAATATCGAATAGCCAATGCATTGTTGGATTGTAACATGAAATATGTTAGCCAATGCATTGTTGGATTGTAACATGAAATATGTTGGCCAATGCATTGTTGGATTGTAACAGTAATATGGAATATGTTGAACACTGCATTGTTATTGTTAGAGTGTTAATTTATTTTATCAACTGAGAGGCATGTTGTATATTATTGAACAATGTATTGTTAAAGTGTTATATTATTAATGTATTAATATGTTTTTGATGTTTTTGATATAGCAGCTGAAGGTTTGTGAGGAGCGTGCAAGGCGTGAAAGGGCGGACATCAATAATCCGAATAATTATTATTTAGTTTGTAAATAAACCTGCGTAGAAGGTTCTATTGTTAGAAAAGTAATGGTTAGAATAAGGTTCATTATAGACCGCAGTTTCTAATATTCAAAGTAATGGCTTTCTATAAAAGTTACCAACTTTTAGTTTCACGCCTGCTTTTCGAAGCTGCCCTCATGTAACCACTATTTTCGACGTAATCAAAAGTCCTATAAATACATGCACTCTGTGGACTGTCGAAACAGAGTGCATGGGGGGAGATTGCACCCAATCTGCGTACTTTCTCGTCTCTTGTTGCGTTTATTCTTGGGTGTGTTTTTCTGCGTTCGTAACCTCTGTTTGAGCGTGAGCAAGATCCTGACAACAGTACTATAAAGCAAATGATCATATTATAAAGAACTGTCCAAAACTGGCTGCTAAAGAGGCAAAGAAGAAAGAGGCTGGAATGGTTGTTGCAGAGGCCTCTACACGAAAAAACAGAGTCTGCAAATCTTGTGCAGGAAGAAGAATGGGTGTTTACTACTGTCTGCAGTTTTGACCCATCTTATCATGATCAGTGCATGTCTGCAGTAGACTCAGATGTTTGGTACTTTGACAGTGGGGCGACCAAAAATATTACCTCGCAGCGTAGTTTCTTCTCTTCACTCGAGCTTGCCCCTACAGGGAATACTGTCACATGCGCCAATAACTCCTCTTATCCTGTTATGGGAGTTGGTAAGATCATTTTGACTACTGCTGATGGTAGTTCTTTCACTTTGTCAGATGCTTTATTTGTGCCAGGGATAAAAAAGAACCTGTTATCAGTTTCTGCATTAGCCAAGATTGGCTTGGTTGTGAAATTCGTTGATGACAGGTGTACAACCCATGATCTCTCAAATGGTGATGTGATTATTGCTTCTGGCATCTTATGTCGTGGGCTGTATAAGCTCATAGACTATGAAAGATCTGTGAATGATTCGGCATGTGCAGTTCATGATTCTCAGGCTATGTCAGATGCAAAGCTTTGGCATGCACGCTTTGGTCATCTGAATTTTGCTAGTTTGCTACGCCTGTGGAAATCTGAAATGGTGTCCTCTTTGCCCAAACTTGAGGCTCCTGGAAAACATGTTTGTGAAGGCTGTATTTTGGGCAAAATGCAGCGTTCTTCCTTTCCAAAAGATGGTTCAGTTCGGGCTATGCAGAAATTGCAGCTTGTACATAGTGATGTCTGTGGTCCTATGCAGACACCCTCTTTTGGAAATTACCTTTACTTCGTGACTTTCATTGATGATTTTTCCAGGCATGCATGGGTATATCCACTCAAAGCAAAGTCCGAAGTGTTCATGTGCTTCAAACAGTTTTTGGTTTTGGCTGAAAACCTGTCAGCATGTAAAATGGGCACCCTCCGTTCTGATCGAGGGGGGGAATATATGTCTTCAGATTTTAATGCATTTCTGGTTGAACGTGGGATAAGACACCAATGTACAGTGTCGTATACACCTCAACAGAATGGCGTTGCTGAACGAAAGAACAGGTCACTCATGGAGATGGCAAGGTGCATGGTCAAAAGTCAAGCTTTACCACATAGTTTCTGGCTTGAGGCATCTGCGTGTTTTTGGTTGTTTGGCATATGCATTAGTGCCTGAACAACATCGCAGAAAATTGGATGATAAGGCAGTAAAATGTATTTTTGTTGGGTACAGTTCTGAAAGTAAAGGCTATTGTCTGTATCATCCACAGACTAAACGCATTCTGGTTAGCCGTGATGTTTTGTCTTTGTGGAAGATGTTATTCAGCCATTGCTTTCATGTACTAAGGAGACATCTGTTAGCTCCAAAGACATGTATGATACTTTGATGCCTCTTTTTACAGGTGGGCAGGCTACTGCTGGTCCTAATGAGGCAACTTCTCAGCCTTTGCAGGTTTCATATGATGATGCAGATCATTCCATTTTTTATGCAGATTTACATGATGCACTTGTTGATGACAGAGCTGATATTGAGCAGGCAAAAACTATGCCAAAATGGCTGGTGCAGACTTTGCATGACAGCAAATCAGATGCACCTTTGTCATATTGTACTCATTCAGGCTCTCATAGTGCCTCCTTTGCATCAGGTTGCTATGCTATGGCTGCATCTAGTCTCTGTGATGAGAATGAGCCTATTTCTTTTGATGAAGCACAAAATTCAAAAAATTGGATAGCTGCTATGCAATCTGAATATGATGTTGTAATGAAGAATGGTACATGGTCTTTATGTGACTTGCCTCCTGGCAAGAAGGCCATTGGCACTAAGTGGGTATACAAGCTGAAGCGTAAACCTGATGGTACAGTTGACAGGTATAAGGCTAGGCTTGTTGCAAAGGGTTATGCACAGGAAAGAGGCATTGATTTTGATGAGACCTTTGCATCATGGTTGGAATGTACATCAGTTGGACATTAAAACAACATTTCCGAATGGTGACTTGCATGAAGAAGTGTATGTTTTTCAGCCCCGTGGCTTTGTGCAAAAAGCGCATGAAAACCAGGTTTGGAGGTTAAAGAAGGCATTATATGGTTTAAAGCAAGCACCACGTGCTTGGTATGAGAAGATACATGCCTATCTGATTGCACATGGTTTTGAGAACAGTCCAACTGAAAGCACCTTATATGTTAAATGTGCTAATGATGTGCTTCTGATCATTGTTATCTATGTTGATGACATGCTGCTCACTGGTCCTATTGAGACACATATTGCTGATTTTAAGGCTGATTTGCATGCCTCATTTGAGATGTCTGATTTGGGGCATTTGCATCACTATTTGGGCATTCAGTTTATGCACGTTGATGGTGGAATGGCTTTGTGTCAAACGAAATATATTGACACATTATTGCAGCGTTTTGGCCTTGAAGACTGTAAGCTGTTGACAGGATGCGGGAAGAAGCAAGTATGGACACACATGCAGATCTAGCACTGAGGCAACCCTTCATTTTTTTCAAAAACCCTCACATTATTTTAAAGTGATTCTCATCACTACAAACCCTTGTAAATATCATTTCACCTTTTTGTAGCTCCATTTTGTACAAGCCGAGGAGTCCTCGAGCTTGGGGAGCCTTAGATGTAGTCGCCTGTCAATTTTCATAATTTTTAGATCTCGTTTGGGCCCTCAAACAAGCCCCGGGACCTAATTTTTAACTAGGCCGGACACTAGGTCTGGACAGGGCCTAAGCTAGTCAAAAACTATAAATAGAGCTAGAGAGCTCATTTTTGAGCTAGCTTCTTGTAGTTTGAGCTTGTATGAGAACTTTCTTGCAATAGAAGTGTTTCCATTGTCTTACTCTCTTTGTTCTTACTGTGTGTGCACGTGTGTGTGTATGTGTGTGCATGCTTGTGTGCTTCTCACTCACGCACTTGTGCCTCCACTTGCTCGTGGTCTTCATACCATCCTCATGTCTTCTCGGATTGACATTAAAGGAGGTGCTACTCATCACTGAGCTACACCAAATTTTGGCGCCGTTGCCGGGGATCGAGCTTTGAGGACGAGCGTGTGATGGTAAGACGTAGAGAGGACGCGTTGGAATGGTAAGTAGTAGGTAAATTTCTGATTTTTCTCCATCTCCATTTTCATCTTCACCTCCTTCTCCATCTCCACCTCCACCTCCTTCCCCACTACATATCCCCTCTTCCTTTTCATTCCCTCATTTGTTGTGTGCGAGTTTGAGAGAGAGCGATTGTGCGTGCTTGTTTTTGTGTGTTTTTTGCATGTTTCTTGCAGGTGGCAGCTCCATCATCATCTCCAGCAAGCTCAGCAGGTACAGAAATTGTCTGCACAGTCCCCGAGGCATTGAGCTCGAGCTATCGCGACACTCCGAAAATTTCACCCGATCATGATTCTGAGTGCACCACGACACTGCGTAGGCCTAGAGCTCCTAGGAACACTAGATAGAACAGAAAAATTCACCATATCCCGAGCTATCGCGACACTCCGAGGTATCGCGACACCCCACGACCTATCACGACACTCCGAGGTATCGCGACACTCCGAGGTATCGCGACACTCCGAGCTATCGCGACACTCCGAGGTATCGCGACACTCCGAGCTATCGCGACACTCCGAGCTATCGCGACACTCCGAGCTATCGCGACACTCCGAGCTATCGCGACACTCCGAGCTATCGCGACACTCCGAGGTATCGCGACACTCCGAGGTATCGCGACACTCCGAGGTATCGCGACACTCCGAGGTATCGTGACACTCCGAGGTATCGCGACACTCCGAGGTATCGCGACACTCCGAGTTATCGCGACACTTCGAGCTATCGCGACACTCCGAGCTATCGCGACACTCCGAGGTATCGCGACACTCCGAGGTATCGCGACACTCCGACCCGACCTATCGCGATACACGGCCATTAACGCATGAAAATTTAGGGTTAATTTTTTGAGTGATTGGAAGGCTAGTTGAGCTTCATTTTTGGCACCTTGGCATAACTTTAGAACCTTGGAAGTGGGCAAAAGGCCTAGAAACCAGAGAGGGATCTCCTGAACCCTGAGAGCCTGTTTTGACCCTTTAGTGCCTGAATGGTCATAACTTGACCATACGAACTCCGATTGATGAGATTTTGGTCTCGTTGGAAAGCTCGTTGAGAATCCTACGTGGACCTCGACTGGATTTTGTAAGAATTATACGCGGAGTTTTAGAACATGCATTTGTAAGTTGACCTTTAGGTGGAACTAAGTGGTTCTCAGATTCAGGGGGTACAGTGAGCTACTCCAAGGGGACTAAAATTATTGAAGTGTGTCTTTCAAATACCTGTGGCAATAAAGCTATACTAACTGGTGAGTTTTTGCAGGAACTTTGTGTGCACTCAAGGCAATCCAAAGCAAGCTAGCAAGGGTGAGTACCGAGCTTGGGAGAAGGCTTCCTGGGCTTGTGTAGCAGTTTGGTCAACCAGCTAATTGAGGTTGGAAGATCTCTCAACCCTCCTTTGTCAATTCGTAGCCTAGGCTAAGTACGACTTAGGTGCGGTAATTAATTAGGGCAACGTTAGGCACGAATCAAGTCCAAGAATATTAATCAACAAAGTGCAAAAAGTAAATAGGTCTTAAGTGCGAAAACCCTAAGGGACAAAAGATAAACGGGAATCGATCACTCATCAAGTGCGGAAATTCACTTAAGTACTCCTGACGACGCAATTTCAGACAAGACCATAAATACAATATTCAACTAAAAAGAACAAAGTGATTGGTGCAAAATCAGCCTGCAACGAGAGTGTGCTTGGGTTCCAGGGGGTGAATAAATCAGTCTTATGAACCTTAGATCAGGCAGACACTTAGGCCGAGACAGACAAAGCCTCAGATCTTCTGAAGCTAGTGTCAATCACACTGCCAGGTCTTGGGCCCAGCAGTTGAGTGATTACCCATACACTGCCAGATCAGAAACAAGTGATTCTGAGATGTCATATCACATGGAGAGATCAGTAGGTAGTTCAGGGTTGGCTTACCTAGAGAAGCCAGAAGGGCCTTATAAGACGCAATTGGAATATATCAGGACGAATCGTCTAGGTGCTCGCATCTACGAAGACGGACTGAGAAGATCGGTGGTCCAGATTAAGAACCCCGATCAAACCCATGGATTAGACCACCCAGTAGTCAAGTTTGAGAATGGAGCATACCTAGATAAAGAGGGGACTATTTATGTAGTCACCACTCTTCCTGATAGAACTGATGAGTTTGGAAATGTGATTGCGGAGACCGACATGGGGGATATAGAGCAAGGGAACTTAGAGAGAGAGCCAAGAACTCCCCGTGGTAAATCTGTCTTGACCAGAATCATGACCCCAGAGTGGATTCCACAGGATAATAAAAGCATAGACCTGCTTTTAAACCGAGAAACCGATGAGGCTTTTTGGAGATATAAATCTTCTCAACCTCAGGAAGTGAGTGCCCTCACAATCTATGAGTTTAAAGATCCTGATAGCCCAGGCCAAGTAACCTACCTAGACAACGCATCAGAGAGAATCTTCGTGGTCACTGAGCATGGCAGACATGCCTACACATGGAAGGGTGAATTTGTTTTCCCCCAACCTCCTCGGACTAATGTGTCTTACAGTCACCAAGGAGCTGGGACCTCCCAAGCTCACGGAGCTCAAAGAGATAGAAGCAGAGACAAACCTGAGGTAAGTTTTGCCAACTCCTTGGGACGAGAAAGAACGGGAACAGAAAGGAATAGAGTGGAACCTGAGAGACATAGAACCCCATGGAATCAAAGGAATATTGATGATTTTCCTTTGCCAAGACCGAGAGAACACACCAGGACCCTGCGACCAACTCAACTGGTGAAGTCCATGAAGAACTATTTCGATGGCACGGGAGACCCTTATGACCATATGGCAGAATTTCGACAAGTGTTGAAAGCTGAACAGGTGGAGGACCTATTCACACAATATAATGCTTTCGGTCTAACCCTTAGGAACACTGCCCTTACGTGGTTCCAACCACTGAATGAGAGGCATTTCAGAAACATAGACCAACTCTTAGAGGCATTTATTGTTGAGTTTTCTAAGAGTGGAATCAGGCATAACACCTCCTCACTAATTCATAGCTTCAAACAAACACCTCAAGAGACGGTCAGACTAGCTGGAAGAAGATTTAGACAGTACCTGGAGAGATGCCCTATGCCGGAGTTACCCACGCCAGCCAAACAAGTGGCCTTGTTCCTAGACGGATTGTTGAGCACTAAGCTCAGGTCATATGTGTACCTGAAGGACCCTAGAACGATAGAGGAGTGTGTGCGCATGTGCATAGACATTGAGGACAATCTAGGTGAGGAATTAGATCTATCAAAAATCTATAAGGATTCTGATAGCTCTAGTAACATGGCATCTGGTCAATCCACATCCATCGAGGAACTTGCAGAGAAGGTAGCCCAAAAACTAGGTGTCTCTAGCAAGCAAATTCCAAGATTTGCCCCAGTTAAGCGGTGTTACAATTGTGGCGGTGAACATATGGCAAGTGTATGCCCCATTATGGCCCAACCTCAGGTGAATCCTAGTAGCCAGTACTGCACCATAGAGCGCAGGTACACCAATCACACGGCACAAGACTGCCCATATAACAAACAAACTGTTAGGCAAAATTATCCTCAGCCATATCCACAACATGGTAGGTACCAGAATCAGTACCCATCACCACAATACAACAGACCACAACAAACTTATCAGCCACCTTATCAAGGGCAGCAGAGACCTCAACCAGTCCTAGTGCAGCAACCCCCTGCTCCAACCAATGTGATCCCAGTGAAATATGCATCTACTGAAGAAAATCCGAATAGAGCCATAGTTCCAGTCACCCCATTGCTATCAGACAGTGATCCAAGTGACCATAGTTTTGACTCCACACATATTGATAGCCCACAGGCTTACTACATGCAGTCACCCGAGCATAACGAGTCATACTACTATGAGGACCCAAGTGAAATAGTGGGGAACCGGAGTATTCTAATGTCATGTACACAAACCCCAACTCTAGACCTCAACCTAGGCAGGTACGACCTCCATTTCCTAGAGGACCATGCTTCAGATGTCAGGGAGATCACCTTATACGTGATTGTCCACTGCCTGCCCCTACACAACCTCAACCAATAACCATTCAGGGCTTCTGTCAAGACTGCGGGAAAGAACATCTCCTACGAGATTGCCCAAAGAACCCTAATAACATGCCTAAAATCACTCCTATCAATGTTGTTGGGTTAGTTGTAGACTCCACAGGGAGTGTGACTTCCACTGCACCTGTGCAGGTGATCACAAGAGCCCAGGCACTTCAACGACACCAAGATGTTGTTCAGGAAAAGAGCCCCGAGGTGAGTGCAACAGAGAGCATACCCAAAAAGAGGACTAGCGCCTGGAAGGATAGTCGTGAAAGAATGAAGAGACAATGGGCAAAAAAGATAAATGAACTTGAAGAAAGCGTGAGGGAAACCAAGGCAAAAATCACAGAAATCACAGCTCAACCGCACTCCCACACACTTCCACCACTACCATCCCCATCACCCTCCATTTCTCCACCCTCTAACACACCCCTCGTAACCCACCCACCACCCCGAGTAGGATCAGTATTAGCTGACCCCACTCCTGAAGGCTTGGACATGATGTTCAAAGCCTACCAGGCTCGACTTCAAGAAGGGCCAACAGCTGCAAACCTAGACAAGAGTTACCCTACAGCAGACTTAGAGATTGAACGGATGAAAATGTGCATGAAAATGGTAGAACAAGCTCAAGCTATACTTGAGACTAGCCAAAAGTTCAATCAGACGAACTCTGTCCAGCCGGATTTGCATTTCCAAGGCTTACTAGAAAGATTAGAGCAGTTGGTAAACAAATCACAAGTTTCTTTACCTCCACAGGCTCAACCAGTTGTTGAAAGAGGAAGCTCACCACAAATGGTAGCTTATGTTCCTAATTCTACGGATGCTGGAATACCTCCTTCAATACAACAGTACTCTCCAGAGTTCTTGCGGGAAATACAAGAAGAGAAATGGGCCAAGGAGAAGGGTGATTCCCCTCCTATTCCCGAGATTGATGATCTTCGTGATCAATTTCCCCAAGACATTCCCTCTATCTATGGGGATCAAGCAGAGCAACAAGAGGATGAGAGATTAGATTTTGAATCTAATTCTTTACAAGAGTTGCCTCATTTCACAGGCCCATGGGAATCTGAATCTCTCCAGATCAGAGCTCCCACGATATTGGTAAGAAATGAAGACTCAGTGATTCCCAGGAACACTGATGTTGTGAAGAACACTAAGGTTCAATGTCACCTCACTGTAGAGGAACTCCTCAAGGCAAAACCGGAGCTCTGGAATCATGTGAAGGATCAGGTCCCAGAACTTGAATCCAATACACAAAAAGTAGGCTCTAAACAAAAAGTACCAGGGATACCTCTCGACAAGATAGGAGACATGAGCGAAGGTGAAGAAGGTAACACTTATCTCCCGATCACCTACCAAGGTTACACAACCAAAGCAATTGTGGATTCGGGTGCCGGTGTTGCTATTGCGACCACCTCCCTGTGGAAGCGATGGGGCAAACCCACCTTAAGACCAACGAGAATGAAACTTCAAATGGCAGATGGTCATTTTGAAAGACCTCTCGGATTGCTTGAAGGGATAACTCTAACCACTTGTGGTGTAGAGTTTGAACATACGTTTGCCATATGTGACTTTGAGAAGAATAATGTTTACGAGATGATCCTAGGAAGACCCTTCCTACGACAATTACAAATAGTACAAGATTGGGGAACCAACTCCTTGTACTTACAGCACTTAGGGGTCACCACCAAGGTCAATCTGAAGGATCACACCTTCAGAGATGTACCACCCCTACAGTGGAATCCTATCCACAAAGCGAAAGAAGACTCTATCTCCGTGCATTCTGGAAGTTCACCTGAACCATCCTGGTTGCATGAAGATACTCACTTGTGGATGTGCAAGGTTGCAGAGGAAGAGGAAAAGCGCCTAAAAGCGAGAGAAGAAGGAACTTCCCCAGGAGATAGACCAATAAAAGACCCAGCCTATACACCAATGATATTTCCAGATGAGGAATTTGAGCCTCATGGTTGGGCAGAAATCTTAGCTACCATGGACATTGCAGTCAATGAGGAACAATGGACACCCCATTGTGATGAGGAGGGTTATGATATTTCAGTGTTCATGTGTCAGCCCTTGTTGGAAGATTGTGATCCTAGTGAGTTCATAGAAGAAGAAGAGAATGACGATGATCTAGAATCCATTGTGATGGATACATACTTTGACTCAGAGGAACACTACTTAGAAGACCTAGGGGTGTTAACCCAAAAGGAAGAAGAACCCCTTGCGAGTATTAAAACGATAAGCTCAAAGAAAGGAAGTGAAGGAGGTCAAAAGAAAAAGAAAAGGAAAGCAGTGAGACACGAAGAGGAAGAATCATTGTTTGAAGTACCAGAAAATTTCAAGAAATATGAAGTGGAAGACCGGAAAATTTTGGTACGAATGCCTAAGAGAGAGGCCATTATAGGAGAAGCATATGACAATAAAGAAAAGACCAAAAAAATTGTAGTGACCATTGAAGGGAACGAAGAGCGATGTACGTACATAGGAGACGACCTAAGTGCAGAAGAAGAAGCAGAGCTTGTAGCTCTATTAAGGGAATATAGGGATGTGTTCGCATGGCATTATAGAGACTTGAAAGGAGTAGATCCAGAGATTTGCTCTCATACGATTCCGATGACCGCTGATGCTAAGCCCACCAAACAAAAACCCTACACATATAATGACAATTATGCGGCCAAAATAAAAGAGGAAATTGACAGGCTGATTGAAGCCGGATTCATCTATGAGATTGAGCACACTGAATGGGTGTCCCCCATTGTAGTGGTGCCCAAGAAGAATGGGAAATTGCGAGTGTGCATTAACCTTAAAAAAGTCAATGCCGCTACGATCAGAGATAGCTATCCACTTCCAATCACTGAACATCTTTTGGAGCGTGTTGCAGGCAAGGAAGTTTACAGCTTCCTTGATGGATTTTCAGGTTACAACCAAGTAGCCATTGCCCCCGAAGATCAACACAAAACGGCCTTTGCCACAGAATGGGGAATCTTTGCATTTCGTGTGATGCCATTTGGGCTCACCAATGCACCTGCAACATTCCAAAGACTCATGTGTCATGTCTTCAAAGAGTTCTTGCGGAAGAGCTTAGAAGTATATGTGGATGATTTATGCGCCCATTCCCAAGAAAGAAGTTACCACATCCCTGAGCTCAGGCAAATCTTCAACAAGTGTAGAGATTATCGAGTGTGTCTGAATCCAGAGAAGTGTGTGTTCATGGTACGACAAGGTAAGATCTTAGGTCACATCGTTTCTAAGAATGGAATTTCAACAGATGAAGACAAAGTGAGAGCAATAGCAGAGTTGCCCAGACCAAGGAATGTTAAAGAGGTACAAGCCTTTATGGGCCATTGTGGATATTACCGTAGGTTTATCCACATGTATGCCATCATAGCTAAACCTCTTTATGGGTTGTTAACAAACTTTGAGTGGAAAGAGGAATGCGAGAATTCTTTCAACGAGCTGAAAAGACGTTTGTGCACAGCACCAATATTGACTACTCCGGATTGGAGCAAACCCTTTCACGTCCATGTAGATGCCTCCAATCATGCAATAGGATGTGTGCTAGCACAACCCACAGGTGAAGGAAACCTAGATTTGCCGATAGCATATGCTAGTAGGCAATTGAATGCAGCGGAACGAAATTACACCACAACGGAGAGAGAAGGCTTAGGCATGGTATATGCTGTGAAGAAGTTTAGACACTATCTATTAGCCAATAAGTTCAAGTTTTTCACTGATCATCAAGCTTTACTATATTTGGTCAATAAACCTTGCAATACAGGCCGCTTAGTAAGATGGTTCCTCTTACTAATGGAATACGACTTTGAAGTTGTTGTCAGGAAAGGTAGAACCCATCTTAGGGCTGACCATCTTTCTCGCATCACTTCAGGAGAGCCACCGCAAGGAGTGTCTGATGAATTGCCCGATGCTTATCTGTTCAATTTAGAAGTTGTTCCTAAATGGGCAAATAAGTTGGTACCAGTCCTAACCTTCGGGCCTGCAAATAAAAATGTTAAAACAAGCAAAGAGGAAATTGTAAAATCGCTAAAGTATCAAATATTAGCCGGAAGTATGTACAAGCAAGATGCCGAGGGCGTATTAGCTTGTTGTGTCGAGGATGATGAACACGCTAGTTGGTTGCAACAAGCCCATGAGGGACTGCTAGGGAATCACTACTCTAAACAACGGACATTGCAGAATCTAAAACGCTTAGGAGCGTATTGGCCTAGCATGGACAAAGAAATACAAGAGTGGATCCAGAGTTGTCCAGGGTGCCAGGAGAGACCCCCAGTGGAGCATGCCACTCTTTATCACGTGTCATTGATCCCAGACTGGAGTGCTCCATTGGTCGAGTTCATGAGATCGGGAACATTACCCAATCAGGCTAGTCTTGCAAGGAACCGGAGCATGAAGCAAGAGGCTCAAGACTATGCCTTAGTAGGAGACAACCTATATCGAAGAGGCAAGGATGGTTACCTAAGACTGTGCGTTCATGAATCAGACTACTTGAAAGTCTTAGAAACGGCACACAACAGTGCTGCAGGTGGACACTTTGGGCCAGACAGAGTAATTAAGACCATTCTATTCTCCGGACTTTGGTGGCCCACTCTTCATATGGATGCACATACTTATGTGAAGAGTTGCGACACATGCCAACGTGCCCAATATCCGATAAGAAAAGATGAAATGCCCTTAAGGCCAATGATGGGAGGACGTGCATTTTCAAAGTGGGGTATAGACTTTGTAGGTCCCATCAACCCCCCAGCTAGGAACTCCCATGCAGAATACATTATTGTAGCCACAGATTACCTTACAAAGTGGGTGGAAGTAAAGGCCACGACAAAGAATGATGCTCAAACGACGGCTAAGTTCTTATTCGAAAATGTGTTCACTAGATATGGGTTACCAATAGAGTTGGTTAGTGATAGAGGTACGCACTTCTTGAATGAGGTCATTGAAAATCTCCTTCAAGAATTCATGGTGACACATAAGAAGTCTGCACCCTATCACCCACAAGCTAACGGACAAGCTGAGAGCACGAATAAGATCCTATGTAACGTATTGACGAAACTTGTAAATAATAAACGCTCGGATTGGGACAAACAACTTCATCATGCTGTTTGGGCATACCGAGTTGCTTACAAAACGGTACTCAATGCCACCCCATTTCAGATGGTCTTCGGACAGAATGCAGTGCTACCACTAGATTTCCTAATCCCAGCTTTAAGAGTAGCACAAGAGCATGAGTGGAATGGACACGAGTTGTCCTCTAGGATCTTTGATCTAGAACGTTTAGGTGAGACGAGGCTACGAGCAGCAGCGGGCATCTATGCTGCAAAGAAACGGCAAAAGGCATACTTTGATGCCCATGTGAAGGATAAGGGCTTGAAGGCAGGAGATCTAGTGTTAGTCTACACATTGAAACAACACGCAAGAAAGCTGGAAAAGAGAGGCTACGGACCTATGATCATTAATAAGATCTCCACGAGTGGAGCAGTACAACTAGCAACTTTAGAGGGGGATGTCCTCCCAAACTATATTAGCGGTTGCAGAGTCAAGCTGTATCAAGAACCCCTCACGGAGGAAATGCTAAGTCGACTCAATACTGCTAAACAACGTAAAAAGGAGGAAAAACGAATTCGAGAAGAAGCACAGGCAGAGGCCTTAGAGCGTATCAGACGAATGAAGTTGAGGAGACAAGGAAGGGACCAGCCTATGACTGACACTCAAGAGTCTCCAGGCTATCACATGGCCATGTGTGAGGCTTCGGGTGAACGTACCCATAAGATAGTGGACCGACGACTTTTTGTGACCGTAGAAATAGGACAAAAGGACAGCACAACAAGCGTGAGGGCTTTAATTGATTCAGGAGCAGCCACAAGTGCAGTTCGGCTTTCTTATTGCCAGCAGCTGCAATTGGAAGTAAAACCCATAGAAGCCTATCTGATAGGATTAGGAGGTGTGGAAACCCCTTGCATGGGAGAGGTGTATCTTCCCCTCTACATACAAGAGGTCCTCATGCCAGCAAAAGTGCTAGTGTGTGAAGACGAGGATCTGACCGAACCTCTTGTCTTAGGCCAAGACTGGATCTATGATCACGCAGTCAACCTCAACCTAAGAAGTGGACTTCTTCAGGCTTGGGTAGGCCAAAGTCGTCTCACGATTGAATTAGAAAATCAAGCGCTCAAACCAATAGAACAGGCACCAACTCCTGGTCCCTCCAGGAATCCACACGAAGATAACCATGTTGTGCTTGTCCAAACTTCTATGGTGCAGAGGAATGTCAATCTTACTGAAGGTTCAGGAGCCAAGAAGGAGTTCCTAAATGATCCAAAGAAGATTCTAAATGAACGGACCAAACATCACCCTACACAAAGGAGGCCGCTGATCAAGAGGCAAGGCGCCAACCCGCGCAATATGGAGCATCTCGTGGCGTGAAACAGATCTGGATACGCAAGGATGGAAAACCCACAACTCCAATAGCAGATTCTCAAAGAGACAAGAAACGAGCCTCACCATCAAGGAACAAAGTGAAGAAGCCCCCTAGGATAACCCCTAGGCATACCATTTCTATTTGGGTTCCTAAGCGGTCCATGAAGGCCACCCCTAATGCTAGACAGATATGGGTGCCCAAGGCTAGCTTACAAGCCCAAATTACTTCACCTACAGGCACTAGGATGAAGCAGCTTTCACAAGCACTCTTGGCCAACAACTCAGAAAGTGACAAGATACCTACACCTCTCACTGTCCCCACTCCCATCAACCCCAGGAATGTCTGGAAATGGGTACCCACAAGGTCCCACATACATCACACTCTCAGACCGAAATCTTCACCTGTCCTTAGCTCTAAGAGCTACGACTCCTGTATCAAAGTGTGGAGAATTAAACTGCGTACTAAACCCCCTGACCCTATTCTGTAAATCCGTCCACACTAACACAGAAGCATTCCGAGCCCATTGCACAACCAAAGTATGCATCTAGGATGACACTGACCTTTAATCACCACTCACACATATCATAAACACCTCACCACTAACCACTGACCTTCGGGATTGTCATGTTAGTATTGTGAAGGGAACACCATTACATCTTGTTTCCTATGCAACACTAATGTGCCTTTCGTCTTCCAGCAGATAAGCAACCTACTCTCATGGCAACAGCGGCAGGCACAAGCTCTCAGGCAGGATCTGGTGCTCCTATCAATTGGGATGCCATGCCAGTGGAAGCTCCACCAACAGCTAGGCCTGAAGAATTCTTGAATGTGCGAAGGATTCCTATTCCAGATCCACCCAGTGGACTAACCGAAAGAGTAAAAGGGCACTCCCATTGGTTCAATGAAATGCCAGGGGATTTGGGAGACGCAGATCACATATGGGAGTCCAAGATGGAGTGTGGAGGGGTTTGGTGGACCTTCCAATTCTTTTCAAGAGAATTTGAGACCTTACAGAATGCAGCTCCACTTCAGGATATCTGGCAAAAGGCAGGACTACAAGCTTACTTCAGTGCAGCTCTACCCAAACCTGACTTCCTCAGGTGCTACTACTTGATTGCTACGTTGAAACCTACCGGGGATAAAGATCATTCAGGCACATTCTGGGTGCCCTCCTTATCCAATCTGGAAGAGATGAGGAAGTTTGAATTAAATGTAACGTTAATCAGGGAAGCCCTTCAAATGTATGGAACTCATGTGCCTTCAGATCGCGACCCTTTGATACCAGAATCAATGAAAAGCAATAGAGTCAAGAAGCTCAAAGAAATGTGCGCCCTCACCCCCAACATCGCCATACCTCTGCGGATGTGCCTCCAGCACTTCGCATTTCCCGCTCAGGACCGTTTCACTCAACCTCACAAGAAGATATGGTACGGCTTGTATTTAGCAGAGACCGGAAGCTTGCCCATCAAGATGCCGGTATGGATCTTAGATCAGGTGTATGAGGCAGGCAAGCGGGGGGTGAGGAAGCCCACTTTACATGGGTGTTGTGCGTTGACGAGAATCATCTACAGATGTCTGGCATATGATGTGCCAGTTGCTCGAGCCCTAAAATATGCACACCTGGAGCTGTTCAAAGGGCGAAAGTCAGGGAGTCAGCCTGCAAAAAGAATGCGTGGATCCCTTTCACAGGTCCTGATCCCTCCAGTAACCACCGCCGAAGTCTCCACTAGAGAGGAAGCCCAGGTGGCACCTATCATAATCCATCTCCAGGAGTCTCAACCAAGAGAGGTGGTACAGCCCACTCCTTCTGCTCCTCCGCTACCTACCGATGCAGAATTTGCAGCGATGGCCACCTTCACCGAGGACCCAAATTTTGATTTTGAAACATTTCTGCAGACGGCTCATCTATCAGACAGTGAAGGTTGCCCTGACAATGTCGATCCGGGGGCATCAACCCAAAGAGAACATGCACGAAACGAGACAAGTAGTGTACAGGAGATAGGAGTGGCACAACTTCCTCAAAGACTAAGCACACAAGCTCAGGAGAAGGCACCAAGAGATAACCCGGAAGAGAGTGAAGACGAAGCCCCCGCATATACGGCACAGCTCAAACGACTATACCAAACAATCAAGCAGGTACAACGACGCCATAAAATGTCAGAAGAAGCAAATAGGGCCCTAGTAAACCAGATGTTACACTCAGAGCATATCGACCCCCAGTTTGTAGAATCGCTAAATATTTTGGCGGACACCTGTGGCATCAGTGAAGCAATGAGAACCTTGGTCTATCAAGAGAACCCTGCTTATGATCAAAGAAGAATTGATACACGGCCGCGACAAGGAAAGATGATTCAGATGGAAGTATCTACCGCGTTAGCTACGTCCACATCAGAAGATGTTCACATGATTAGCCCTAGGCCCAATGATGAACCGGAGGACATCACGCATGCACCATCCCCCCCATCTTCTCCTATCCCACCCTCAGAGCCTCTCTCCACGTGTCTTTCTACACAACCATTCTCCTCCTATAGTGAGACCATTGTACACACCCCCGTGTCCACTTTCCTTCCTTCACCCTCATCCATCTCTGTCACTCAGATTTTTGAACCCCAATTAGGTCACCCTTCCTTCCCCCATGCCTTTGGACAACCATCTGTCATTAGTCAGACTCTTTCCATATCTTTACCCTCCACCCCTCCATTTCCTCCCTCCCAAACTCTACCTACCCCATCCCTTGTAACTGCCTCGGGCACCACACTAATCACCCAACCCTCCTTCTGGACCCAACTTGTAAACATTCTTCAACAGGTTGATGAATATAAGAAAAAGTCCCTTCCCCAAATTCACTTCCCCACATTCACAGCCACCACTATCACACCACCCACCATCCCGGTGTTCACATTTCACGAATCACACTCTCTCATGTCTGATCCCATGGACATCTCACCATCCGCTGGGTCACCCACTACCACTGTTCTCACAACACCATCACAGGTTATTACACTCACATCACCACTTCCACACACGATAGGCACAACATCCACTTTTCCCATTCCCACTTCCCAACCCCCTGCATCTTCCATCCTTACCCCCGCATCCACCTCATTTAGTCTTGCACTCGACACGATGCTCGAAGCTGCCACTCAGCTTAAGCAGGAATATACATTATTGGAAGAAAATAACAAAGAGCTTTGCACCCTCTCAGCAACTCTCCAAGAGCGTGTCAATGCTTTGGAGTTCGGTCATACGGAGTCACAAAGCAAGATATCCGCCCTCGAACAGGCAAATGCGCAACTCGAAGCGAGGCATATGGAAGAGAGCAAAGCCATGGAGGAACAGCTGCGAGATCAAATGGGCCGCAATGCAAGGCTTCAACGAAACATGGCTTTGCTACGACGACATCTGGCAGCAGCGCAAGAAGAGAACAGACGGCTTCAACAACAAAACCAAGAGAACCTCGAGGCGGCCATGGAGAACACCCCGGGAGCACCCATAGACCCGGTTAAATTTCAAGCTGTTCCCTCAGAAAGCATACAACAAATCTTGGAAACTTATGCCAATCTTTTAGAAGCACATGATCAGCTTGCCGACCAGCTGAAGGACCTACAGAGACCCCAAGAGTCTACACCACACCGACAGGAACCTAAAGAAATGACCAACGCTGCTACTTCAACCGAACCTGAACACTCAACGACCAACGACGTACTGGAGTTACGGCAACAGATCGCAGAATTAAAATTGAAGTTGATGCAGTACGAACGACCTCCTTCCCCACCAGAGCAACCGTTAGAAGAAGAAGTAGTTACTATTCCAGTGGAGGAAACATTCGACGACACCTACGAGCCTCAACCATTCCCAGGAGGACGCGTAACAAAAGAAGGTCAAGATACCTATGAGGAACCCCCATCGGCATGGATGAAACAGGTAGAGGAAATGGGGCAAACTCATCAGGAACGGATATCCACTCAGATGCTGGCAATGAAGGCCATTGAGGACACCATCCTTCACTCAGAGTACTTCAGGCACATTGCCCCTAGACGCCTTATCACTAGCTCAGAATTACAATACAAGCCCTATTTTGTATTGTTGGCCGACTACAATGCAGAAATCAAAAGGGTCACCAACAAGTGCCCAACATTTGCCACACAGTTCGAACCAGAAGATATACCAGAAGCGGCACGAAAAGGGGCCATATTGCAACCAACTTGGAGGCAGAAGTTACTCGAAACTTACCCAGAAATGCTTCGAACATGGGATCACGCCCCCATGCATTTGAAGTACAATCCGTGTTTTGGGCCAGTGCAAAGACGCAGATCATGGAAAGCTTTTGCCATCAAGGTTCAGAATAACGCAAACTGTAAAGAATGGCTCAATTACCCCGCCATCGCCCCCCCAACCGGTATTCCCACAGTGTCATACATGATCGCAACCATCAGACATTGGATACCACGCCTCCAACCTATGCCAGATGTGGCTGCCCAGATGATGCTCAAGATCTTCGATATGATGCAGGTCGTACTCAAAACTTTTCGCAATGTATGCCGTATTCAACCTCCTATTCCCGGGTTTATTAATGGTAACTACGACCTGCTATATGATATGAGCACAACCCCGAGCATACGAGTGGCTTACGCATGGCATGCACGCATAAGATATCTCCCTGCCTGCTACAAGCAAACATTCGACGATATGTTCACCACGGGGTTTTGGGAAGCACATTCAGAGGTATTCGCGCCACGGCCTACGCATTTACTCCATCTCTTTGCATGCGAGCAAAGAATGCATTCCGAGCTTTACACGATGCCACGACCTGACATGCCTGGTACAGTTGATTGGGAGGCTTTGCAACGAGACCTAATCAGAGGTTTAAGAATCAAAGAACAAGAATTGGCAACCGACCTCCTGCAAAAATACATTGATCAAACGGTGGAAAAGAGGTCTGTCAGAGGCGACAGACCCTAGGGGGGGGAGAGTGTTGACAGGATGCGGGAAGAAGCAAGTATGGACACACATGCAGATCTAGCACTGAGGCAACCCTTCATTTTTTTCAAAAACCCTCACATTATTTTAAAGTGATTCTCATCACTACAAACCCTTGTAAATATCATTTCACCTTTTTGTAGCTCCATTTTGTACAAGCCGAGGAGTCCTCGAGCTTGGGGAGCCTTAGATGTAGTCGCCTGTCAATTTTCATAATTTTTAGATCTCGTTTGGGCCCTCAAACAAGCCCCGGGACCTAATTTTTAACTAGGCCGGACACTAGGTCTGGACAGGGCCCAAGCTAGTCAAAAACTATAAATAGAGCTAGAGAGCTCATTTTTGAGCTAGCTTCTTGTAGTTTGAGCTTGTATGAGAACTTTCTTGCAATAGAAGTGTTTCCATTGTCTTACTCTCTTTGTTCTTACTGTGTGTGCACGTGTGTGTGTATGTGTGTGCATGCTTGTGTGCTTCTCACTCACGCACTTGTGCCTCCACTTGCTCGTGGTCTTCATACCATCCTCATGTCTTCCCGGATTGACATTAAAGGAGGTGCTACTCATCACTGAGCTATATAAGCCTATTGCCACTCCTATGGAGACAGGTTTACGATTGGGTCTTCATGATGCTGGAGATGCATTTGATGCTGTTCTCTATCAGCAGGCTGTTGGATGCTTGATTTACTTATGAATTACTCGGCCAGATATTCAGTTTGTTGTCTCACAGATGAGCAGGTTTATGCATTGCCCAGGAGTCACGCATTGGAAAGCGGTTAAGCGCATATTTCGCTACTTGAGTGGTACTAGGCTACTTGGGTTGTTTTATCCCAAGGGGGGATCAGTACCGCCAGATTTGCATGCTTTTTTTGACTCAGATCGGGCTGGTTGCTATGACACTCGTGTGTCCACCAGTGGTTTTTGCTTCATGCTTGGTACCTCATGTATATCTTGGTTGAGCAAGAAGCAGCCTACTGTGGCCACTTCCAGTTGTGAGGCTGAGTATAGGGCAGCTTTCACAGCGACTGTTGAGTGTGTGTGGCTCAGATGCCTTATGGCTGATTTGGGTGTTGGCCAGTCTTTTGCCACCACCATCTTCACTGACAGTCAGAGGGCATTGGCAGTTGCGAGGAACCCTGTGTTCCATGCTCGCACTAAGCACATTGAGGTGCATTATCACTATGTCAAGGAGAGGTTCTCTATTAGGGAGATCAGCTTGGCATATGTGCCCACGCAGGAGAACATTGCAGACCTTTTCACGAAGGCTCTGCCTAGGGAGAAGTTTGAAGCTTTCCGCAAAGCTTTGGGCTTACTTCCTTTTGTGGAGTGATTTCCACATAGCTTGGCACTTCCTTATACATGAGTGCCAGCTCCTTGTTCACCGCATCACTCCCAGGGGGGATTTGTTGATATATTTAGGTAGTGATGTGTGTGAACACTCTAGGACCGCCGTGGCACTTTTTTCCCTCTTTAGGAGGTTTTTTTCCCCCGGCTTGTATATATGCCTATTGCCCTAATGGGCTACTTATCTTTGTACATTCTCTAGTAATACATTCAGTATTGTGTGTTTGTGCTCCAAGCTTCTTCTTCTTCCTTGTGCTGTTCGCGTGCTTCCGCAGACGTCTATCTCCAACATCGGCTAAACCTCCATTAAAAAAAAAAGGTCCCTCATACCATTCGATCAGACTTTGAACTTTGACTTCCAACATACGATAGACTCATTGATTCTGATAGCTGATGAATGCCTACACTTACTCTCTGATAGCACCTCGTGGCACTTTGGATGCTTTGTTCTTGCCATGTTGACTTGCCTTTGGTTGAGATATGTGTCAAGTATCTAGTGGCATATATCCCTAAGCTTTGGGTTTTAGGATCTCTTAAGATCAATATTTGTCATTTTAACTTCAATATTTGTCATTTTAACTTCTGCCTCGTGGGCTATGGACTGTTGGTGTAGAACATGTTTAAGGCATTCTGCATGATGGACCTTTCAAGCGGTGATTGTGAACCAAAGGCATATGAGCAGGATGATTATTGAAGCTTCGAACTTCTAATAATGGACATAGTATACATGCACTTGCCAAAGCCGAATATGAAGATTTATGTTGTTGATGTACTTATAAAGATTTATGTTGTTGATGTACTAAAGTTTATCATGGCACTTCTAGAGATCCAATCTATATGGGGTTGTTCTTATGATGTACTTATGAAGATTTATGTTGTTGATGTGGAGTTTATCATGGCACTTCTAGAGATCCAATTTCCAATATGGTTAAGAATATGACCATTTGAATATGTCAATGATGGGCTTATGACTATTTCCTTTAAGATAGATGCACAACTATGTCAAAAGCTAATATCTAATGTGAAAATACTAGCTCTATTATTATATGATATAGACAAAGATACTTTCCATTGCATCGAATTAAAGAAATATTTCTATGAAGGCTCAATCTTCAGGGACTTTTCAAGAATAAATCAATACTTAGTGAGGGTACAACTTACAAAGATTTTTATTGTATTTGATTAGATTGAGAAGAATAAATTTTTCATGATACACAATCCTTTAGTAAGAGCTAAATTTTTATGCACTAAGATGAGAGTGTAAACTAGATGATATGGGATGTCTAGGTTTACACTATCACTTTAGTGGATTCAGTGGTATGAGACATAAAACTTAAGGATAATGGAAGCTTGATCTCAAGGATATTCAATGAATTGTTCAGTCAACTTGAAAGAAATGAAAATTGAGTGAGCTTTGAGTGGATTTAGAAAATTGGAGGAGCGTCAATATGTTTTTAAGATGAAAACTCCTTAAAGGGGGGAAGAAAGGTATCATTGATATGATACTTCTAAGCAAGGAATACATTCCTTAACATGATAGTTAAAGAGTACATTTGATGTCAGTACCTAAGAGTGTTTGAGATTTAGACTTAGACAAAGTAAGAAATGGGTATGCAAGGATGGAACGCTCATTGCAAAATTCCAAATTGGCAGTAAGCAAAGGTAAGTTAGCCAACAATTTGAAGCATATCCATAGTAAGGCACAATTAAAGAGTACATTTGATGTCAGTACCTAAGAGTGTTTGAGATTTAAACTTAGACAAAGTAAGAAATGGGTATGCAAGGATGGAATTCATTGCAGAATTCCAAATTGGCAGTAACCAAAGGTAAGTTAGCCAACAATTTGAAGCATATCCATAAAAAGGCACTTGAGAAAAATGAATCAAGAAAGGTAAATGTGGCAACTTGCTTAAGTCAAAGGGATGACATATAATTGTTAATCCCTAAAAGAAGAACAATTAAAGTCTCTAAGAACATCAATATGATGTTAAGGCTTAAGCCATATGAAAACTCATAGAATCCCAAGTAAATCCGATGGGTAAATATTAACAATGTTGAAGGGATCTAAAGGAGAAAATTCTTGGTCTTATCTAAAGTTAACTTGATCAAAAGAATTTTGAGAAATCAAAGTGACCTAAATTGGTCAAAGGATCAAACTTTTATGGTTTGCTAAATCATGCCAAGGAAAGATCAAAGGTTGAACAAAGAAATATTCGAGGTATAAGATTAATTGGCATGAGATTTTGAAACCTTAGTCTTTGGTCTCATAAATATGACGCCAAGAAATTCCAAGATGGAATTGATGATCATAGTAAATAGTTAGAGAGCATTGAGAGGATTGAGGAGGTGAAAAGATTAAGGATGTATTTCTATGGATTGGAGAAAGAACTCACTAGTATGGGACAATGGAAACTAACTTCCAGTGAGAATCTTCTCTACTGGCTAGAGAGAAAGAAAACTCAAGATATGATAGAAAACATCGAGGAAAGCCCTAAAGATAAGACCATTCAGATTAAGGCCTTAGGTTCATTAAGAGGTGTACCTCCTTGAACCAATTAAATACAATTGATTGTATTTATAGAAGGGTAAATGTAACAAAATAACATTTACCCTAGAAAACACTATCCTTTATCCTCTTAAGTCGATGCATTATTTTCAATAAAATGCACAACCAACATTAGATGGAACAATAGATTTGGATAAATAAGAGGATAATGCCGATATATTTTGGTAGTGATGTGTGAACACACTAGGACCACAGGGGCACTTTTTTTCCTCTTTAGGAGGTTTTTTTCCCCTGGCTAGTATACATGCCTATAAACCTAATGGGTCACTTATCTTTGTACATTCTCTTGGTAGTACATTCAGTATTGTGCATTGTGGTCCAAGCTTCTTCTTCTTCCTTGTGTTGTTCATGTGCTTTCATAGACCTAAAACTCCAACAATTGGTATCAAAGCATGTCGTCGCTTCATCTAGGGTGTCATCGACATCCCTCTGGTCATAGTCTCAAAATCGCATAAAAAGTGGTGAGCATACTCATGATGATTAGGAGCTCAAAACTGCTTCACTCTATGGTGTCAAAATCACGATCTAAGCTTGTTTTGGCCTCCCAACACTTTATCCCAGTGCTTATGTAGGCAATTTCATCTTTTTGTGCCAAAGATATATATAGGTTTTAGATCTCTTGTATAAGTGCCTCAAAGTCTGCTATAGGTTTAGTAGAACTCAACAGGATAGTTCAATTCAACTTTATGAGATACAGTGATTATACTACATCAGGGTATTTTAGTCAATGGCCATAATTGAAAGTAGTGATCTATTCCATATGTTGGCTATTGAGGATAAGTTGGATGGTACCAATTACCCATTATGGTCTTATATGATGCATCATGTATTTGTTGCAAAAGGAATGTGGAATATTGTCCAGGATGTTGAAAAACGTCTTATTTCATCTGCAAATATAGTTACTGGAGCTGATGCAAATGGCATTGAAGATGGTGATATCCTTCAAGTTCCTATTTGTGCTACAGTTCCTACTACACCTAGCACAGAGCAACTTCGTTGAGATGGAAGAGATGCTCATGCACATGCATCGATAGCCTTGTCTGTCAAACATGCCATTTTTCCTCACATTCACTCTTGCAGAATGGCAAAGGATGCTTGGGATACACTTACAACTTTATATCAAGAAAGGGATGAGGCTCGTGTTGCTTACCTCCAAAAACAATTGGAGAGTGAACACATGAATGAAGGAGATTCCATGGATAGTTTTTTGACAAAGATCAAAGATTTGAAGGAGCAATTGATTTATGTTGATGAAGCCTTGCCTGATAGCTCACTTGTGCAGTCTGTTTTGAATGGCCTTCCACATTCATATTAGAGTTTTGCTTCTACTCTTTGATTGATGATGAAAGGTAATCTAAATGCCTTAACATTTGAGGAGTTCATCTTTGTTTTGCTACAGGGAGATCAATTTGGGAAGAATAAGTCCATTATACGTGTTGCAAATAGATAAATACATAGATTATTAGATTTAAAAACGTTAAGAGAGATTTATAGTAGTTTGAATATATTTTAAAATATATGTTTAGTGGAATGTATATCATTTTTGTTATTGATTTATGTTGTCTTTTTGTTGATATAAAGTTCATAAAGCAAGCATTATGGGAAAAAAAGAATGGTCATATGTGATAACTCATCAAGAGGGTAAAATAGTCTCCACAATACAATACAATACAAATGTTGTGGACATCGTTATGTAGGCAATGCAAATCGAATAAAAGAGCATCCCCTTTTAGTAAAAGTAATAATGTGTCATGATGCTCTCATCTAGATAGTGATATATGGGTACACTTTGCAAGTTATGCAAAATGTAAATCTCAAGGTACCACATCAAAAAGATTTAAAAGCATGAGTACTGCATAGTATTTTTGAAGTAGTCTAGGTGTAGAGCAAGAACAAGTAGATGTGTCAATGACAATAGAGGATCATCGTGATATTTCTACTCAAGTATCACAAACTATTTTTGAGAGTAATCAAGATACATGTGTTAAGTGTTAAGTTTTAAATGTTAAAACGCTTCGTTCTAACTATCAGAAGTGTGTTTAATCGACCTAAGTGGGTTCTTGGGAGTGGTAGGGGTCTGTTAGACAGAGGCCCTATACTTAGTTCCCAAAAATAACTGATATCTACTGTCCTTAAACAGCGTCGACACAGCCTTAGCTCAGTTACCAGTAGCAACTAAGCTGAACCAAACTTATCGGTACCTTGGTACCGAATTACTTCAAGCTAATATACTACTGTAACAGTACAGTATCCCATCCTTCATCAAGACAGCGCTCACAGTCAAGCAACCGAATCACAGAAGGTATCTATGGATTCAACTTATAGTATGAAGGCTAACACACACTGGAATTACCCTTAACCCTAGGTAATTTCTCACCGTACCGGTGCAGAGCGAGATCAGCACTACTTTTGCACAACGCTCTAGGGGAGATTACTACAGTCACAGAGACTTAGCAGTTCAACAAGGAGAAGAACACTACGTCATACAACTTAGCAGAACAATTCGTCATAACGATCCACAGTAACTCTTACAGACAATGATTCAACGTTCTACCGAATAGACTAATTTCACCATGTAACCGAGATTGACAGATAATAACACTGAACACAACAGAGCACGTAGAACTAGACAGGACACACTGCAGTAACACTTAAGGTTTTTTGTGCAAACTCACTCAATAACATAACTACTCACAACGATCTAGAGCACTTTAGAAACTAAACAACACACAGTGGTGCGACACGCCGACAGACAACCAGACGAACAGTCTGGTACTTCAACACACGTTACGGTAAATCACAGTACTAACAGACAACACGATACGAAATCGTACACAATACACAGAGTACTCAAAGATTTCACAAACAGTGTTACAACAACGCTCTGACAAACACCCAGACGAATAGTCTGGTGTTTTCAAGAATCGTTGTCTCCCACTCTCTTTACATTGCTTTATAAAGATTTACAAATATGCGCGTAACAACCTTTCGCGCATGTTTTACAAAGATTTCCGTTACATATGTCCCACTCCGGCGGCCAACTAACACTGGCACGCACGGTGGACTCGAACCCGCAAGTTTGTTTTACAAAATTACTGTTCATCGACTATACCTTCTAAGTACATGTTCCGGGCTAATCTAAATGTATGGGCTATTTTTTTCTTAAGGGTTTTTAATAGTTGTTTTAATGTATCTGGTTCTAATACTTGGGCATCTACTCTAACAGAACTTATGACTATTGCTTCGGTTAACAAAATTTCGGCTTGTGTTTGCAAAAAGGCCTCCTGTAGATAAAAATCATTTGCTAATGCCTCATCTCTGGACGTCTTCATCTCTTCGAGTCATTGCTCCATCTTCTGTACTCTCTCTTTAATGTTTGATAGTTGGTTTTCGCGCCTCTCTATTTCCTGAACTTGAAAATCTACGGGTTAGCTGCGTGTTGGTATGGTCGTAGCTTCGAACCGTTGATTACTTTCGGAAGAGGGTTTTCGATCAACGTAGTCAACCGAAAAGTTGTTGGGCCCACTTGTTCTGAAATCCGATAAGGGCCATACCAGCGTAATTTGAATTTACCAACAGACCGATTCGACTTTGCATTATAAAAAAGGACAAGTTGTCCCACCGTAAAAACTGGAGTTTTCAAGTGTCGATCATGTGTCCAAGCCTGTCTTAGTTGTATTTCCTGCATAGTTAAAAAGTTGTGCCATTGTTGCTCGTCTAACTCTATGAGTGTATCCAACTCAAATGACAGTGAGTCTTCCGGTAGCAGTTTCTGAGCAATTGCTACTCGTAAACTTGGTATAACTATCTCCATTGGTGCTATTGCTTCTAATCCATAAGCTAGTTTGAAAGGTGTTGATCCGGTTGTTACCTTGTATGTAGTCCGGTATGCCCATAACACAGCAGGTAGCAGTTGATCCCATCTTTCCGGTGCTTCCATGATCAATTTTTGAAGCATATTCAGCAGAGATTTGTTTGTACTTTCGGCCAAACCATTAGCACGAGGATAATAAGGAGAACTAAATTTATGTGTGACGTGGAACGACTGTGTAAGTGCCTTCATTAAATTGTTTACAAAATGAGTGCATTGATCTGAAACAAGTTCCAGTGGTAAACCAAAATGTGGAAAGACATCGGTTAGCAGACATTTTGCTACCGCAACAACTGTAGCAGACCGTAAAGCCCAGGCTTCTGCCCATCTGGTTGCATAGTCTGTACAGGTCAGTATGTAACGGTTGTTACTGAAGACTGTTGGAGGTGTAATCGGACCGATAAAATCTAGATCCCACTTCTGGAAAGCCACCAGAGACCACTCTGCAGAATTTTTCGGTGTGTTAAGTCTGCTGCAAAATGGCCACCGGAAGGAATCGAGTGAGCCAAAGTAATAACTGAGCTAACTTCATGTGGTGGAATACATCGAAGTAAAATTTTGGTATGATCCACATAGTATAATTCTCCAGCAATTAACCGAAATCGGCGGCTAAAGACTGCAATTTTCCTTCGTACTGCCGTAGAAGTCTGAGATGGAAGGCAGCCATCCGTGAGAAAGGTCAGGATCTGATCATAATATGTAGATGGTGTAGGTGGGTCTGTAATTTCATCATTCGTTGGTTCAGAGCTATAAATCGCTGGAGTTGTGTCATCTATACCTACCGGAGCTTCACCAGAATCTAAGCGGGATAGGAAATCTACTAAGGCATGTGAACTACATGGCCGATGAATGACTTTGTAGTCAAATTCCTGTAAAAGTAGGACCCATCGTGCTAATCGACCACCTAGATGCTGTTGCCAAACCAGATAGATAAGTGCAGCATGATCTACATGAAAAGTGAATTTACGGCCCAACAAATAATGTCTGAATTTCTTGACAGAATATACTAGCCCTAGACATTCTCTTTCTGTTACAGAGTAATTCTTCTCAGCAGGGGCTAATCTTCGACTTGCATAGTACACTGGTCTGAACCACTTATCAATTTGTTGCATTAAAATGCTTCATATTGCTATATCTGAAGCATCAACAAATACATGAAATGGGCGATCCCAGTCCGGCGGCTGTAAGATGGGGACTTTTGTTAATAGACTCTTTAAACGATCAAATGCTATCTGGCATTCCTGGGTCCATTCAAATTGTCGAGGAGTCTTGGTTATTAGCTTGTTCATTGGTATTGCCAAATGAGCAAGCCATCGTAAGTGTCGTCCATGCCATCTTACTTGGCCCATGAAGCGCATAACTTCCTTCAGTGTAGTGGGCACCGGAGCTTCTAATACTGCCAAAATTTTATCTGGATCCACTTGTATGCCTTATGCAGATACAATGTGACCAAGTAGCTTGCCACATGAAACCGCAAACACAGATTTGTTTGGGTTCAAACAGAGTCTGTATTCTCTGCATTTCTGAAAGCAGCACCGTAGATGGAACAGGTGTGCTATCATCTTATCGAAGATTGAAAAATCATCAAGATATACTTGCATAAAAGAGGTAAGGTAAGGAGAAAATATTTCCTGCATACACCTTTGGAATGTACTTGGGGCATTCCTTAATCCAAACCAAATAACAGTACAAGCAAATACACCCCAGTTGGTAATGAATGCAGTTTTCCATATATCTTGTTCAGCCATTCTAACTTGATTATATCCACTGTATCCGTCTAAGAATGAATACATTTCGTGGCCGGCTGCTCTATCAAGCATGGTGTCCAGAAAAGGGATCGGAAAAGGATCAGGCACTGTAGCTGCGTTCAGTTTCCGGTAATCTACACATATTCATAATTGCTCTACTAGTACGATGAATCCGACTTTAAGTAGCCTATCAAGTTTTGCTTTTACCTGTGATGCATAGTTTGGATTCATCCGATAGCTGGATTGCTTGATTGGTTTTGCTTCCGGCTTCAGCATGACTCTGTGCTGATAGATGCGTGGGTCCAATCCTTTCATATCTTTGTAATCCCATGCAAAGACGTCGGAGAATTCTCGGAGTAGCTGGATTAAGCCTGCTTGAAATGTTTCCGGTAAGTTTTGCTTTATCTTCACAGGACGCGGATGATCTTCATCGCCTAAATTATAAGTGATCAACTGATCTTCTGGGACATAAAATTGTCGCGGCTTCTCTCAGCTGGCTTAAAAAGTTGTTGCAGTTGAGCATCATCTATAGCAGTAGTCCTTCTTTTCTTCTTCTGTTACAGTCATTACCGTACAAACTATAGGGTTCCAATTATCTACAACAGATTGTAGATCAACAGTTCCTAGGGAAATCAAGTCAATGTTATTTTTCAGAAACTCTTCTTCTTCATCATTTGACAATCCATCTAACATATGGACTGGTTCTGCCAAATACGGTCTAGCATGCAACTCACAAGGTTGTATAGCATCTAATTTTACAATGTATTTACGATTTTTATCCTTGAAAGTGAGCTCTTGTGCAGACCAATCTTGTATCACCTTAGCGTGCTTCAGCTAAGGTCGGCCAAAAAGGAGGTTGTAATCAAGAGTGGATTCCGGTAAATCTAGTATGACAAAGGTCATTTTAAATGTTGTACCTTGTAAAGTGATTGGTACATTTCGTACAAGTCCTATGGGATGGACTCTTGATTGGTCGGCCATTCTGACAAAAAACTGAACTAGTTCGATTTCGGTCCACCCTAACCTTTTACATAGTGCAGCAGTAGCAATGTTGACTCCAGATCCTCCATCAATTAGTACCTGTGTGATTTTATGATTCTTATACCATACCGTTATCAAAGGAACTGAATGATCGACCGTAGAATCAGGTTCCGATTGTACTGTTGCTGTCGTCGGAATGCAAGAAGGCACAGGACTGAACTATTGTTGAAATTGCTGTCAAACTCCTGGTACTAGTGCAAGTAATTGGCCCAAAGGGAGAGTGATGGATGCTTTAGATAAAATTTCCCAGGGCTTTTGTGATTGGATGGTTTCCACAGTTTCTGAAGATGATACGTCTTCTGAAGATGATGTGTTTGCTGCTGATGATATACCTGTTGCTGATGATGTGCCTGCTGCTGAATTCGAATCCTGTTGTTGTGCTCCTACATCGGTTAACGGAGTCTGGGTTACTGTACATCCTTTGTTGTTCGCGTATACCTAGTTCAAAAAATTATGTTGTAGGCTACAGTTGTTTACCGGAGCGGGTCTGAATTACTGCAGCGTGTGTTTCCATTGGTGTAATTTGTACCATATTCGCCATTGGGTTTTGTCGTTCCTTCTTCCTCTGATCATACTCAGCTGCATCCTTCCATAATCTTCTAATGTGACCAAATTCACCACAAAAATGACAGTGTGGTGGTGGCAGATTGGGATTTTCCGGTGGCGGTCCGGTCTGCCAGCGGTTTGCATTATAGTTGTTATTTCTCTGTCCTCTGTAATTTCGATATCCTTGTTGCTGATTGTTCCTCATTTGCGGAGGCACATAGTGATTGGCTGGCTGGCCTGGTTCCTGTATATATGCATTGACAGTCGCTGTTCCTTGCACTTTGGCGTTGTATGCACAGTTTTCGGTGGTGTGTCCGACAGTGTTCCAGATAGCACAGAATAACTGATTAAGTGCACAAGTGGCACTTGTATGGCTTGAATTCTTGCATGTGATGCAGTATACTTGTCTGGTCACATCGTCGGTGACATTTCTGTTTGCTTTTAACCACTCCAGATCTTTTGTAAATCCTCCAACCTTGTTTTCCAGTTGCAGAGCCATTGCAATCACTGCATCTAGTGTCATTGCTACTACACAGCGTATGATCATAATCTGTTTAAGTTGTGGAGTCAAGCCATTGATAAACCATTGAGTAATAACGTCGTCCGGTAGGTTGGCATGTGTTGGTGGTAACTGCCTCAAGTGAGTCCTGAATAGAGTAGCGTATTCCTGTACTGTTTGATTTACCTTCTGTCTGTTGTTTTGCAGATATTCAAAAATTTCGGCTGGATTCTTCTTTAGTCTGAATCGCTGCAAAAAAGCATCCCGTACTGCTTCATAGGTGCCGAAGTGATTAATATCGTATTCTGTAAGCCGTCTAGCTGCTTCATTGACCAGTGTAGATTGGAAAACAATAGCTTTATACGCCTGATCCGGTGGATGGTTGAGAACTGCGTAGCTTATCTCGAAGGTGCGTACGTGAGCATCCGCATCATCTCCTGGGAATCCACCAAATTTCGTGTACGTCACTCCTGTTGGAGGCGGCCTGGGTGGACATAACTGTTGTTGCTACTGTTGTTGCCCGTTCATGGTGAGTGTATTGTGACTATCTTCTGTATCTCGGGGCTGAATATCTGAACTATCGGAATCTGTATCGTCGGATGGTGCACTTTCCGGTGCGATGATCTTGCTCAGTATGCTTCGAATCTCGGTTTCGAACAACTTTCCTTCCTTCTTGATGTCCAGTGTGGGGGAACTTACTTAAAAAAGTGGTGGTTGGGCTGAAGATTCATCAAAAAATGGTAAACCGTCATCGAAAAACTGTGATTCTGTTACCAAAATATCACCGGAATGTACCGAAATTTTGCCAAAATAAGGTGTTTTTTTGCTTTCACCGATTTCTTTGGCTAAAGTATTTCTAGTCGTAAACAAATTTGAATCTTTATCCAAGATTGTTAAACTAGCTTGAGACTGCGTCTTGGTAGGTTCTGGAGTTACTATATCTTCGACAGACTGTGCCGAAATAGTACCGGAATGTACCAGAGGCGTAACATGTTCCACCGGAATATGACCGGAATCAATTCTAATGTTCTTGACTTTCTTGACAACTGGGTCAGACCTACTTGTACTTCTATTTCCCAGAGTTGTCTTTAGTACATTAAGTACTCCAGACAAATGGTTCTTGGGATACGTTTCACCGGATCGAGTAACCGGCATGTATCATCTTTTGTACTAATCACGTAGTATCACTCTCGATTGATATTTTATAATCACGTTTCCACAACAAGTTTGCAACAATCTGATTTTGTTGCTACTTCCGACAAACGAACGGTAATCTTGATGTTCGATTCTGACAGACGACTGACGATCTTGATGCCACTTTCCCACAGATGGCGCCAAGTGTTAAGTGTTAAGTGTTAAATGTTAAAACGCTTCGTTCTAACTATCAGAAGTGCGTTTAACCGACCTAAGTGGGTTCTTGGGAGTGGTAGGGGTCTGTTAGACAGAGGCCCTATACTTAGTTCCCAAAATAACTGATATCTACTGTCCTTAAACAGCGTCGACACACCCTTAGCTCAGTTACTAGTAGCAACTAGGCTGAACCAAACTTATCGGTACCTTGGTACCGAATTACTTCAAGCTAATATACTACTGTAACAGTACAGTATCCCATCCTTCATCAAGACAACACTCACAGTCAAGCAACCGAATCACAGAAGGTATCTATGGATTCAACTTACAGTATGAAGGCTAACACACACTGGAATTACCCTTAACCCTAGGTAATTTCTCACCGTACCGGTGCAGAGCTAGATCAACACTACTTTTGCACAACGCTCTAGGGGAGATTACTACAGTCACATAGACTTAGCAGTTCAACAAGGAGAAGAACACTACGTCGTACAACTTAGCAGAACAATTCGTCATAACGATCCACAGTAACTCTTATAGACAACGATTCAACATTCTACTGAATAGACTAATTTCACCATGTAACCGAGATTGATAGATAATAACACCGAACACAACAGAGCACGTAGAACTAGACAGGACACACTATAGTAACACTTAAGGTTTTCTGTGCAAACTCACTCAATAACATAACTACTCACAACGATCTAGAGCCTTTAGAAACTAAACAACACATAGTGGCGCGATATGCCGACAGACAACTAGACGAACAGTCTGGTACTTCAACACACGTTACGGTAAATCGCAGTACTAACAGACAACACGATATGAAATCGTACACAATACCCAGAGTACTCAGAGATTTCACAAACAGTGTTACAACAACGCTCTGACAAACACCCAAACGAACAGTCTAGTGTTTTCAAGAATCGTCGTCTCCCACTTTCTTTACATTGCTTTATAAATATTTACAAATATGCACGTAACAACCTTTCACGCGTGTTTTACAAAGATTTCCGTTACATCTATCCCACTCCGGCGGCCGACTAACACATGTACCCCATTTTCTCTAGCTATGTCAAGAAAGAGTGGACCTGGTGAATGTAGTAAAAATGATGGATCTAATAATGTATCACCAAGATTTGTTCATACTAAATCACAAAACACAATACCTATAGCTTTCGAAAAGCAAAATTGTCTTGAGCTTCATCTTAAATGGACTCAAGAACTTTTAGCATGTGGGATTCATTTCAATGTTATTCATAGTCCTATTTTCAAAGATGCTTTGATGTCAACTACATGGAAAGGATTCATGTTGGTAGTCAAGGACAAACACAAACATGGAAGAGAAGTGGACACACAAGAAGGTGGAGCATGTAGGGAGCTACAAGAATCATATGTCAAATTTTCAAAAGAAATCCCCATAAAAATAGTGATTTTGCTCACTAACAACCATTGTAAATATCATTTCACCTTTTTAAGCTCCATTTTGTGGAAGCCGAGGAGTTCACGAGCTTGAGGAGGATTAGAATTATCTACGCATAAAGTTTCATAATTTCTTGACTTCGTTTGAGCCCTCAAATAAGCCTTGGAACCTAATTTTTAACTAGGCCGGACATTAGGTCTAGACATGGCCAAAACTACTCAAAAAACTATAAAAGAGCTAGAGAGCTCATTTTTAAGGTTGGCTTGTTAGAGATTTTTGGTTAGAGATTGAATCTTTATAAGAGAGTTCTTTGTATAGAAGCTTTCCATTGTTCCTCTCTTTGCTCTTACCTTATGCGCGTGTGTGTATGTGTGTGCATGCCTGTGTGCTTTCACTCACACATTTGTGCCTTCACTTGCTCATGGTCTTCATACCAGTCCTCACGTCTTCACAGATTGACAAGTAAAGGAGGTGATACTCATGCTTGAGCTACACCAAATTTTGGCACCACTGCTGGGGAGAGAGCTTCGAGGACGAGCGTTGTGATGGTAAGATCATAGATTTGCAACATTGGAAGGCAAAAATTAGTCATTTTCTATTATTTTTTTAATTTTTCTTCTCCTTCTTCATCATCACCATCATCACCATCTTCATCCATCATCATCTTCATAGAATGTTTCGTTTTTATTGCATTTTCACCATTTTCATATCATTTCTAATGTGTGGGAGTGCAAGAAAGAGCTAAGAAGTGCTTGGGAGTGCATGCGCTTGTGTTTTCATGATTTTTTTCACATTTGGGGTCAGTGCAAAAATTCAAAATTCCCACCTAAAATCTCAAAAAATCGTGACTTTCTCAAAAAATCGTGATTCTCTCAAAAATTCAAAATTTTTCCCGCCTTAAATTTTTTGAGAAATCCGAGAAAATTGCAATTTTCTAGGAGAAATTCGCAATTCTTTAGAATTTAACATTTTGAGAAATTTGTGATTCTCTGGAAGAAATTTATGATTCTTTGGAATTTAGCATATTCCAATGCAAAACCAGAATGAGAAATGAATGCTTTATATTGCACTGTTGAGAGAAAATACATGAACCATACAACTCAAGATTGTCCCTACTATAGACAAGCTATTAGACAAACTTATCAGCAACCTTACCAACAAAGTAGATATCAGAACCAACACCAGCAACCATATTATAGGCCACAACAACAATTCAACCTCAATACCAACAACAATATCAGGCACCATATAGGCCACAACTGGTCCTAGGAAACCAACTAGCACCTCCTGCCAATGTGATTCCAATTAAGTATGCAATTAAAGAGGAGAATCCTAATAGAGCATTGGTGCCAATAAACCCATTGGTCTCAGAGAATGACCATCATGCTCAGAATTTTGACTACTCCTATGAAGATAGTCCACAAGGTTATTACACAGAGTCACGTGAGCATAGTGAGACTTATCCTTATCACTATGAGGCACCACCTATGGAACAAAATTGGGAGCCCGAATACTCCAATGTCATGTATAAAAATCCTAACCCTAGGCCCCAATTGAGACAAATGAGACCACAAGGTCCTAGAGGACCATGTTTTAGATGTCAGGGTGACCATTTCATTCGTGAATGTCCCCACCCATTGGCTATAAGACAAGGATAGAACATCACAATACATGGCTTTTGTCTTGAGTGCTGCAAAGAACATCTTCCTAGATATTGTCTTAGAAATCCGTCTAGTGTTCCCAAAGTTACACCCATTAATGGGGTAGGCTTAGTTGTGGATTCAAGTGAAAGTAGCACTAATGAGGCTCCTATAGAGGCAATTACTAGGGCACAAGCATTAAAACAAGAAAAACTAGCTGAACAATCAGAGTCAATGAGTCAGGAGAGCCTAGAAAAGAAAAACAAGAACATGGAAGGATACCAAAGAGAAGGCCAATTATAAGTGGGCAAGAAAGTCATCTGAACTAGAAGAAAGCCTAAGAGACGCAGAAACAAAGATTGCAGACATTGCCTCTCAAAATTCCTCGCATGTTGAAACTCCATGCACACTACATCATCCCACCCCACCACTCATTGTAAATAAACCACAACCAGGGTCTGTCCAACCCCACAAGACTTGGACATGATGTTCAAGGCCTATCGGTCTCGACTTCAAGAAGGGCCAACAGCTGCAAACCTAGATAAGAGTTACCCTAGTGTAGATTTAGAGATTGAACGGACAAAAATGTGTATGAAAATGGTAGAAGTAGCTCAGGCTATGCTAGAGACTAATCAATTATTCAATCAAAAAAATTCTATCAAATCGGGTTTGCATTTGTAGGGCTTATTAGAAAGATTAGAGCAGTTGGTAAACAAGCCGCAAGTTTCTTTACCTTCACAAGCTCAACCAGTGGTTGAAAGAGAAAGCTCACCACCAACAAAAGCTTATGTTCTTGATTCCATGGATGGGCCAAGAGTTCTTGCGGGAAATACTCTCAAGAGTTCTTGCGGGAAATACAAGAAGATAAATGGGCCAAGCAGGAGGATAATCCCCCTCCTATTCCTGAAATTGATGACCTTCATGATCAATTTCCCCAAGACATTCCATCTATTTAGGGAGACCAAGTAGAGCAACAAGAAGATGAAACATTAGATTTTGAATCTAATTCTTTACAAGAGTTTTTGCAATTCACTGGCCCATGGGAATCTGAACCTCTTCAGATCAAAGCTCCCACAATATTGGTAAGACATGAAGACTCAGTGGTTCCAAGAAACACTAAAGTCGTAAAGAACACTAAGGTCCATTGTCATCTCACCTTAGAAGAGCTGCTCAAAGTAAAACTTGAGTTATGGAAACATATGTCAAGAGCAAGCTCTAAACAAAAAGTACCAAAGATACCTCTAGACAAAATCAAAGGCATGAGTGAAGGTGAAGAAGGTAATACTTATCTTCCAATCACCTATCAAGGTTACACAACCAAAACTATCTTAGATTCAGGTGCTGATGTTGCAATTGCGACCACCTCCTTGTGGAAGCAATGGGGAAAACCTGCATTAAGACCAACTAGAATGAAGCTTCAAATGGCTGATGGCCATATTGAAAGACCTTTAGGATTGCTTGAAGGGATAACTCTAACCACTTGTGTTGTAGAGTTTGAGCACACCTTTGCTATATGTGACTTTGGCAAAAATAATGTCTATGAAATGATCCTAGGAAGACCCTTCCTACGACAACTGCAAATATAAAAGATTGGGGAACCAACTCCTTGTACTTGCAACACTTAGGGGTCACCAACAAGGTCAAACTAAACGATTATACCTTCATATATGTACACCCCTACAATGGAATCCTATCCACAAGGCACCAGAAGATTCAATCTCTGTGTATTCGAAAAGTTCTTCTGATCCATCTTGGATGCACGAAGATACTCACTTGTGGATGAGCAAGGTCATAGAGGAAGAGGAAAGACGCCTAAAAGCAAGAGAAGGAGGAACTTCTCAAGGAGATAGACCAGTTAGGGACCCAGCCTATGAACCAATGATCTTTCCAGATGAGGAATGAGAGCCTCATGGTTGGGTAGAAATCTTAGTCACCATGGACATTGTTGTCAATGAAGAACAATGCACACCTCATTGTGATGAGGAGGGTTATGATATTTCAGTGTTCATCTGTCAACCCTTGCTAGAAGAATGTGACCCTAGTGATGTCATACAAGAGGAAGAGGATGACGATGATCTAGATTACATTGTGATGGATAGTTGCTTTTACTCAGAGAAGCACTATCTAGAAGATGTAGGAGTATTTAACCAAAAGGAAGAAGAACCTCTCACAAGCATTAAAACTGTAAATTCAAGGGAGGAAAGTGAAGGTAGTCAAAAGAAAAAGAAAAGAAAAGCAGTGAAACAAGAAGAGGAGGAATCATTGTTCGAAGTACTAGATAATTTTGAGAAATATGAAGTTCAAGACCGAAAAATTTTGGTATGAATGCCTAAGAGGGAGGCCATCACAGAAGAAGCGTATGATAATAAAAAAGAAGCAGAGCTTGTAGCTCTATTAAGGGAATATAGGGACGTGTTTATGTGGACCTATAGAGACTTAAAGGGAGTAGATCCGGCAATATGTTCTCATACGGTCTCCGTGATGAATGATGCCAAGCCCACCAAACAGAAGCCCTACACATATAATGACACTTACACAACAAAAATAAAAGAAGAAATTGATAGGCTGATTGAAGCTTGATTTATCTATGAGATTGAGCATATTGAATGGGTGTCCCCCATTGGAGTGGTGCCCAAGAAGAATGGAAAGTTGTGAGTGTGTATTAACCTTAAAAAAGTTAATGTTGCTATAATTAGAGATAGCTATGTGTATTGGCTCTTAGTCCAAGGGAAAGTGCATACACTCAATGATATTTTGCCTAAACTTTGTAATGCTAGGTAAGCTTTTCTCACCCTAAGCCCTCAGTTTCACTCCAATGTATCCTTGGGGAAGATGGAAAAATACATGCACAACTAAGTATCCAACCCCAATGATTCCTTCTGAAAACCTCCCTCTTGCACACTCTTTTCACACATACGATTATGCCAACACACATTTACCTCTCTCTCTCTTGCACTTACTCTCATGTGTACTTCTTTACCCTTCCATACTCTTTCTCTCACATACTCTCACTCTCTTTCTCACTCCCTTTCCCAATCCCTTTCTTTCACTCACACACCCACACACTTTCCCTAATGCAACACTCTTAGAACATGTTTCAGGACGAGTATGTTGTATGACACAATTATCAAAACACCAAATCTGACTAGCCTTGTTCAACTGTTACTAGGTCGAGTGGCTTCCCTTCCTCCATTTTTTAAGAGTCAATAAACAGATTGATATCACACACTCCTCCCCGGAAAATACATCGCCAACAACCAGACAGTAATTACAATGTATACGATCGCATATCATAAGGATGCATGAAACAATACAAGCACCACAAGTCCATGTAATGGTATAATAAATCTACCATCAACGCACACTCTTGGGCATTGACTTGGGTTCGCAAATTGCATTTTTTCTACAAGAAAAACTAACCCAAGAACTCATCGGCATAAAAACATCCACATTTTGTGACAAAAAAAAAATGTTCCATTCCTATCCATCGGATCCTTATGCCATACTATTCCTAAGAGGAGTGTAAGACGTGAGAATAGTATCACATAATCTTCTCATGCAGAAGAATAGAAAAGTCCTCAAAACAATATTGCATATACTAATGCTGATTCTTAGTACCTACAAATTCACCGAGCTCATTAGTCAGAGTAACACACCAGCAAAGACAAGCCACCTGGAATGAAGACGGGAAGCTGAGCATACTCCAGGAGTATTATCACCACATCTAGTTTGTGCTTGAGGATGATCCCATGGAGCTTGTGTGGGTGCATTCACATGCAGCAGCGCTCATAGCTCAAGGGTGAAGCTCGACTTTACCATTTCCACCGGGGCTTTCAACGTGCTTGAACATAGCCATTAATGAAGCTTTTGAGTCTTGCCACAAAACCGACTTTTAGGCCCTTTGAACAATATCTTTTCTCTGGTTCTCTTATGAACTCGTATCATCCAATCCAATGCAGATTCCTTAGGTCCTTGCTAGAAAGCCATTTTATCATTGAGAGCCACTCTGCTCACTCGAAATCACTCCGGGTAGAGCTTTGGCACACCCGTGTTGAGCTCCGTCGGAAGAATGTCGCCCCCTTCAGATTGCTATCCTCGAACTCCTCTGCATATATCAACAGTATATATTCCTTGTGTCCTCTTGAGGCTCCAGCTAACTCCTTACTTGGAAATGATCGAGCTCGAGAGGAACTGAATGCCCATGTTCTCTATCTGGCATTGATTGCCTCTACCCGGACTTCAGCAGCATTCTTGAGTCGGTGTTGGTCAGTTCATCCTTTTTCCAAATAAAACAGTAGATCGGACCTCGAAACTCCCTTTCTTCCTCCCTTGATGCCCGCTTGTCACCTGCACATAGCCCATGAAGAACGACAAAGGACGAGGAACTCCTGAAGAAGATCAAAACAACGAAAAAAGAAGAAGAAACCAGAATTCTGCCCTTCTCCTTCTGATCCCCCTTTTCTGTGGCAAGATGAAACAACCGTCCTCTTTTTTCTATTAGAGAGAGGAGCCCTCTTCTAACCACATAAGATTTGTGGAAGGACTGAGTGCTTCCAATCTGTTGCTTTGAGACTTAAGTAGCGTAGCAAGAGACATCATATAAGCACATTGGTACGAATAGTGAAGAAAACTTCAGCCTGAATGTCTACACCAACAGGTAGTCACACAAAAAAATGGACCTCCCTCTTTGATGACCTTTTGCATTGACGTACTTTCCCACCCACGATGGAGTTCCCATAAAATTTTCACCAAATTCTTCTTCTTGCCACGCAGCCCCTCCTCCCTACTACACAAAAAAGCTTCCCTTCTCTCTTAGTCGGCGCAGCCCCCCCGAAAAATATGAGAGAAAAAAACTTTTTGCTGCCATCAAAGATAAAGGCATCCAATCTTTTGAAGAAAATAGGCCACACACTCTTTGTAGCAAAAAAACAAAAGAAATTTCCTCCGTTCTGCACACAAAACAGAAAGCTGCCAATTTGTTTTTTATTCTCTGACAATTAAAACAGCCATGCCTTTGGGGTGAGAACAAAGAAATGGTTGAACACCTCCACATCTCTGAATTCTTTTTTTGGTGAGGTGTCAAAGATCAAATTCCAGAAATCGGTCAAACGATTGTATTTGATGGTTGATAAGAAAGCATTTCCCTCTGAAACAAAGCCGCTTCTAATTTCCTCTACACGCCAGTATTTCCTATGTTCTTAGGAGGCTTGTCCATGCTCAATCCCTGCGAAGCAACTTCTCAGGACCCTTGATGATAAAATATCCTCCAACTTCAAAAGCACAATGGCCTTTTTCAAGTGAAACCTTTTCTCCACACCCCTGCTATCTGCAATAAGAAGATCCCACCATCACCGGAATCCTCCAAATCGAAACATTCTTCACAGTTTCTTCTTGTTCGAGTTCTTGTCCTTTCCCGTTCCACCAGCCCATTCTTGACTTCTCATTATAATTCATAATCGATAACCCTGTTTTCCTTTACCAATATCTCCACATGCTTCTCATCAATCATCAAATCCACTCTTCAAGTACCTGAAATCAAACGTATTTTCCTACCAAATAGAACCACATTAGTGCATCAAAACCAACCATTTTCTGAGCTAACACTATGCGCTTCCGATCACTGAAAATTTATTGGAGCGAGTTGTAGGCAAGGAATGTTATAGCTTCCTTCATGGATTTTCAGGTTACAACCAAGTATCCATTGCCCCAGAAGATCAACATAAAATGGCATTCACCATTGAGTGGGGAATCTTTGCATTTTGTGTGATGCCATTTGGACTCATCAATGCACCTGCAACATTCCAAAGGCTCATGTGTCATGTGTTCAAAGAGTTCTTGCTTCTTTTGCTTAGTAGTATATGTGGATGATTTATGTGATCATTCCCAGAAAGAAGACTCCATATCTCTGAGCTCAGACAGATCTTCAACAAGTGTAGAGAATATCGAGTTTGTCTGAACCCAGAAAGTGTGTGCTCATGGTACATCAAGGTAAAATCTTAGGTCATATTGTTTCTAAGAATGGAATATGAACAGATGAGGACAAAGTAAGAGCCATAGCGGAGCTACCTAGGCCAAGGACTATTGAAGAGGTAGAAGCCTTTACAGGCCATTGTGGATATTATCGTAGGTTTATTCACATGTACTAGATGCCTATCACCATGTAAGTACTGAGCTATTGAACAAGCCCATTCAAGGGATCATTGGACCTTCAGACTACCCAGTTCAAATTGGTCATCTTATTTTGCCTTAGGGCCATTCCTTCTCACTGTCTAACTTAAAAAGCCTTCAAGCTCTATATCTTAGTGGTTTCTAAGCATATAACCCATGTTGTGGGATTGGGGGGATCACATGGGTGCTATGTCCACCCTTCATTGTACTTTCACGCAATTCAAGCTAGTCCAAAAGATTAGGTCACGATGATTAAACTTCATTTTTTGAAGTAATAATAAGTTTAGGTTCCACCAATGAGATGGTGCACAATTAGCTTCTCCTCATGCTAGGGGCCTTACAATCAAAGATAGACATTGATTATACACTTACATCAAGCATACAATAGATAGACTTACTATATGCATATTCCAACTCTAAACTTAGTATAGAAATGTGCAATGATGAAGAAGAATCACAAACAAATCCATATTCTATATTGATGTGGGGTAATCAAGATAAATCATGAAATCAATTCATGTTGAGCTCTAATTTTCTAGCACATGTCATGCTTCCTTCACCTCAACAAGATTTTTATCCCCATAAATATACATGGGAGACCTAAGTAGATCAAAATCAAATGTCATACCTTACAAAACTATGTCAAAATGAAGTCTTCTCTATGAGTGTTTCTTAGTGCACTTGATCTTTTCATATCTAAAGCATTTAGGTGTGAGTCGTGATGCATGAAATAGATGCATTAAATCTTGAATCCGATGAAAAACTCTAGAAAGGTCCCAGGCCACTATCTAGGTGGTTGGGCCTCTTGCTTTTTGAGGCAGGGGCGAGGGTTCAAGCCCCATTGGAAGCATTTGTGAGGGACATGTTAACTTGGAATCTTGTATCATGTGGGTGATGTGCCACTACCTATTCTGCCCCGTGGTAGTTGTGATTGTTGTTTAACCCAGCTATGTAAACCCCTATTCTTGTGGGATAAGGGGGGTCCCATGGGTAGTATGCCCTTCCTTGTACAATTGCAATTTCAAAGGTAAACCCCCGGGGAGTAGGCCTCACCCAAACCTCCATTAAAAAAAAAAAACTCTAGAAATAATCAATATAACCTCCAATAACTAGTGTGATAATTCTTTACATTGCATCCAACCATATGCATGTAAGCACATCGCATGATTGTGCAATATCACTTTCCTCGGTAGATGTAAACGCATTGATTAAAAGGAAGTTCATGTGTAGACATGTAGACAACACATAAAATGTCAACTAAAAAATTATATGAAAAAATAACAAAATACAAAGATATATATAAAAAATTTACATGGTATTGGCTACAATCTCCCCTCAAGCACTTTGTCAAACATGTTTCAAAAGCATATATATTGATGGAATATTTTATTACTCCCAAAATAAAATCTTACAATAAAATCTAAAAAGTAATCTATTACTTTCAAAAAAAAAAACCAAAAATATGGCTCGCATGGTTATCTATAGAAAAATGTGTGTGCACCTCTACTTCAAAAATAAATGACCATAATTTCATAAATAAGTAAGTAATGCTTTAAACATAAATTTTTTATTACAAAACATATATAGATTTGAGTGACTATGCAATTTCCATGTCTTCATGATCCTTGTCCTACTAATCAAAACAAACATCATATCAATTGATTTTATGTGTCAATCTTAATGCAGCAATTGTCACATTTCTACACATGTAACAAATCACTATTATACACCAAGGGAATAAATAAAATCCAATAACTTCATAAATTATATACAATGATATTGTCACACACCTTGATGTGACACATCAAGAACATGTTACATTCTCTTGGTTTTAGATATGCTTCCCTTTTTTCAACCTACTAGTATGGATTGAAAGCAAGTTCTAGGAAACTTTGAGAAGGTTGGACTCATTGAGTCTTTACTTCAAACCTAGAAGCTTGGGCTCATTGACTCTATAATTATGTGTAGTCTATCTTGATAAAAAAAAAATGAGATATCTAATCAATCAACATAATACGATAATGAGCATAATTAATATTTATATAAACAATCATAGCAAAAGTATTATAGAATTTCTTTGACTCTCCCTAGAAGCATTGGAAAAGTAGGATATCTTTTTATATGTCTCAAAAGCAATGAGAATTTGAATCTATCTTGCAAAGGTGAAAATACAAGTCAAACCCTATTCTACAAACATAGAACTTATTAATATCATGCAATGCACAAAAAGATTTAAACAAAGAAGAAAAGTGTCTGTAAAATACAACTCACCTTCCCTCACAACATATAAGAATGAGCCAAAAACTACTTGCATTGCTAATAGTTGCACACGATATTGAGACATCACTTTTGAGTTTGTTGGATATTGCATCAAAACAAGCTTTAAATCACCTCGTGTTAGTCACATGGAATTGTCCAACAACCATAAAGGTTAACAATTGTTGAGATTTTGAAACCTCATAACATGCATTTTGGTGCACCTTGCTTCCTTTTAACATGAAGCCAAGTGGATAAATATGACAAGGTGCAACGGAAAAACTACTAGATGCAAAAAAGCAATAGATAAATAAAAGGCATTCATCAATAGTCACTAATTTAATGTGGTCACAATTTCAAAGAGAAGCTCTCTCTAAAGTAGAAGCACCTCAAACCAAGGAGATGAGTTTACTAGAATAACAAAGAACATACATAGGAAAAACTTGAGAAACACTCTTACTAACAAGAAGTGTGATAGTACCTATGGCATTGTCCATCCATGGTGCACGTTCAAGACAGTGTATGAAAGTAACTATGCAAGAGAGAGGAATGCAGTAGAATAAAAGAGAGAAAATATAGAAATCTGAAAATTTTCTTATTAATAATACAAATGCAGTTGACCTACAGGCTCACAAGGTAGAGCTTAAATGGTGACCTACACAACTCCAGATGGGAGACTGTAGGGTAGAGGTATGCTAGCTCAATTAATCAATGTCTAGACTAGTGTAGAATTCATTTATAAATAGGCCAATGGAGAGGTGTGTCCTACCATGCATGAATAAACATCGAAATGTGCTATGTATCTACGTAACCAAAGCACCGATTGGAAATGAGCAAAGTCTGGTACCTAAGCCAAATTCCAACCATAAATGTCCTAAGTGCTCCTCGTCTGACATCTAAATTAGGGATCAACATGTGTTAGCTCAACTAGTTGGACCCATCGCCTCTCAAGGCTATGGTGGGTTCAACCCCTGTGGGCTACAACTAGATGCCTATCACCATGTGAGTACTGAGCTATTAAACAAGCTCATTCAAGGGATCGTTGGACCTCCAGGCTACCAAGTTCAAATTGGTCATCTCGTTTTGCCTTAGGGCCATTCCTTCTCACTGTCTAACTCAAAAAACCTTGAAGCTCTATATCTTAGTGGTTTCTAAGCATATAACCCATGTTGTGGAATTGGGGGATCACATGGGTGCTATGTCCACCCTTCATTGTACTTTCACGTAATTCAAGCTAGTCCAAAAGATTAGGTCTCAATGATTAAACTTCATTTTTTTGAAGTAATAATAAGTTTAGGTTCCACCAATGGGATGGTGCACAATTAGCTTCTCCTCATGCTAGGGGCCTTACAATCAAAGATAGACATTGATTATACACCTACATCAAGCATAAAATAGATAGACTTACTATATGCATATTCCAACTCTAAACCTAGTATAAAAATGTGCAATGATGAAGAAGAATCATAAACAAATCCATATTCTATATTGATGTGGGGTAATCAAGATAAATCATGAAATCAATTCATGTTGAGCTCTAATTTTCTAGCACATATCATGTTTCCTTCACCTCAACAAGATTTTTATCCCCATAAATATACATAGGAGACCTAAGTAGATCAAAATCAAATGTCATACCTTACAAAACTATGTCAAAATGAAGTCCTCTCTATGAGTGTTTCTTAGTGCACTTGATCTTTTCATATATAAAGCATTTAGGTGTGAGTCGTGATGCATGAAATAGATGCATTGAATCTTGAGTCCGATGAAAAACTCTAGAAACAATCAATATAATATCCAATAACTAGTGTGATAATTATTTACATTGCATCCAATTCATGTGTAGGCATGTAGACAACACAAAAAATGTCAACTAAAAAATTATATGAAAAAATAACAAAACACAAAGATAGAGATAAAAAATTTACATGGTATTGGCTACAATCTCCCCTCAAGCACTTTTTCAAACATGTTTCAAAAGCATACATATTGATGGAATATTTTATTACTCCCAAAATAAAATCTTATAATAAAATCTAAAAAGTGATCTACTACTTTCAAAAAAAAAAACCAAAAACATGGCTCGTATGGTTATCTGTAGAAAAACGTGTGTGCACCTCTACTTCAAAAATAAATAACCATAATTTCATAAATAAGTAAGCAATGCTTTAAAAATAATTTTTTTATTACAAAACATATACAGATTTGAGTGACTATGCAATTCCCATGTCTTCATGATCCTTGTCCTACTAGTCAAAACAAACATCATATTAATTGATTTTATGTGTCAATCTTAATGCAGAAATTTTCACATTTCTACGCATGTAACAAATCACTATTATACACCAAGGGAATAAATAAAATCCAATAACTTCATAAATTATATACAATGCTATTGTCACACACCTTGATGTGACACATCAAGAACATGTTACATTCTCCTGCTTTTAGATATGCTTCCCTTTTTTCAACCTACTAGTATGGATTGAAATCAAGTTCTAGGAAACTTTGAGAAGGTTGGACTCATTGAGTCTTTACTTCAAACCTAGAAGCTTGGACTCATTGACTCTATAATTATTTGTAGTCTATCTTGATAAAAAATGAGATATCTAATCAATCAACATAATACGATAATGAGCATAATTAATATTTATATCAACAATCATAGCAAAAGTATTATAGAATTTCTTTGACTCTCCCTAGAAGCATTGGAAAAGTAGGATATCTTTTTATATGTCTCAAAAGCAATGAGAATTTGAATCTATCTTGCAAAGGTGAAAATACAAGTCAAACCCTATTCTACAAACATAGAACTTATTAATATCATGCAATGCACAAAAAGATTTGAAAGACAATGTTAGATATGTTCTAAACAAAGAAGAAAAGTGTCTGTAAAATACAACTCACCTCCCCTCACAACATATAAGAATGAGCCAAAAACTACTTGCATTGCTAATAGTTGCACACAATATTGAGATATCACTTTTGATTTTGTTGGATATTGCATCAAAACAAGCTTTAAATCACCTCGTGTTAGTCACATGGAATTGTCCAACAACCATAAAGGTTAACAATTGTTGAGATTTTGAAACCTCGTAACATGCATTTTGGTGCACCTTGCTTCCTTTTAACATGAAGGCAAGTGGATAAATATGACAAGGTGCAGCGGAAAAACTACTAGATGCAAAAAAAAGCAATAGATAAATAAAAGGCATTCATCAATAGTCACTAATTTAATGTGGTCACAGTTTCAAAGAGAAGCTCTCTCTAAAGTAGAAGCACCTCAAACCAAGGAGATGAGTTTACTAGAAGAACAAAGAACATACATAGGAAAAACTTGAGAAACACTCTTACTAACAAGAAGTGTGATAGTACCTATGGCATTGTCCATACATGGCGCACGTTCAAGATAGTGTATGAAAGTAACTATGCAAGAGAGAGGAATGCACTAGAATAAAAGAGAGAAAATATAGAAATCTGAAAATTTTCTTATTAATAATACAAATGCAGTTGACCTACATGCTCACAAGGTAGAGCTTAAATGGTGACCTACACAACTCAAGATGGGAGACTGTAAGGTAGAGGTGTGTTAGCTCAATTAATCAATGTCTAGACTAGTGTAGAAGTCATTTATAAATAGGCCAATGGAGAGGTGTGTCCTACCATGCATGAATAAACATCGGTAGTTGTATGTTGGCAACCATTGCTTGCATAGTGCTCTACTACCCATACATGGGCGATACATGGGTCCACAATGCACAAAATGCCAAACTATTGAACCAACCCCATGATCAAAAATATCAGACAAGATAAGTAATTGGGACCTTCAATCATAATTGAACCCAAAATCATGATCTGAAATCATCTTAGCCTCAAAGTGGGGCCCACGAGCTAAAGGATATATGTTCAACTTTAGTTTCATAGCATTCTAAACAAAAGCTCACTTGAGAATGAGGTAAGTCTACCTAAACCATCTACAAGCCATAAATGGTATATGATTCTCAACAATAGGTTAATGCATGATTGGCTTCTCCTCACAATGGGGACCTTACAAATGTGCAAAATAACATATAATCATGAAGTGTAGACATTGTTCATATAGTAAGAGGTAGAGCTTCAACAATGGTGTAGAAGTCTCTAGATATGAAAACAAGGTGGCGGTATAGTAGCTTAGCTCATTTCTTGGGCTAAAATAGAGCTCATATATAAGTAGGTCACGGAGAGGTGTGTTCTTCTATAGATGATTGAGTATGGTGGATTTACATGGGCATTTATGAGTCATGTAGCGGACTCCTATCTATATATGGGTCAATACATGAGGTCCACTATGCAAACTATGTCAAACCAACTAAGCAAAATTCATGAACAGCAAAATGAGAAATAGCAGGCCCTTCTGTGCTATGTGATCAAATTTGGGTTTGAGGATCAAAATCAAGGATCGTTTGGGCCACAAAGTGAGCTCCAAAATGATCCCCATCCTCCATGTAAGTTGAGGTTCCACCAACCAGCTAGTGCACAATTGACTTTTCCTCACAATGGGGGCCTTACATGTGTGTGGTATAAACTACAATCATGAGAAGGACTAACACCAATACATAAAGCTATAACAAATAGAGTAACTAAATACATATCCCAACTCTATACCTAGTAAAGGGAGGTATAACCATAAAGAAGGATCATCAATAAATCTATATATCATGTTGATGTGAGCTAGTCAATATTACTCATACCATCAGCGCATGTGTATTTATGAACATATAGATTCCCTTCACCTTAGTATTTTAATCCCCATAAATACCTAGGGAATGTCTAAGGAGAGCTACAGCTAAATCAAATGTCCTATATCAAAGCACAATCCTCTATCTATGAATATCTCATAACACGCTTGATGGTGTGACACATGAAATAAATGCATTAAATCTTGATCACCACCACAAGCCCTAGAGACAATCAAGATCATTTTAGGCCACCAATGTGATATTTCTATACATTGTGTCCAACCACAAGCACATGTAACAACATGACATGAAATCGTCACACACCTTGACCTAACACTCAAGAACATGTTACCTTCTTGTCTCTCTAAATCTCATGCCCCATTTGCATCCTTCTAGCATGGATTTAAAGTAAGCTCTAGGGAATTCATGCCCAAGAAACAATTCACTTTGAGAAAATAAAGATGCCTTCAATTGCATTTTAGAAGCTTGTAATTATTGGGGTTGTATATTTACACATCTTGGTGTCTGACTATTTTTAGTCTATCCTGATTATATATAAGAAAAGTGACTATTTTTAGTCTACCCTGATTATATATAAGAAAAGTAAAAATTGAAAAAAAAAAGATCTTTAAATCAACCAACATAACATGGTTATGAAAATAACTAATATTAGTTATTTTCATAACCATGTTATGTTGGTTGATTTAAAGATCTTTTTTTTTTTCAATTTTTACTTTCTTATATATAATCAGGGTAGACCAAACTTCGATGGGAACTAAAGTTCATGTCTATTTGGCACCCCCTAATTGAGATCAAAAAGTATGTTCTCATGTGGTAAATCTTGCATAAGGGTATTTGGTCCAATGCAAGGGCTAACAAAATTTGTGGTGTGCCTCCATGATGTAAGCGTTGCCATCGATGCATCGAGATTTAGTTCACCTTTTCTTCGATTACCCCAAGTCACGTGTTATCTGACATCACGTGACGCGCGTATTGAGACACATGAACCAAATCAATTGGCAACACGCATTGTTGGGTGAGGCGGTTGGTTGTTCATCAAGGCTGTGGAATGCCATCAGGGGTGAGGCTCTTTGGAAGAGTTGGAGGGACCGATGTGCTGTCAATTTTGGCCAAAATCCAAAGGAATGGTCAATTGAGAGATCCTTGTTTCTTCTAGGTAAAAGAATCTCTCGAGATAAGAGATCTCCACCATTTAGACATCACTGTATTTATCTCCTCGAAAATAACAAGTTGAAACCCAAATGGGTCCCACATGAGAGAGATAATAGATTTGTCTGCCTCAGTTGTAATGCCCTCTAGCTTACCGAACTTGTCCCATGCATTGTGGGATTTAGGGGGTCCCATGGGCACTAGTCCCATTCACTTGTAACTTTTCTTCTTTATTTTAATTAAAGTCCGGGAGAATAGGCCAACCCCGAACTTTCTTTATATTTAAAAAAAAACTAATATTTATTTTAACCACTACACATAGTATCTTAAAATTTCTAAAGGCTCTCTACAAACCCTAGAAGACTAGAATATCTCTTTTAGAGCTCTCAAAAGCAATGGAAAGGCGCCTGCTTTATGAGAATTTGAATCTATCTTGCAAAGGTGGAGCCAAACCCTACTTTCGAGACAAGAGAACTTTCTAATATCATGCAGGGCAGCGGAAACTTTGGAGGACGATGTAGAATCTGTCGTATGTAAAGAAGCAAAACCGTGTCTGTTATATACAACTCTCCCACCCCTCACAGTGCTTTTTTTTGGAGGCATTGTACTTTATTGACTTCATCACTAAAGCTTTGCTGCTTTATTGGAATGAAGAAAAGAAACTTTGAATGTGTGCCAACTTTGAGAAGAGGCGATTCCTGAATCCTAAAGTCAGAACCAAAATAAGGCTGGGTTCACACAATCACAAGAGTGACCTCCACCTCATGAATCTTGTTGTATTCTCAGTCCTCCCTCTGTTTGATCAGTTACACCTGAACTGAAAGGGCGATGTGATTGGAGGATGATTTGCTCTCAAGCTTGAGACAGAATCAACTTCATCTACTAAGGGATTGCCAAGAAAAAGAGTGAACTTTAAAGCAAGCCACTCTGAGAAGCAAACCAAGCAAGAAGTAGTAGTGAACAAGGTGGCTTTTCAACTTGAAGAAGATGGCTCTTTGCTAACTTGGAAAAGGGGACTTGGATAACTTAGGGTGCATTCAAACTGTTCTGGCAACACGGAGTTGTTCTCTGTATGTATATTGTTTCATCCGCAATCTCCATTCACACTGAACGGCATTGCATGCGAAAGTGAAATGATTATAATCGTTCAATTTCCGAATGCAAAGCTTTCTGTTCAAAGATCTTGTGATTTCCAAATGCAAAGCTTTTTTTTTTTAGAGATACACACTCACACACCCAACCTCGTAAGGTAGAGGCGCCCATCATGAGAGACTCATGGACATGTCCAGCCAAGACTTGAACTCAAGACTTCCTCCCATAGCTTTAAGGCGTCAGCCACTAAGCTACGCAGGCTCGGACAAATGCAAAGCTTTCTGATCATAGATCTTGTATGTTCTGTCTGGATTGGTGTTGTTCATGGGGGGGGGGGACATGGTACAGTATTTTGTAGGTCCGGAATACTCCTGAGGTCTTACACACGAATGACTACTTGCCACATGGAATCATTCTTTGTACCGAAGCCCAGTGTGAATCCACACTTACCCAAGTGTTCTTGAAGCTTACCAGCTGTGTGGACCTATCTTAGTACATATATCGCCCCATATTTAAGGCTGGGGCCAGATGAGGCAACAATAGAAGTCTCACCTCCACTCCACATGTCCCCACAAGCTAGCAAATGCCTTGCTTGCTTCATCTGTAGCAATACATATCTGGACACATCTTGAGGTTGGGTTGGCAAAATTGGTTGGGTCTGGACTCTAGAGTGTAGAACTCTCTCTTGTTTTCTTGTTTTCTGACACGGAGGAGGCCAAGCTAATCCGCATGCCATTGCCCCAATGTGAAATTCGCCGAACAGGGAAGATCTTTCATGCAAAAAGTTGCCCGATACGCCCGGTACCTCTTGAGTGATTGATCTTGGCCTACTCCCCTGAGGAAAAAGTGTGCGCCTTGTACCTCCAAATGCAAAACAGTGACTCAGGCTACCGCTTGTATCTTCCTTGAAACGAAAGGCAGTTGCGGATGACATTGTACGGAAGCATGCATATAAATGAAGGAGCGCCTAACGAATTTGAATGGAATGGGAACCTCATGACTCCCGGCTGACTAATGACAATCTTTACAGCTAGGCATCATTGCGTGCTCCTTTATCCTTTCTGCTTTTAAGGCGGGGGGGTCGCGCTCATGGGTCCTAGGTCTAAGGGCCGGCCGGTATCAATGATTTTGGAAACCGTAAACACAGATATTTGCTTGGTCGTGTTCTCCAGTGTAAATGTCAAAATTTGGGTTGAAGCTTGAAAACCCATCGGCTTCTCATTTCCTCTGGCCTGGATAAAAGGTCGCATAATTTTTTCCGCAGCTCCTCTAACAGGCCGAAGTAAATAAAGGCTGTATATACATACGACATGAAGTGCCTCAAAAAGCTTGAGAGCCTGCACCAGCTGGAAAGTAATAAACGCCTATTTACACGTATTTTAAGTTCTCCTAAAGTTGGAATATGCTAAAGCGGAGGAATAACTACATCTGTCGTAGAGTGTGCATATGAATCAGGTGAAGTCCGATAACATAGGCATTCATTCACTCTCGGATATATACATTTATGTAGAGGATTTTGAATACATAAGCATGAGATATTGAATACAACTGGAGCTGTGACGCATGGCGTCTTCTTCCTTCAGATGGCTGCCTCCTCTGCTCTTTGCATTCACACTAACAGTGGCAGTAAAACGAAGAAATAGCCATCTCACAGATTCGACTAAAGAATCTCCACAACCCTTCATCGTCTCTGTTCTGCCCTCTAGGATTCTGTTTTGGATTGGAGAGGTCATCACACGTTCCTAAGCCTGGAGAAGAGAAATCTTCATGTACTATTAAAACTTTCACCATGTGGTACTAAGTCAAGCAAACAGTTGGTTGGGCCCTCTGCCTCTTGAGCTGGGGGCGGAGTTCAACCTCTGTGGACTGTATACAGCTTGACACCCCTCACCACTTAGGTGGGGAGATCTTAAAACCAATCTCTTCGGGGGATCATTGAGCCTTTGGGCTACCCAGCTCAAACCGCTTATCTCGTTTGACCTTAGGATCATCCCTGTTTACCTTCGCAGATCTTTGGGCTCTATATCCTAGTGGTGGTCGCTAAGAATTCAACCCCTACTTTGTGGGATTCTCGGGGTCCCCTTTCATTGTAGCACTAGCGCCTAGTTATCTCATTTGACCTTAGGATCACCCCTTCTCAATGTTTACCTTATCGGATCTTTGGGTTCTATATCCTAGTGGTCGTTGCTAAGAATTGGACTCCTATTTTGTAGGATTCGGGGGTCCCCTTTCATTGTAGCACTGGTGGTTGCTAAGCATCCAGCCCCTGCTTCGTGGGATGCGAGAGGTCCCAAGGTACTATACTTTGCCTGATGCCACCCTAATTTTATGGCAATAAAGAAAAAGTAGTCGAGCTTCAATCCTCTGGATAGATGCTGGATTAGGTTGTAGGTAATATATCTGCCTTGAAATTTTATGGCAATAAAGAAAAAGTAGTCGGGCTTCAATCCTCTGGATAGATGCTGGATTAGGTTGTAGGTAATATATCTGCCTTGAAGCTTCCCTAGAAAGCCGCAAGAATTTATGGAGTGGATCGGCCAAGCTTCAATTCACTCCATAAAAGCTAAATCAATTTTCCAGTAGTGGTTAGCATGTCTGCCTCAAAATCGGTAACCAGATAGGACATGCACGTGTATTGAGACTCATTGTGTATTGAGATTCTAGGTGTAGAATGTTAATTGCAACGATCTTCAAGTTATGTAAAAGATTTATGATAGAGTAATCAGGAGTCTTTTTTTTTTTTTTTAATGGAGATTCGGCCGAGGCCTACTCCTCCATGGGACCCCCTTATCCCACAAGAACAGGGGTTTACATAGTTGGGTTTACATAGAGTAATCAAGAGTTCGAGAGGACATTATGTAGTTTATTAATGGTCTCCTTATCCATATAGCTCTAGCAATACTGCAAAATGTTATGATCTTGCGACCCAATACCGTGCCCCTCTCCATGCCGGAGGCTGTAACTAATCATGTTTTATTTTTATTTTTAGTTTTATGTTTTTAACGTATGCTACCACAATATGAATATTCAATCCAGCAGCAGTCCAATTGGTTGGATCTTCTACCTCCATTGGATGGGGTGTGGGTTCAATCTCCTCTCATGGCACTGATTGGACATGTCCTCAACCTTGTGGTGAAATGAAATGGAACCCCTCTGAAATTCTCGACGGACTCTGTTGATGAGAACATGAGCCATACACATACAAGCTGTGACAGAACTTGATCAGTTCAAACTAGTCTCCTCATCTGGTTTTAGGATCTTCCATTCTCAGTTCCTATCTTTAACAAGTCTTCGGGCTCTATCCACATTACTAGTATGTGTGAGGTGTTCTACCCTTGCTTGTGGGGGATATAAGGGGTGCCATGTAGTATCTTCTTCATTGTACAGCCGCTCCTGCATTTAATTCAAGCCTAAAGATATGTATATAGTAAGATTAAACTCCCCCCCTTTTTTTTTTAATCAACATTAACGTGAGAGACAGTTTCTTGACATAATAAATGTGCCACCAACCTTTATGTTCAGATGGCAGCACATTGATTAACATCCATGTGTGAATGTTCAGATGGTATCCATTAATTATTAAGGGATAGCTCCAGCCTCCACCACCTTTATTCAGAAACACTCAAAGTTGTGGGATCCGTCTTTCCCCCGTCCCCCCCAACCTTGTGTGAATGCTCAGATGGCAGCACATTAGTTAAGATCCATGTGTGAATGAATATGTTCAGATGGCATCCATTAATTGAGATGCCTTAATTACGAAGGGATAGCTCCACCACCTCTCTGCGAAAACACCCAAAGTTGTTCAGAAACACTCAAAGTTGTGGGATCCCTCTTCCCCCGTCCCCCCCAACCTTGTGTGAACGCTCAGATGGTAGCACATTAGTTAAGATGCATGTGTGAATGAATGTTCAGATGGCATCCATTAATTGAGATGCCTTAACTACGAAGGGATAGTTCCACCACCTCTCTGCGAAAACACCCAAAGTTGTGGGATCCCCCCTTGAGGATTTATAACTTCTTTCCTTGTTTAATAAGCTTTCTCACTTTTTTTTCCTTAATATGGAAAGCTATTTCCATATCGAAAAGCTGATGTTTTCCTCTATATCCACTATCTACAAGGAAATCTTTTCCACCGTCAAAAAAAGATATTTACTTTTACATCCATATTTCTCGCAACCATTATTCCCTTCTGTATAGAAGGTAGACATTTTCCTTCAAATCCATATTTCTGGCAGGGCCTATCCACCCCCAAACATGGAGAATCCATATTTCTGGCAGAACCTATTTCCACCCCCATAGGTGGACAAAAAGTGGACGTCTTATTTCATATCCAAATTTTCACAAAGCCCATTCCCTTCTGCACCCAAATGTAAACATTTTCCTTAAAATCATGTTTCCGGCAGAGCCTATTTCCACCTCTAAAGGTGAATACATTCATTCATATCCACAACCCAAATGTAGTCATTTTCCTTAAATCCATACTTCTGGCAAAGAGTCTATTTCCACCTCCACAGGCAGATACCTTGTTTCATATGGTCCAGATATCCATAATCCTCCCAAAGGTAGCATTTTCTCTTATATCCATATCTCATGGATCATATTCCTTCCACACCCAATGACATATTTTACTAAACTCCATATTTCTCACAGAGCCTATCTCCACATCCAAATGTGGATAGTTTCTTTCATATTCATATCTTTTGCAGAGCCTATTTCACCTATAGCTTAGACGTTTGTATATATCTCAACTGGCCTATTCCACATCAAAGCTGGATGTTTTATTGTATATCCATGTTTTTCACAGAAGTTACCAGCTGAAGGTAAATATTTTTCTCACTACTCATGTTTCTCATGAACCTATTTCTGAAGTCTACTCTTTTATGAACATACTTTTCATAGAAATTTTCCATTTATAGGCAGATGTTCTCCTTGCTATCCATGTTTGCCAAGACCCACAGAGCCCCTCTTATTAATGCAAGCATTCCAGAGCTTTGTTAAGCATCCCACCACTGACGGCAATGTGTTTGTTTGGACTAAATCAAGAACTTGTGCACTTAAGGCGCCATTCTCTTCAAGTCAAATGCCTGTAAGCATAAGTCTGAATTCCTTGATGAATAAAAGCTCACATGAGCAGCACCTACTTTCTTAAACATCGTAGGCACTTCTTTACTTCCCATAATAGGCATGTTAGTGTTAAGCTTGTGCAGAAATTAGGATGCAGGTAAATCAAGTTCTCTGCAATGTGCCTTTCTTACATGTGACAAGCATGCATCATTAAATTAAACATAAATTTTCTCAACGTTTAGGGAAAACTGTATGACCTAGAGCACATGGTGCATGGTCCACTACATCAGACAGCTAAATATGGATCAAGCATATATTCATTCATGGTCTAGCACATATATCCATGGTGAGAAAAGAAGTTATGCTTATATACCCTCAACTAAAACTGAGGACCTAATAACCAGAGTGCTTCAACGTAATTTACCCATTTCTCTGATGGCCATATTCACCTTGGTGATATGCAAAATCAAATTTTAGAAATGTCATTTGTCATTCCACATCTTTAAATTGACCAAAATACCTGAACGCTATATACAAAATTTCTAAGTGACTCTCACCAAAGTACAGAAAAGACTATGAATTTCTGGTGTTCCTCCATTTAGTTTAGAACATGGTAATCTACCAACATAGATCAGCTGCAAGGAAAGAAATATTCCACGTAATACTGCGCCATATAAAGTGTGTCCTGCTTAAGTTGATCAATAGCCCCCCTAGAGGAACATACAATAAATTAGAAATGCATCATTACTAACTGCCAAAACAATCAGTGGGATTCATTTTCTAGGGAAAGAAAAAGCTCTACTTCAAGCTGAGACAACTCAATTACCAGAAAATTAGAAAATTTTCCTAATTTTCAAGAACAAAGTCCTTCACTTCAAAGAGTGTTTGTAATATGAACCCGTTATTCTTTGAAGACCATAGCACAAATGCCAACATCTCTCATGCCTCATTAGCATGCCAAGAATCATTCATCTTTCCTCTGCAGGTCATTCATAAGTTTACAAAGGAACTGCAGAGAATTTGCCTCATATAGCATTAAGACTAGATCATCCACAACAAACAAAGAGGATAAGCCTTTATTTGACCAATTTACCGTATAAAACTGTTCTTTAATACACATGTTGTCTAAGCATCACATTCATGTGTAGCACTCTGGGCCAATTCTCATATGAACTTCAAGTACAGTTTCAAGACATGCTACTCAAAGTTCCATAAACCCCAAAGGCATAGGAATGGAGGTCAACTAGGCAACAAAAATCTGAGAACCGTGCATCAAGATCTAACAGATTGTCAACAGGCTGCTGAGTCTCTGTAGGACCTCATAATTCAGTGAACCAGTCAGTGATTTAGTGTCTTCACCCAGAGGGAAACTCTCTTTCACAATCACAGCTTAACACATGAGAAAATAGCAAAGGCTGCATCAATTCTCTCCTGCTCCACTACTTCCACTATCAATGGATGATGACTTGAGAGTAACCATCCGATGCTGGAAATCAGGTGTGCTCACAATTCTAGACCCCTTCTTATGCTTGACAAGAGGAACTAAAGACTGAACTACATCTGTCATCAGTGGACGATAATCTGCCTCTGGTTGGACACACATTGCGGCTATAGCTGCAACCTGCATGAAAGGTGAGCAAAATGAGCATGTTTAACAAAAAGATGCCTTCACTGAAAGGTTTATATATCACAGTTGATTACATGATTTAGATATCACCTAGATTGCAGCAAGCACACCTCAAGACCTTCACTTGAGTGAGTAAACATTGACAAACCTGTATTAAATCCTTGACAGCATACTGTCCCTGCATGACAGGATCCACCATCTCCACAAGCTTGTCTCTGTCTGTAAGCCGTGGAAGTGCCTGACAACCACACATAACATCAGAAAAATGCGTCCAATAAAGCTATGAATAAATACACACCCCGTTGATCGACAATGCTGCAGACTCATTAACTTACCCAAGACACCAAAACACCTTGACCAGGCGGCCTTTTCATATCAACAGGTACACGTCCAGTCAGAAGCTCCAGTAAAACCACACCATAGCTATATACGTCTGATTTGGTGGTCAAGTGCCCTGTCAATGCATACCTTGACAAAGCGATGACAATACAATCAGTTGTCTCTAAGAGCACATAATCATAAACGAGCACATAATCAAGTTTATCTTGTATCAGAAATTATTATCTGAAAACAATCTTATCTACTTACTCAGGGGCAACATAGCCATGTGTCCCCAAGACTCGTGTTGATACCAATCCTCCTATCTTTTCTGAACCAAGCTTTGCTAATCCAAAGTCTGACACTTTGGCATTGAAATTAGAATCCAGAAGTATGTTGCTGCTCTTGAAATCGCGATGTATCACAGGTGGTGTAACACATTCATGAAGGTATTCAAGTCCTTTGGCAGAGTCCAATGCGATTTTCATTCGAGTATCCCAATTTAGAACAGGAGGATTACCCGATGTACCTAGAATGTATGCCAAGAAACAAGTTTGATCATAAAAATATACATAGAAGATTTGTGGAAGTGTAAAATCTTGAGTAAGCGTCGTGCTACAATCAAAGAAAGTAACCTTTACAGTTAACTAATTCAATGACAGATGTTGAACATAACAGAAAGAAGGGATACCATCTGAATACAGGTGTTCTTGAAGATTCCCATTTGACATGTATTCGTAGACCAACAGCCTATGATCCTGATCCGCACAGTAACCGAGCAGGCCAACTAAATAAGGAGAATGGAGCCGGCTAAGCATGTCAACCTGTCCCGCAGAAGATGCATTATAGATAATTTTGGAACCACGCACAATTGATGTACAGATAAGACTTTAAGTCATTCTTCTATCTTTACAGCTACATGCAAGTTCACACAGGGTATACTATTAGTGAATCCCTAAAATTCGGTTGTTATCCACAGAAAGATTAAAGAATACAAACACGTCCGAAAAAAAGAGCTCCAACCACTGGATCACATAATCAGTCATTCTAGTTGCTTGCTCAAGCGTCGAAACTCCTTAATCACAGCTACTTTCCTTCTTGCAGAGATGTTTCGTTAATTTTATGAATTATTGCATCAATTTAGCACCGTCTACACAGGTATAACAAACATCAGTAGGTCCATAAAGAAATCCCCTACCTCTATACGGAATTCGTGGTCTCCCTGCTTGCTTGAGCGATCTAATTGCTTAATCGCAGCTTGTCGACCATCTGGAAGCACTCCTCGATAAACTGACCCAAATCCGCCATGGCCAATAACATTGTTCTGGTTGAAGTTAGACGTGGCAGCCTGCAGCTGCTTGAAAGTGAAGACTTGGGATTCGTTTGGAGGTACACTTGTAGAGGAAACAGTCGTAGAATCCGGAAGCTGCACGTTGCTCTTGTATTCTGTAGAGAAAAAGAACACGTAACAATGACAATTTTACCCACTTGTGTACCTACAAGTATGCAGAACTTGAACATGACCTGACTTAGAGGTGCTTGTGCAAAGAGATAAACGCTGTTATTACACTGGAAAAATTTTCAAGCAAAATGATTGCAACAACATCGGCTGCTGGTCCAGGGTCCTTACGAACGTGAAAACATGGGCAGAAATTTCTCAGAAAGCGATAGGCAGGAATCGCGTTTTGGCTGAAAACAAGCTGTACGTGGCTGGGATAAGTATGAAATATGCTGTCAGCCTGTTAGCATATTCATCTTATTACAGTGCATTAACTAGCTCCGTCTCGAGGACTTCTAGTCTCTCTAAACAAAATTGAACCTGTATGATTTAGGCAGTTGCTGGGACTATTGAATTAAGAATGAATGACCCTTCTCACGCCACACATAATTTCACATAAACATAGATTACAAAGTTAGGACAGTGCATAGAGGAGACTGGAATCGAAACACTTACTCTGCCTCCGAGCCCTTTTTTTGACCTTGCAGCGAATGTGGCAGTAATATAGGAACACTACAAACAGAACAGACACAGCAAGCGCCGCGATGATGGCCAGCACTATCAACGCGACATTGGTATTGGCTCCTCCACTTTGCTCCTGTCCTCCAGGAGAAGAACCCTCTACCTGTAATAAATGCCGATCGATATACATCCGTTCCAGTTTGATGTTCCTGTTAAACTTTAGTTCTCTGGTCTCCATGCTTCCTTGCCTTTTCTGTGCATGGAATACATTTCACCTCATTGAGGTAAAAGCAAGCGCAATATCTTCTCGCAGGGGCTCTGGAAAGCACTGGAACAAAAATTCATGCAAGCAAAACTGTCCAAGGAAGAGTAGGAAAGGAACTGAGAGCTAAACACCGAGTTTCGCATAGTGCACGGCTACGAATTTTACTGTGGAAGTGAGCATTCCGGCGCTGTTGTACAGGTGTGTGAAATGGCTTCTACTGTAGCATAAGTAATTCCGCGCGAGTGGATAAGGGATCCTGTTGCTATTAAGCCCGTGCATTCAGACACCGGATGCTGCTCATGCTCATCAGTATCATCCGTAATGAGTAATAGTCAACCCGCATAGAAAGATCAAAGCAGTCTGTGTAGCTGTCGAATCGATCGGCTTGGGCGCAAATGAAAATTAAAAACTAAGCTTCTACTATGTTTGTGTCGCATGAGTTAATCAAGACTTAGAAGATCATGAGTGCACACTGCCCAGTGCCCACTGCCAACTACAGACTCCAGAGCGGCTTCAGGAGACAGCTAGAGAGCTGAAGAGAGCCACAGACAAAGAGAGTTCTAACTTCTAAGTTCTTACTACTTAGAGTAGGAGAGTTCTTAGGGTTTAGCCTGTGTTTCTAGGTATTAGCCCCTATAGAAGGCATGAAATAAGACTCAAGAGACGTATGCAATGAAACGGTCACTGAAGTCTGAAACTTGCAAGTTGCGCAAGCGTGATTGTGATTCAACGGGAATGATGATAGAGGACGAGGGTTATGGTCCATGGACCATACGCAAACGCAATAGTATCGGACCTCGGTGATTCAGTGCAATCCATAATCTTCATCCACAGCTCGCCTGGAGCCGGAGGAACTTATCAGGCGAATGGGGATTCGGGATCCAGCGAGAGCTCAGAATTCGCAAGTCTACACTCTACAGTATGAAGTCTGGAGTAGTGGACGACCGCTACCATTACCTTCAACGTACATGCTATACCCTCCTCCAGAGCCTGGAAAGGGCTACAATGTACATCATAGCTACTGGGTACTTGCAGGAAGCTGAACATGGAGGTTCAGGATAAGACAAAATAATTACACAGGCAAAACATGCAGACAGAGAGAAAGTAGTGTAGGACACACGTATGAGGGCGGGAAACTACCTAGGAGAGGGAGTGGAGTGAAATTGCGACGCCGGCGCGGCTGTAGCCTGTAGTAGGGAGGGAGGAAGGGACCAAAATGCGAAACGCACGACTGTGGCTGTGAAGGAAGAAGACCCAAGTTACTGCGTGTTGTGAGTCATTTATGAAATTGATGTAAATTTCCAGAGCAGGACGACCGTGCAGTGCAGTGCGCACGCCGGCCACATAGAGTTGCCTACAATATAAGAGTAAACGCTCTTTTTTTTATTTTTGGGGAAACTAAGAAATCAGGCGTATTATTTTTGTGTGGAATGTTTGCAAAGCGTGGTGCAATGTGTAGTGGTAACCATTTTGTTTGGTCTCTGGTCGAGGGCTCAACATTGGGAGATTGGCTTGACATTAGTTGAACGAGGGCTCAACAATGGGAGATTGGCTGACATTAGTTGAACGATAGAGGGGCCTCTAGAGTAGAATTTGAATTTTTAAATTCCAAGCCCAATAGAAGAAGAGTTTGAACTTTCCTCATTCCAAGTGTAAGAGAAGAAGAGTAGGTAGGAAACCTAACTTCAAAAACAAAGAAGTACAAAGAACAAGAGAACAGTTAGTAATAATTGTGCCAACCAAAGAAAATGTTCACATGGTGTAAAAATTGAAGGTCTTGGGTTCAATACTTGCATCAGCTTGAAATTAGTTCTTGAAAGTGAGGGATGCATCAACTTGAAATTAGTTCTTGAAAGTGGGGGATAAAGGGGGTCTTTTGGATGTGTGACTTGTTTCTCAAAGCTCAAGTCTCATAGAAGACTAGGTCTAAAAGAGAACTTCCAAAAGAAAAATTCACATGGTAGCCTTTTTTCTTTTGTACTCTATGAAAATATTTCTCATAAAGTTGTATGAGCACTTAATCGCTTGTTGATCGAAGGCAATCCCCGTTGAACCCTCTTTGCACCCTTTAAGGTATTGTATGTGCTATATTCTATTTTATTTGAAAATTTAAGAAACAAGAAAGTTCGAGGGAGCATTATAAAGGAGGTTAATAAAATTCTCATTCTTGGATCGGGGATCCACCTTTTTTTCATCTCATCACCCCGCAGTGCAAAGGTCTAAATGTGATGAAATGGGAAAAAAACTGCTAGCCCAATAAGGCCAAAGAACTATCTATGAAAGGGCAAAGTTTTTCATGGCACCCTTATTTCACCAAATCTTCTAGAGGCATTCTCCTCCAATTCTATTCCATTGGGACATCTAACAACCAATGGCTTCCCAAAGCAATGCCTATTGGTCATGCATGAAGTGGTGTGATGGTGATGCACCATGATGGATTTCCCTCTAAGAGAGCTTCAAGGTGATGCTCTCACAATAGAAAATTGAGCTCAAGATGACATGCATGGTACTTTATGCAAACTTGCAACATATGCAAAAACTACATAGTACACAGAGACCCCGAACTCAGATTTCCTAGGTTTTACAAATGCAATCGAGCATATAGTCTATGGCTAACCAAGCCACTATATGTTTCATTGAAGAACATATGTAAAAGCATCTCACGGCCATTTGGCCTTTCACATGGACACTAATAGTAATAATCTCCCATTAAAGGTCAATATGGCCAAAGTGAACTATGGAGAAAAAATAAAGAATGATGAGGGATACATGAGTATAAGTATATAAATTATACCTCCCACCTAATGGGCATGGTACACAATGTACAAGAAACTATGCGAAATCATGAATCAATTAAGCCCCATCAAGTGACAACTGTGTCAAAAGCTATCACGTGGTAAAGCTTTAGTCGAAGCATCTGTTGCATTATCTAGACTATGAACCTTCTCAAGAATAATGCACTCAGTGGTTAACCAGCCTCTAAATGAAGTGATTGTAGAAATGAAAAGGGGCTAATCATAATCTACTAGCAACCACATATCTACGAAGCTATGTCAGGAGAAACAAAAGATAAGAATACATAATTACTTAGATAAATGGAAATGACTTATATGAAGAGTTCTATGAGCATGAAGACCTCATGAAGAGAGATTGCACACCCTATCCAATGGATTAGAGTGGATGAGCTTGGTAGGAGTGAAATGAATCCTTTCTTACATGGAGTATAGGGCAAATCTCCTTGCTTGTGGGATAAATGTGCTAACATGAAAATAAAATTAGCTTTGAGCAAAAGGATGGAGAATGGACATCTCAACACCCCCCTCCATGTGATAACCCTTTGTTTTTTATGTAGGGAGCTACTGACATATGGCATCACTTATTCCATTAGGTTTTTAGATCTAAGGGCATATGGGATCCTTATACATAACTTGGACATATAGCATCCAAGTGTGGGACATATTGCATCCCTTGATTTTGTGGTTCTATGGACATATGGGATCCATGGTGTTGGGACAAATGGCATCCCTAGGATCTAGGGATGTCCCTAAACATGTAGAAGGGTCTACATCATGGGGTACGTGGTGTTTTTTGTCCTTTTTGTATTTTCCTCTTTGTAGACTCTTTTTGCTTCCTTTCCTTGTTGATAATGTATTCTTCCTTAGATACATCAATGATATCCCTTCTTTTCTTAAGATAGTTTGATCATCATTTTACATGGGCAAGGGAGGTACATAGCTTATGTGAGATCTATTTTTGGGATCCTTTGATGAGGTCCTTCGAGCCTATGACCTTCATCTTTGTTGATGTAGAAATCTATGTGTTCCTCATGCAATGTATATGAACTTGCTTTTAACTTTTGAGCTTGGCCTTGTAGTGGACTTTGTGTGCCATCTCTTTGGAGCACATAACTTCAAGACTTTATGACTTCATACTATGTGCATAGTGTACATAGGTAAGGTCCTATCTTCTCAATGAATGTGGTCTCTAGTCCCTTTACATGAGAATAAATAATCATACTGTTTGCTAGTATTTACTCCATAGCAAGTATGGTTGGGGGAATGGGGATTACCAAAAAAATTTCCAGTGCATTTCTATTCCCTGAATGTTACTTCAAAACAGTACTTGAATAGAAATAACTTTCGAATAGACAGAATAGAGAGTACAGTACAATAGAGAAATATCAGAGAAAAATGTTATGTATTATAGTGGTTGTAAGAATACAATAGATACAAAGTTACTTTTGGCTTATACACTCTCTGGCTATCTCTGGTTCCTTTCTAACACTCTCGCTTAGCTGTTACAGAATACAAGGTTGTATCACTTTAACATCCCTTAATCAATTACAACATTGAATGAAGGTTAATATTCTTGCGAAGTTCTAGGGATATTTTCAAATACAATCTACAAATTCAGATAATTACAAAATTTGGGCAGTCGTACCAGTGGTAGCCTAACACTAGCATGCATGGTGGACTTGAACCCACCAAACTAAATTTCATATGTATCCGAAGGAGGATTTTGTATTCTACCTAAGTCATATGAAATTCATCAAAAATTTCACGGAGTTGAGCTACTTTAAAATCAATTATTTCCCAAAAAAGCTCCTCATTAGGATTGTTTGTTAAATTAGCTTTCCAGGCCATTGCTTTCGCTTTAACTTCCAAAAATTTAGTTGAAAGCTTATCCAAAAAATCATGAGGAGTGGTCTCAGCTTCTTCAATTTGTGTTTGTAATTGTTGAATTGTGTTCTTTTGTTCCACTTCAGCCTGTTTATCTTCTGAATTCTTCTCTAGATCCACCTAATTCTATTTAATCTCAGTGAGTTGAACTTCTTTATCTACTAAAGTCTAAGTATTTTCTATAATAAGTTGCATAGCTTCTTGCAATTGACTCTCTAAGTCTTTGATGCCATCAATTTTGGCTAAGGTGACTTGCAAATTCTTTGTTAATAAAACTAATCCTTATCAGCTCTTACTCTCCTTAACTCATCTTGCACAGCTTGCAATTGTTCTGTAACTTCTTGATTATCTTTTGAAATATCTTCAATATGTATCTCCAAATCATTTACTCAGGACTTCAAAGCTTGCACTTCCTCTTCTTGAATATTGGCATGTCCAACCAAAGCATCTTGTAGCTCTACATTTTGTTGCTTCAACAGGAACAATTCTACATGCATCTGTTCCATTTGTGCCTGGACAATATTTTGAGCTTGCTCATCCTTTTCCATCTGTAAAGAACAGACTGTAAATAGATGAGCCGCATTTGTAATTGTGTTTGATTGAATATGAAAATCCTTCATGAACCAAGGATAGATGATGGATGAACATCCAATCATCGGTAGTTGGACTCGATCGGGATGCTTTTCCATGGATTTGGACATCTTTTGTTAAATGTAGGAAAATGAATAGTTCTTTTAGACTGATTGATTTCCAAGAACTCGTATGTTTCTATCCTATGCAAAGTTGTTGGTTGTGATATTGGAGGTTGTTATGTTTGTTATTGTTGTTTTTGTTGCTATTGTTGTTGTTGTTGTTGGTGGTGTTATTATTGTTGTTGCTCCTATTGCTATTTTTGTTGCTACTCATGCATTCTTTGTGCAAATTCATCTTTAGCAACTCTCCGACATTGTTTGGCCTTAGCAGTGGCATCCACATCCTCTTGGTGTTTTTGTTGTACTTTTGCTTATGTCTGTTCTTGCACTTGCTGAATTCTCTCCTCTTGTGCACGAGGAAGGGCCTCCTGCACAATATGCACTCGAGTTCTCTTTTCAACATTCAACGGATCATCCAAAATCGGGCATTTGCCTAGACGCTTCTGAGATCAAAGAAAAACTAATTCAACATCCACTTTGAATATGCCTGGCACAGGAAGAGACACTACTAGAATCAAATAAGATACCAAGACTCCTATCTTTGAGTCAAGTTGTTGTACCTTTTTGGTGAGACGGCACAGTTGTCATACTTCCTTCGTCAACTGTCAGAAAATGATCTCCACTTATTTTACTTGACCATCAATAGCCGTAGCATCCACCATTAGTGAATACAGGGCTTGCAGGACCCCATAATGCTTAGTTTGCAGAAACACAACCAGTGTAGCCCGAAGTTCCATGGGTTGGTATGTGGGAGCCTTGCGTATTTGTACTCACTTGAACATGATTTGTCGAACATACACTCCATATCCTCCATGGAAACCAATGTTGTAATAGCTAGAAACTCTCTTGAAGCTTAGAAAATGAAGGCTTGTGAATGATGTGTGTGCCACTCTCCTCCCATCCAATCTATCATCTTGCATCCAAAATAGTAATGATCTGGAATGGCCTAGTGCCTCCATGTGGCCATCATGCAACACTCATCCCCGTTACCATTGAATACCTTAGGATATCCCCCGAGCTTGGACCTTGGCTATGGTTGACCCTTGTCCCATACACACATGGAGTGGTCTTTGTAGTCCAATGTCTAACACTCTCTCCCCCTTCTAAAGAACATTTTCCTCAATGATCAATGAGAGAAATTACTTGCAAACTAGAGCTTCTAATTCCCAAGTAGAGTGTATAAGCGATAATCCTCTCCAAGCTACTAGATACTCTTGCATGACACAGTCTCTCAACTGCTTTTGGCTCTGATCTAGTATCCTATCTAGAGAATGATCTATGCCATCACTTTCTTGCAAAGAAACAATACTCTCTATTAGATTATCCTTCCTAGAAATATACTTTCTAAGTTTAATTTCATGAAACACTGGATGGACTCTGCAATCTGGAGGAAGCTCGAATCACTATGCAACATCACTAAGCTTTTTAACTATCTTCCAAGGTCTAAAAAACCTTTGTGAAAGCTTAATACACTTCTCTATGGATAATGAAATAGACCTAGTTGGCACTTGAAGAAAAACTCTATCTCCTTCTTCAAACACTCTAGGAGATCTCTTCCTAGCATATTCTTTTGCCTTGTTAACTGCTTGCTACATCTTAGCTTTAGCTATTTCTAAATTTGCTTGGAGGTTCGCTAAGAACTCCGAAGGTCAAGGACATTTCTTTGGCATTCCTATGGTACTGGATGTAGTGGGATTCATACCATAGTTCATCCAAAAGGAGACATTCCTTTCACTTTAGGAGGTATATTGTTATAAACAAACTCTACTATTGGCAAGTAACTATCCCAATTTGTCTGTCCCTCAGACATATATGCTCTCAACATATCCTTCAGTTTGACAAATACAAACTTCCACAAGTGTCCTTGACATCCCTATCTGAAACTATGGATGTTGGTAACAGATGCAATATAAAGACATGCTAGATAAACAACTATGCTACCTGTGGAGCTTCTATCATCTCTTGCACGGGTATGAAGTGAGCCATCTTGCTCAATCTATCTACCACAACTAGGAGAGTATCCTATTGGAGTTAGACGTCTTTGGAAGCACGTGAATAGCGCAAGGAAGAAGGAGAATCTTGGAGCACAATACACAATACTGAATGTATTACCACTAGAATGTACAAAGATAAGTAACCCATTAGGGCTATACGCATATATACAAGCCGGGGGAAAAAACTTCCTAAAGTGGGAAAAAAGTGTCCCAGTGGTCCTAGTGTGTTTAGACACATCACTACCTAAATATATCCACAAATCCCCTCGGGAGTGATGCAATGAACAAGGAGTTGGCACTCATGTATAAGGAAGTGCCAAGCTATGTGGAATCACTTCACAAAAGGAAGTAAACCCAAAGCTTTGTGATGCCAAGCTGATCTCTCCAACAGAGAACCTCTCCCTAACATAATGATAATGCACCTCAATGTGCTTGGTGTGAGTATGGAACACAGGGTTCCTCACAACTGTAGTGAAGATAGTCAGAGCCAATGTGCTCTGACTATCAAAGAAGATGGTGGTGGCAGAAGACTAACCAACACCCAAATAAACCATAAGGCGTCTGAGCCACACACACTCAACAGTCGCTATGAAAGCTTCCCTATACTCAACCTCACAACTAGAAGTGGGCACAGTAGGCTGCTTCTTGCTCAACCAAGATATACATGAGCTACCAAGCGTGAAGCAAAAGCCACTAGTGGACACACGAGTGTCATAGCAACCATCCCAATCATTGTCAGAAAAAGCATGCAAATCTGGCGGTAGTGATCACCCCGTGGGATAAAACAATCCAAGTAGCCCGGTACCACTCAAGTAGTGAAATATGCACTTAACCACCTACCAATGCTTGACACCTAGGCAATGCATAAACCTGCTCATCTGTGAGACGACAAACTGAATATCTGGTCGAGTAATGCATAATTAAATCAAGCATCCAATAGCCTGTTGATAAAGAACAACATCAAATGCATCTCTAGCATCATGAAGGCTCAATCGTAAACTTGTCTCCATAGGAGTGGCAATAGGCTTACAGTCTTCAAGGCCAAAATGCTACAATAATATGTCGATATATATTTTTTGACACAAAGCCATTCCACCATCAACTTCCATAAACTGAATGCCCAAATAATGATGCAAATGCCCCAAATCAGACATCTGAAATGAAGCATGCAAATCACCCTTGAAATTAGCAATATGCTTGTCATGAGGACCAATGAGCAGCATGTCATCAACATACACAACAATGATCAAAAGCACATCATGAGCACGCTTAACATATAAGGTGCTCTTAGTTGGACTATTCTCAAAACCACATGCAATTAGATAGGCATGTATCTTTTCATACCAAGCACGTGGTGCTTGCTTTAAACAATATATGCCTTCTTTAACTTGCACACCTGGTTTTCATGCCCTTTCTACACAAATCCACGGGATTAAAAACATACAACTTCTTCATGCAAGTAACCATTCAGAAAACGTTGTCATGCACACCTGGTTTTCATGCCCTTCCTACACAAATCCACATGGTTGATGAGCTACAAGTGCACAGATGCTATGTACACTAGTCATTCAACATGTAGGTGCAAAGGTCTCATCAAAATCAATGCCTCTTTTCTGTGCATAACCCTTTGCAACAAGCCTAGCCTTATACCTGTCAACTGTTCCATCAGGCTTACGCTTCACCTTGTATACCCACTTAGTGCCAATGGCCTTCTTGCCAGGAGGTAAGTCACATAAAGACCAAGTACCATTCTTCATTATCGCATCATATTCAGATTGCATAATAGCCATCCAATTTTTAGAATTTTGTGCTTCATTGAACAAAACAGGCTCATGCATCACACACAGACTAGAGGTAGCCATAGCATAATAATCTGATGCAAAAGAGGCACTATGAGAGCCTGGACGAGTACGATATGATAGAGATGCATCTATTTTGCTGTCACGCAATGTCTGCACTAGCCATTTTGGCATATTTTTTGCCTCCTCAATATCAACTCTCTCATCAACAAGTGCATCATGTAAATCTACATCTGAAATGGAATGATCCATCATCACATGAAACCTATAAAGGCTGAGAACTTGCCTCATTAGGACCAGCACTAGACTGTCCACTTGTAAAAAGAGGAAGCAAAGTATCATACATGTCTTTGGATCTAACAAATGTCTGCTTAGTACATGAAAGTAATGGATAAATAACATCTTCCACAAAAACAACATCACAACTAACCAAAATGTATTTAATCTATGGATGATACAGACAATAGCCTTTGCTTTCATAATTGTACCAAACAAAAATACATTTTACTGCTTTATCATCCAATTTCTTGTGACATTGTTCACGTACTAGTGCATATGCCAGACAACCAAAAAGACACAAGTGAGAAAGAGATGGCTTACGACCATGCCATGCCTCATATGGAGTGATAGATTGCAATGCTTTGGTGGGACACATGTTAAGTATATATGTTGCACACATGACAGCCTCAAGCCAGAAACTATGTGGTAAAGCCAAACTCTTGACCATAGACCTCACCATCTCCATGAGTGACATGTTCTTCCATTCAACAACTCCATTTTGTTGAGGTGTATATGGCACTGTACATTGATGTTTTATTCCACATTCAACAAAAAATGCATCAAAGTTAGAAGACATATAACCCTCGATCGAAATGGAGGGTGCCCATTTTACATGCTGACAGATTTTCAACCACAACCAAAAACTGTTTGAAGCACATAAACACTTTGAACTTTTCCTTCAATGGATATACACATGCATGCTTGGAAAAATCATCGATGAAAGTCACTAAGTAAAGGTAATTTCCAAAAGAGGGTGTCTACATAGGAACACAGACATCATTGTGAACAAGCTGCAATTTCTGAGTAGCTCGAATTGAACCATCTTTTGGAAAGGAGGAATGCTTCATTTTGCCCAAAATATAGCCTTCACAAACATGTTTACTGGGTGTCTCAAGTTTGGGCAAAGAGCACACCATTTCAGATTTCTGTAGGCATAGAAAACTAGCAAAATTCAGATGACCAAAGCGTGCATGCCAAAGCTTTGCATCTGACATAGCCTGAGAATCATGTATTGCACATGTTGAATCATTCACAAATTTCTCATAGTCTATGAGTTTATACAACCCACAACATAAAATGCTAGAAACAATATTCACATTGCCATTTGACAGATCATGAACTATACACCTGTCATCAAAAAATTTCACAACCAAGCCAATCTTGGCTAAAGCCAAGACTGATAACAGATTCTTCTTGATCTTTGGCATAAATAAAGCATTTGACAAAGTAAAAGAACTACCATAAGCAATAGTCAGAATGATCTTACCAACTCCCATGACAGGATAAGAGGAGTTTATACGCCTATTGCCCTAATGGGCTACTAATCTTTTGTACATTCTCTAGAAATACATTCAGTATTGTGTGTTTGTGCTCCAAGCTTCTTCTTCTTCCTTGTGCTGTTCGCGTGCTTCCGCAGGTGTCTATCTCCAACAATTGGTATCAGAGCAGGTCATCGCTTCTTCTAGGGCGCCGTCGATACTCCTCCGTTTGCAGTCTCAGATTCGCACGAAATTTGGTGAGCATACTCAAGGTGTTTCCGAGATCAAAACGGCTTCGCTTTATGGTGCCGAAATTGCGATCTGAGCTCGTTTCAGCCTCTGAATGCACTATCACAGTGCTTGTGCAGGCTATCTCGTCCTTTTGTGCCAAAGGTATATACTAGTTTCTATTTGCCACTTTAAGCATCTCGAAGTCTGCTACAAGTCTAGCAGAACTTGTCTTGGCAGTTCCGTTCAACTTTTTGAGATACAGTCAATTTTTTGCATCAAGGTATTTTAGTCACCGACCATGGCTAAAAGCAGTGATGTATTTCGTATGTTGGCTATTGAGGATAAGTTGGATGGTACCAACTACCCATTATGGGCTTATATGATGCGACATGTTTTGGTTGCAAAAGGATTGTGGAACATTGTGCAGGGTGTTGAAAGACGTCCTGTTACACTTGTAACAACAGGTACTGCAAATACAAGTGCTGGAGCTTATGAAAATGGTGTCGAAGATGATATTCCGTAGATTCCTGTTCGTGCTGATGTTTCTGTTGCACCTACTGCAGAGCAGATTCGTTGGGATGGCAGAGATGTCCAGGCACATGCATAGATAGCTTGTCAAACGTGCCATTATTCCTCACATACGCTCTTGCAGAACAACTAGGGATGCTTGGGATACACTTACAACATTGTACCAAGCTAGGAATGAGGCTCGTGTTGCTTATCTTTGAAAACAATTGGAGAGTGAGCACATGAATGAAGGTGATTCCATGGACAGTTTCCTAACAAAGATCAAAGACTTGAAGGAACAGTTGATTTCTGCTGACGAGGTTATACCAGATAGCTCACTTGTGCAGACCGTTCTGAATGGTCTTCCTGATTCATATCAGAGTTTTGCTTCTACTCTTCGGTTAATGATGAAAGGCAATCCAAATGCCTTGTCATTTGAGGAGTTAGTCTCTGTTTTGTTGCAGGAAGATCAGTCCAAGTAGAACAGGTCCATTATGTGTGTTGCAGATCAAGCTTTCCTAGCTAGTCAAAAGGGCAAAGGAAAATGGAGCTCTTCTACTAGTAAGCAGAAATCTGCAAATGCTACATTCGAAGAACCAAGACAAAGATGAGAAAAAATCAGAAATTGTTTTGTAAGTACTGTAAAGGGAATGATCATATCATAAAGAACTGTCTAAAACTGGCTGCTAAAGAGGCAAAGAAGAAAGAGGCTGGAATGGTTATTGCAGATGTTGGTATATTTAGGTAGTGATGTGTGTGAACACTCTAGGACCGCCGGGGCACTTTTTTCTCTCTTTAGGAGGTTTTTTTCCCCCAGCTTGTATATACGCCTATTGCCCTAATGGGCTACTTATCTTTGTACATTTTCTAGTAATACATTCAGTCTTGTGTGTTGTGCTCCAAGCTTCTTCTTCTTCCTTGTGCTATTCGCGTGCTTCCGCAGACGTCTAACTCCAACAATTGGTATTAGAGCAGGTTGTCGCTTCATCTAGGGCACCGTCGACACTCCTCCGTTTGCAGTCTCAGATTCGCACGAAATTTGGTGAGCATACTCAGGGTGTTCCCGAGATCAAAACGTCTTCGCTCTGTGGTGCCGAAATCGCGATCTGAGCTCGTTTCGGCCTCCAAATGCACTATCACAGCGCTTGTGTAGGCTATTTTGTCCTTTTGTGCCAAAGGTATATACCAGTTTTTGTTCGCCAGTTTAAGCATCTCGAAGTCTGCTACAGGTCTAGCAGAACTCGTCTAGGCAGTTCCGTTCAACTTTTTGAGATATAGTCAATTTTCTGCATCAAGGTAGTTTAGTCACCGGCCATGGCTGAAAGTAGTGATGTATTCCGTATGTTGGCTCTTGAGGATAAGTTGGATTGTACCAACTACCCATTATGGGCTTATATGATGCGACATGTATTGGTTGCAAAAGGACTGTGGAACATTGTGCAAGGTGTTGAAAGACGTCCTGTTACACCTGCGACTACAGGTACTACAAATACAGGTGCTGGAGCTGATGAAGATGGTGTCGAAGATGATATTGTGCAGATTCCTGTTCGTGCTGCTGTTTCTGTTGCACCTACTGCAGAGCAGATTCGTTGGGATGGCAGAGATGCCCAAGCACATGCATTGATAGCTTTGTCTGTCAAATGTGCCATTATTCCTCACATACGCTCTTGCAGAACAGCTAGGGATGCTTGGGATACACTTACCACATTGTACCAAGCTAGGAATGAGGCTCGTGTTGCTTATCTCCAAAAACAGTTGGAGAGTGAGCACATGAATTAAGGTGATTCTATGGACAGTTTCCTAACGAAGATCAAAGATTTGAAGGAACAGTTGATTTCTGCTGATGAGGTTATACCAGATAGCTCACTTGTGCAGACCGTTCTGAATGGTCTTCCTGACTCATATCAGAGTTTTGCTTCTACTCTTCGGTTGATGATGAAAGGCAATCTGAATGCCTTATCATTTGAGGAGTTAGCCTCTATTCTGTTGCAAGAAGATCAGTCCAGGCAGAACAGGTCCATTATGCGAGTTGCAGATCAAGCTTTCCTGGCTAGTCAGAAGGGCAAAGGAAAATGGAGATCTTCTACTAGTAAGCAGAAATCTGCAAATGCTGCACATTCAAAGAACCAAGACAAAGATGAGAAAAAATCAGAAAAGCAAAAATTGTTTTGTAAGTATTGTAAAGGCAATGATCATATTATAAAGAACTGTCCAAAACTGGCTGCTAAAGAGGCAAAGAAGAAAGAGGCTGGAATGGTTGTTGCAGAGGCCTCTACACCAAAAACAGAGTCTGCAAATCTTGTGCAGGAAGAAGAATGGGCGTTAAATACTGTCTGCAGTTTTGACCCATCTTCTCATGATCAGTGCATGTCTGCAGTAGACTCAGATGTTTGGTACTTTGACAATGAGGCAACCAAATATATTACCTCGCAACGTAGTTTCTTCTCTTCACTCGAGCCTGCCCCTACAAGGAATACTGTTACATGCACCAACAACTCCTCTTATCCTGTTATGGGAGTTGGTAAGATCATTTTGACTACTGCTGATGGTAGTTCTTTCACTTTGTCAGATGCTTTATTTGTGCCAGGGATCAAAAAGAATTTGTTATCAGTTTTTGCATTAGCCAAGATTGGCTTGGTTGTGAAATTTGTTGATGAAAGGTGTACAATTCATGATCTCTCAAATGGCGATGTGATTATTGCTTCTGGCATTTTATGTCGTGGGCTGTATAAGCTCATAGACTATGAAAGATCTGTGAATGATTCGGCATGTGCAGTTCAAGATTCTCAGGCTATGTCAGATGCAAAGCTTTGGCATGCACGCTTTGGTCATCTGAATTTTGCTAGTTTGCTATGCCTGCAGAAATCTGAAATGGTGTCCTCTTTGCCCAAACTTGAGGCACCTGGAAAACATGTTTGTGAAGGCTGTATTTTGGAAAAAATGCAGCGTTCTTCCTTTCCAAAAGATGGTTCAGTTCGGGCTACGCAGAAATTGCAGCTTGTACATAGTGATGTCTGTGGTCCTATGCAGACACCCTCTTTTGGAAATTACCTTTACTTCGTGACTTTCATTGATGATTTTTCCAGGCATGCATGGGTATATCCACTCAAAGCAAAGTCCGAAGTGTTCATGTGCTTCAAACAATTTTTGGTTTTGGCTGAAAATATGTCAGCATGTAAAATGGGCACCCTCCGTTCTGATCGAGGGGGGGAATATATGTCTTCAGATTTTAATGCATTTCTGGCTGAACGTGGGATAAAACACCAGTGTACAGTGCCGTATACACCTCAGCAGAATGGAGTTGCTGAATGGAAGAAGAGGTCTCTCATGGAGATGGCGAGGTCTATGGTCAAGAGTCAGGCTTTACCTCATAGCTTCTGGCTTGAGGCTGTCATGTGTGCAACATATGTACTGAACAGGTGTCCCACTAAAGCACTGCAGTCTATCACTCCAGATGAGGCTTGTCATGACCGCAAGCCATCTGTTGCTCATCTGCGTGTTTTTGGTTTTTTGGCATATGCATTAGTGCCTGAAAAACATCGCAGAAAATTGGATGATAAAGTAGTTAAATGTATTTTTGTTGGATACAGTTCTAAAAGTAAAGGCTATCGCCTATATCATCCACAGACCAAACGGATTCTGGTTAGCCGTGATGTTGTATTTGTGGAAGATGCTATTCAGGCATTGCTTTCATGTACTAAGGAGACATCTGTTAGCTCCAAAGACATGTATGATACTTTGATGCCTCTTTTTACAGGTGGACAGTCTAGTGCTGGTCCTAATGAGGCAACTTCTCAGCCTTTGCAGGTTTCATATGATGATGCAGATCATTCCATTTCTGATGCAGATTTACATGATGCACTTGCTGATGAGAGAGCTGATATTGAGGAGGCAAAAACTATGCCAAAATGGCTGGTGCAGATTTTGCATGACAACAAATTAGATGCACCTTTGTCATATCGTACTCGTTCAAGCTCTCATAGTACCTCCTTTGCATCAGATTGCTATGCTATGGCTGCATCTAGTCTCTGTGATGAGAATGAGCCTGTTTCTTTTGATGAAGCACAGAATTCAGAAAATTGGATGGCTGCTATGCAATCTGAATATGATGTTATAATGAAGAATGGTGCATGGTCTTTATGTGACTTGCCTCTTGGCAAGAAGGCCATTGGCACTAAGTGGGTATACAAGCTGAAACGTAAACCTGATGGTACAGTTGATAGGTATAAGGCTAGGCTTGTTGCAAAGGGTTATGCGCAAGAAAGGGGCATTGATTTTGATGAGACCTTTGCACCTACATGCCGTATGACTACTATTCGGAGCATTTGTGCACTTGCAACCCATCATGGTTGGAATGTACATCAATTGGACATTAAAACAACATTTCTGAATGGTGACTTGCATGAAGAAGTGTATGTTTTTCAGCCCCGTGGCTTTGTGCAGAAAGGGCATGAAAACCAGGTGTGCAGGTTAAAGAAGGTGTTATATGGTTTAAAGCAAGCACCACGTGCTTGGTATGAGAAGATACATGCCTATCTGATTGCACATGTTTTTGAGAACAGTCCAACTGAAAGCACCTTATATGTTAAGCATGCTAATGATGTGCTTCTGATCATTGTTGTCTATGTAGACGACATGCTGCTCACTGGTCCTATTGAGAAGCATATTGCTGATTTTAAGGCTGATTTGCATGCCTCATTTGAGATGTCTGATTTGGGGCATTTGCATCACTATTTGGGCATTCAGTTTATGCAAGTTGATGGTGGAATGGCTTTGTGTCAAACGAAATATATTGACACATTATTGCAGCGTTTTGGCCTTGAACACTGTAAGGCTATTGCCACTCCTATGGAGACAAGTTTACGATTGAGTCTTCATGATGCTGGAGATGCATTTGATGCTGTTCTCTATCAGCAGGCTGTTGGATGCTTGATTTACTTATGCATTACTCAGCCAGATATTCAGTTTGCTGTCTCACAGATGAGCAGGTTTATGCATTGCCCAGGAGTCACGCATTGGAAGGTGGTTAAGCGCATCTTTCGCTACTTGAGTGGTACTCGGCTACTTGGGTTGTTTTATCCCAAGGGGGGATCACTACCGCCAGATTTGCATGTTTTTTCTGACTCAGATTGGGCTGGTTGCTATGACACTCGTGTGTCCACTAGTGGTTTTTGCTTCATGCTTGGTAGCTCATGTATATCTTGGTTGAGCAAGAAGCAGCCTACTGTGGCCACTTCCAGTAGTGAGGCAGGTATAGGGCAGCTTTCACAGCGACTGTTGAGTGTGTGTGGCTCAGATGCCTTATGGCTGATTTGGGTGTTGGCCAGTCTTCTGTCACCACCATCTTCATTGACACTCAGAGCGCATTGGGAGTTGCAAGGAACCCTGTGTTCCATGCTCCCACTAAGCACATTGAGGTGCATTATCACTATGTCAGGGAGAGGTTCTCTGTTGGGGAGATCAGCTTGGCATATGTGCCCACGTAGGAGAACATTGCAGACCTTTTCACGAAGGCTCTGCCTAGGGAGAAGTTTGAAGCTTTCCGCAAAGCTTTGGGTTACTTCCTTTTCTGGAGTGATTTCCACATAGCTTGGCACTTCCTTATACATGAGTGCCAGCTCCTTGTTCACCCCATCACTCCCAGGGAGGATTCGTTGATATATTTCGGTAGTGATGTGTGTGAACACTCTAGTACCGCCGGGGCACTTTTTTCCCTCTTTAGGAGGTTTTTTTCCCTCGGCTTGTATATACGCCTATTGCCCTAATGGAATACTTATCTTTGTACATTCTCTAGTAATACATTCAATCTTGTGTGTTGTGCTCCAAGCTTCTTCTTCTTCCTTGTGCTGTTCGCGTGCTTCCGCAGACGTCTAACTCCAACAACAGAGGCCTCTACACCAAAAACAGAGTCTGCAAATCTTGTGCAGGAAGAAGACTGGGCGTTTACTACTGTCTGCAGTTTTGACCCATCTTCTCATGAACAGTGCATGTCTGTTGTAGACTCAGATGTTTGGTACTTTGACAGTGGGGCGACCAAACATATTACCTCGCAGCACAGTTTCTTCTGTTCACTCGAGCCTGCCCCTAAAGGGAATACTGTCACATGCGCCAACAAATCCTCTTATCCTGTTATGGGAGTTGGTAAGATCATTCTGACTACTGTTGATGGTAGTTCTTTCACTTTGTCAGATGCTTTATTTGTGCCAGGGATCAAGAAGAATTTGTTATCAGTTTCTGCATTAGCCAAGATTGGCTTGGTTGTGAAATTTGTTCATGTCATGTGTACAATTCATGATCTATCAAATGGAGATGTGATTATTGCTTCTGGCATTTTATGTCGTGGGCTGTATAAGCTCATAGACTATGAAAGATCTGTGAATGATTCGGCATGTGCAGTTTATGATTCTCAGGCTATGTAAGATGCAAAGCTTTGGCATGCACGCTTTGGTCATCTGAATTTTGCTAGTTTGCTACGCCTGCAGAAATCTGAAATGGTGTCCTCTTTGCCCAAACTTGAGGCACCTGGAAAACATGTTTGTGAAGGCTGTATTTTGAGCGAAATGCAGCGTTCATCCTTTCCAAAAGATGGTTCAGTTCGGGCTACGCAGAAATTGCAGCTTGTACATAGTGATGTCTGTGGTCCTATGTAGACACCCTCTTTTGGAAATTACCTTTACTTCGTGACTTTCATTGATTGGGGAGATCAGCTTGGCATATGTGCCCACGCAGGAGAACATTGCAGACCTTTTCACGAAGGCTCTACCTAGGGAGAAGTTTGAAGCTTTCCGCAAAGCTTTGGGCTTACTTCCTTTTGTGGAGTGATTTCCACATAGCTTGGCACTTCCTTATACATGAGTGCCAGCTCCTTGTTCACCGCATCACTCGCAGGGGGGATTTGTTGATATATTTAGGTAGTGATGTGTGTGAACACACTAGGACCGCCGGGGCACTTTTTTCCCTCTTTAGGAGGGTTTTTTCCCCCGGCTTGTATATACGCCTATTGCCCTAATGGGCTACTAATCTTTTGTACATTCCCTAGTAATACATTCAGTATTGTCTGTTTGTGCTCCAAGCTTCTTCTTCTTCCTTGTGCTGTTCGCGTGCTTCCGCAGGTGTCTATCTGCAACAGAGTTGTTGGTGCATGTGACAGTATTCCCTGTAGAGGCAGACTCGAGTGAAGTGAAGAAACTGCGTTACGAGGTAATATGTTTGGTTTCCCCACTATCAAAATACCAAACATCTGAGTCTAGTGCAGACATACACTACTCATGAGAAGATGGGTCAAAACTACAAACAATAGTAAATACCCATTCTTCATTCTGCACAAGATTAGCAAACTTTATTTTCGGTTTAGAGGCCTCTACAACAACCACTCCTACCTCTTTAGCAGCCAGTTTTGGACATCTCTTAATGAAATGATCATTTTCTTTACAATATTTGCAAAACAATTTCTGCTTTTCTGATTTCTTCTCGTCTTTGTCTTCCTTCTTCCAATGTGCAATATTTGCAGATTTCTGCTTACTAGTAGATGAGCTCCATTTACCTTTGCCCTTCTCACTAGCCAGAAAAGCTTGATCTACAACACGCATAATAGAACTCTTCTGCCTAAACTGATCTTCTTGCAATATAACAAAAACTAACTCTTCAAATGTTAAGGCATTTGGATTGCCTTTCATCATCAAAGAAAGAGTAGAAGCAAAACTTTGATATGAGTCGGGAAGACCGTTCAGAACAGTGTGCACATATGAACTGTCAAGAAGGATTTCATTGGTAGAAATCAAATGTTCCTTCAAATCCTTGATCTTTGTTCAAAAAATTTTCCATAGAATCACCTTCATTCATATGCTCAGTCTCCAACTATTTTCAGAGGCAAGCAACACGAGCCTCATTCCTAGCCTGGTACAATGTGGTAAGTGTATCCCAAGCATCCTTAGCTGTTATGCAAGAGCCAATGGGAGGAATAATGGCACATTTGATAGAAAACACTATCAATGCATGTGCCTGAGCATCTCTGCCATCCCAACAAATTTGCTCTACAATAGGTGCAATAGGAACCACAACACAAATAGGAATCTACAGAATATGACCATCTTCGATGCCATCAGCATCAGCTTCAATACCTATATTTGCAGGCATAATAGGACATTTTTCAACACATTTTTCAACACCCTACACAATATTCCATAATCCTTTTGTGACCAATACATGATGCATCATATAAGCCCATAATGGGTAATTCGTACCATCCAACTTATCCTCAATAGCCAACATACAGAATAAATCACTACTTTTAGCCATGGCCACTGACTAAAATACCATGATGCAAAAAAATAATTGTATCTCAAAAAGTTGAACACAACTACCTTGTCAAGTTCTCCTACACTTATAGCAGACCTCGAGACGCTTATACTGGTGAATTGAAAACTATATATATCTTTGGCACAAAAAGACAAAATAGCCTACATAAGCACTGTGATAGTGCATTTGGAGGCCAAAACGAGCTCAAATTGTGATTTTGACACAACATAATGAAGTTGTTTTTATCTTCTAATCACCTTGAGTATGCTCACCAAATTTCATGCGATTCTAAGACTGCGACTGGAGGGGTGTCAATGAAAGCCACAACCTGCTCTGATACCAATTGCTGGAGTTAAAACATCCGTAGAAGAATGCAAACAACTCTAGGAAGAAGGAGAAGCTTGGAGCTAAATACACAATATTGAGTGTATTACTGCTAGAATGTACAAAGATAAGCAACCCGTTAGGGCTATAGGCATGTATACAAGCCGGGGAAAAAACCTCCTAAAGAGGGAAAAAAGTGTCCCGACTGTCCTAGTGTGTTCATGCACATCACTACCTAAATAAACATATCCCGCTTCCTTTGCATCCATGATAACCCCACTATGAAGTCCATGAATACACTATCCCATTTGTGTTCTGGAATCTGTAAAGGATGTAAAAGATCTAGTGCCTTCACCCTTTCTGCCTTGTTGATTTGCATATAAAGCATAGTTAAACATATGTATGAACATCTCTAGCTAAGAGAGGCCACCAAAATGTTCTTCTAACAAGTTGAATTGTCTTGTCATCACCAAGATGTCCTGCACAAGGAACATCATGGTTATCATACATGACTTTTCTTCTCAAATCCCAGGAATCTGGTATGCAAACCTTTCCTTTCCATTTAACTATTCCATTCTTGTTTGAGAAATTGGAATATGGATTTGACTTGTTTGCTTTAATAGGGGAAGAAATAGCTAGAACTACCTCGTCTCCTATGATAGAGTTATCATTGATGGCTCTAATGATCTGTAACAAATGTGGACCTTCCACTTGTGCTTCCTTTATATCTTGAAGCAACGAGCTTTGTAGAACTGTAAAGCTCATTTGATACACTATCCGTGATAATGCATCAGCTATTATATTCTCTTTGCCTCTTCTATATAGGATTTCCATGTGATAATCCTGCATGAGCTCAGCCCAACGAGTTTATCTGCCTCGAAGATTTGGCTGACTACAAAAGTACTTGAGTGTATGGTGATCTATGTATACCTTAAAGTCTGCATCATAAAGATAGTGTCTCCAGACTTTAAGAGCATGCACCACTGCATAGAATTCCTCTTCATGCACTATCCAATTGTGTTGTGCACTACTCAACTTTTTGCTTTCCAAAGTTATTGGCCTTCCATTTTGGCTCAAGACTGCCCCTATGGCTATGTCACTGGCATTTGTCTCCAGCTCAAATGGTTTTTATGGATCTACCACTTTGAGTATAGGAGCCTCCGAAACAACTTGTTTCAAAGTATCAAAACTTTCTTATTGCTCTTGCTTCCATGAAAATGACACTTTGCCTTGAAGCAAGTTCGTCATAGGTGCTGCTATCGATGAATAAGGAGAGATGATTTTTTGGTAGAAATCGGAATGTCATAGAAATGATTGGAATTGCCCCTCATCCTGAGAAGTAGGCCAAGCTAGAATAGTTGCAACCTTCTTGGGATCCATTTGAATCCCATTGGCCAATACCACATGCCCTATGTACTCTATCTCTAAAAGGAACAGCTAAGTCTTTTTTAGATTTACAAACAATTTATTTTCTTTTAATTTATTTAATACTAGTCTCAAATGACCTTCATGCTCATGTACATACCTATTATACACTAACAAGTCATCAACAAAATCCACAACACACTTTCCAATGAATGTTCATAAAATATCATTCACTAACATCATGAAAATAACAAGTGTTTTAGTCAAACCAAATGGCATAACTAAATAATCATAATGCCCAAAACGGGTCTTGAAAGCTGTTTTATATACATCTTGATCCTTTACTCTAACATGATGGTAGCCACTTTTCAAATATATTTTACTATATACAACGGATCCACCTAGAGCATCTAAAAGATCATCTATCCTGGGCATGGGATATCTGTGCTTGATGGTAATCTTATTGAGTGCTCTGTAGTCGACGCACATCCTATAAGATCCATCTTTCTTCTTCATAAGAAGAACTAGTGCTGCAAAGGGAAAATAGCTGATTTTGATCATGCCTTTCTGCAAATACTCATCTACGACCTTGTACGCTTCATTATCCTCCTGCAAGATCATTCGAAATGGTGGTTGAGTGATTGGACTCACTCCTGGTACCAATTCGATTATATGCTCAATGTTCCTGCAAGGAGGTAGACCCGAAGGTAATTCTTTCAAAAACAACTCTTTGAATTTTGCTCTTACTTTATCTGAAAGTACTTGAGCATTCCAACTAGAGTTTCCATGACTCCATGAATCCATCACTACACATGATGAACACACAAAGTAAAGAAAATAGATATACTTACAATCAATCTTGAGCAACTTGGTAGTGGTTACCAATCGCATCTCTTGGAGATCTGGCTTCCATGGATCAGTAGTCACCTCCTCTCATGCTCAAACTGATAAACATGCAAAGCAAAGTCTATGACTAGTCATTTCCTAGCATGCCCCTTTTTACTTAGGACTACATAAAAACGTGTCAGTTGTGCTATCTCAAAATCCAATATGTCCTCATACGACTAGATATCAATGGGTAAAGCTACCACTCATTTGTCCCATGTCTTAGTTCCCTTCCCATCGACTAACTCTATTGTGTAGGTATACTCTGTCTGCACAATCTCTAAGTGTAGCCTCCTGACTAGTGAGGAACTAATAACATTGTGTGTAGACCCAGTGTCAAAGAGTACCTTGATAGGTTGTCTTGCCATGACTCCTCTCATGAAAATGAACTCTATGTCTAGGAGCTGGTATCCTTATGTGCCACTAGTGAAAGCACAACATTTGGCACAGGAGGAACCCTCTTCATGACCATCATGGCCACTATGGGAGATGATATATGGGATGGGGAATCACAAAAATCCTCATCTCCATCACTCCCTGCCTATGTAGGATTGATGGCTTTGGTATCTGTTATCTTTTTCTTCTTAGGATAGCCCTTGAAGAGGTGTTGTCCTAGACATCCATTGCACAATCCTTCCTTCATTGCCTTCTCTTTCTATTGAGGGGTGAGGATAGACTTATTGTTTGCCCTCTTAGCCAGAGTAGACAATTTTCTTTTTCCTCCTAAAATTGTCTTGATCATGTGCACTTGCTTAACGTCTTTATGAGGTTGTGCACTGATCAAGCTAGGAGTGGACGTGGAAAAGGTTCAACTCATCTTAGTCCATGAGGACCTCTGACCCTGGGAGCCTATGCCCTTGTGGCCATCCTCATAAACTAGAGCCATCTCCATGGCCTATGCCAAGGAGTGACACATCTCCTTCCTCATTAAGGTTCAAATAATTTCTATAAGTCCCGAGGTGAAGTTGTGGACCTAGAGAAACTCTAGGATAGAGTCAAGAACTTTGAAAAGCACCTCTCTATACTTATTTGAGTACTCTTGAATAGTTTGTTTTTTTTTATTGATGAAAAACCAAGTGTCTAGCACTCTAGATATCTCATTAGGTGGTGCAAAGTTATTGTAGAACAAAACTTTAAATTGCTTCCAAGTCATGGGCTCTTTCTTGTCTTTTTCTATCTTACACCACCACCTGTGGGCGACTCCCATGAGATTATATGTGTTCTGCTTAATTTTATGCCTATCATCCATGATATGGCATAAATTGAAGTGCTACTCCCACTTAGCCACTCCTCAATAACATAAAAAATCATAGCACTACTTGAGCCGTGATATCTAGGTGGCTTAAGGTCCTTAAGCTACCATCAAGCCTCTATAGCTAGTACGGTCTCTTTAGGAATCTCTGGAGTTTGATGCTCACCTAGAGCATCTAACTCCATCCCTGGCAGGTCAGTCTCAGGCACAACGTCCTCTTTGTTGGAGCCATGCACGTGCTTCATGATGTCATGAAGTGTGCTCTCTAGGTGTGATATCCTAGCACTATGGTCTCTATAGGATCAGAGGTATGCCCAACCGTGAGTGTATCACTCCTAATTGATGAAGAGGGTCGTGATTCCATACTAGGATAAAGTAAAGGTCTCTTTTTATGTTTTATGGTTTTATGTTTTTTTTTAATGTTTGTGTGTTTTATGTACACCTTGTGAAGAGAGATGGTGGATGCAATCCAAAGATGAGTAGGTGCCGCTACGACCAGCTTCACACCAGCCAACTGAGACTTCAGAGTTGATTAGTAGACCCTTTGAGCTTCCAAAATCCACCAAAATATCAGCCAAGTACTTTGGAACATGTATCCCAAAAGTTTAAGTCAAGACAGACTAGTTGCGAAATGACTAGCTCCCAAAACTTGCTATTTTTGGACACACACCTGCTGGAAAAAATGAACAGTGCTCTCAACCTGGAAGGAATTAGAAAAATTCCTTTTGGGCATAGCAAATAGACTTAGCAAGCTTCCTATTCCAAGTTAAAACACTTCAAATGATGGACTGAGCACTGAGAACAAGTTTCATCAAGTTCTGGAACATTCCCACAATTCTCGGGGCTCTGCAGAGATAGACCAGTAAGCAGTAAAATGCAGATATCTCCAAAAGTATAAATCCAATGACCTTGAAAATTTATAGGTAGAAACTAGACAGTGAGAGCTATCCAACGCACTTTAAAACACTGAAAAATGTTCAGTAAAACTCGAGATATGACCTTCTGAAGTTACTGCTCTGAGTGAGTATAGCAGAGAACAAAACAGAGAGGTAGATGATAATAAATGTATAGATTCACATATGATTACAACCACATTGGCAATGAATCTTTGCACAATGGGAGTAGAATGATAGAGCTATGGAGTAAGCTCTTCAATCTCTACAAAATGACATGAAGTGGTCACGTACAAGGCTTGCTAATCGCCTCTTCCTTCTTGCTCCTTTTATAGCAATTCTTGGAGGGAGTTTTGAATTCGAATTCGAATGGCTCCACCTAAAAGTGATCCCCAAAGTTAGGAGAGATTCCCTCAGCTCAAAAATTCGTGATTTTGGTAGTTGGAGCCACGAATTTGCTTTTACATCATGGATGAGGTAAGCCATCCTTTTACTTTTTTCTTTTTCCATTTACAAGAGATAAAATGTACTCTTTTACAAGAGGTGTTCACATGACTACTCATGTGACTTACAAATGAGGATAATATCAAGCATATCAAGCATGTAGGCTTGGGCAAAATGCACCAACAGCTCCCCCTCAAGCCTAACATGCTTGGCCTCCAAATAAGTCTTCAATTGTCCTTGATTTCCTGCAAACCAATCATCAACTTGAATCTACTTAATTTCGTACCATCAAGAGCTTTCGTCAACATGTCTGCACATTGCATATCTGTAGAGACGTAGGATAGTTGAATATCCTTGCTCATTAGCTTCTCCCTTACATAATGGTAGTGGACTTCAATATGCTTGGTTCTAGCATGGTATACCGGATTAGCTGCTAGATGTAGTGAGCTTGTGTTGTCACCAAAAATGTGAGGTGTTGAAGAATGAAGTCCAAGATCTGTGTACAAAGATTTTAACCACATGATTTCTTGAGTTGCATTAGCCAAACCTCTATATTCAGCTTCAGTAGAAGATAATGCCACGGTTGGTTGCTTCTTCGATGACCAAGAAATGATTTTTGAACCTGCAAATGATATATACCCTGATGTGCTTCTTCTATCATCTTTAGATCCGGCCCAATCTGCATCTGAGTAGACCTTTAGCTCAATATCTGAAGTATATGAATAGAACAAACCTTCATTCATGGTCCCCTTTAGGTACTTGAGGACTCGCTTGGCCGCTTCCATATGTGGTCTTCTCGGCTTATGCATAAACTGACTCAATATGCTAACACTATAGCATATATCCACCCTTGTGAGTGCTGCATAGTTCAAACTTCCAACCAAGCTTTGATAGCTTGTGATGTCTTCAATTGGCTCTCCTTCATAAGCACTAAGCTTATGATTTTGCTCCATAGGTGTACCTGCACACTTTGTATTTTCCATCTTGAACTTGACGAGCATGTCATGGACATACTTCCTTTGTGTGATGTATATACCTGAATCTGTGTAGATCAACTCCAATCCAAGAAAATAAGTGAGTGGTCCGAGGTCACTTATCTTGAACTCCTCCTTCATTTGACTCTTTACCTGTTTGATTCCTTCAAGATCATTGCCTGTGATAATAATATCATCAACATACACACATAAATAGATCACTTCAGATCCATTCCTCTTTATGAACAAAGAGGTATCCGCCTTGCTAGCTTTGAATCCTTGGTCCTGCAAATAAGTAACCAATCTGAAATTCCAAGCTCTTGGAGCTTGCTTCAATCCATACAAAGCTTTCTTTAGTTTGCATACATAGTTAGGATGATGTGCATCCTCATATCCAGGAGGTTGTGCCATATACACTTCCTCAGAAATCCATCCATTCAAGAAAGCATTCTTTACATCAAGTTGATAAAGATTCCAATTTCTAGATGCAGCAAGACTAATGAGAACCCTAATTGTAGGCATTTTTGCAACAGGAGAGAAAGTCTCCTCATAATCAATACCATGGGTTTGAGCAAACCCTTTAGCAACTAACCTTGCTTTGTGTCTATTTATACTTCCATCTGGATTCCTCTTGATTTTGTATATCCATCGAGATCCGATTATCTTCATAGATGGCTTGTTAGGTACAAGCTCCCAAGTGTCATTCTCCTTCAAGGCTTCCATTTCTTCATCCATTGCATCTCTCCAAGCTTTCTTGCTTTGTGCTTCTTCGAATGTGGTAGGTTCTTCATTGGTTGAATCCTTTGCAATGTAGATTGAGTGCTTGGTGACCAAAGAAGTATCATAACCAAACCTCTCTGGTTTCTTCTTCTCCCTCGAAGACCTTCTAAGTGGTTGATGTGAGCTCTCGGGTCCATATGTAGCATCCTGCATCTTTGCTTTACCTTTGTTCTTCCATAGCTTTAGTCTTTCCAAGTCTTCTAGGTCAATCTCCGAATCACTTTCTTCAATCTGCTTTGGCTCCTTTGGTTGAAGTGATGGAAAATCTTCATCCAAGTCATATGGCAGCTTCACTTTCCTGTCATCATCAAACCATGATTTGTTTTCATCAAAAATTACATCTCTACTCACAGAAAATCCTTTATTGGTTGGATTGTACAATCTATATCCTTTTTGGTTTTGATCATAACCAATGAATACACACTTCTCTGCCTTGGGATCCAATTTCCCTCTTACTTGAGAAGGAATGTGAGCATAGGCTAAGCATCCAAAGATTTTACAATGCTCTAGACTAGGTCTTCTTCCATTCCACACTTCATATGGAGTGGTTCCATCTAGTGACTTAGATGGAAGTCTATTTATGAGATATGTGGCTGTCGACACAGCCTCTGCCCATAGGTAGTTCGGCAATCCCTTTTCATTGAGCATGGACCTTGCAGCTTCGACAATAGCTCTGTTCCTCCTCTCTGCTACACCATTGAGTTCGGGTGTATACCTTGTAGTGACTTCCCTTTTAATGCCTCTTTCATGCAAGAAGGCATCAAATTCAAAAGAGAAGTATTCTCCTCCACCATCTGATCTGAGTCGTTTCAAAGTCCTACCTGTTTGGTTTTCAACAAGAGCAATATACTTCTTAAAGCAATTAAACACTTCATCCTTGTGCTTCATGAAAAACAGAATGGTCCACCTGCTACAATCATCTATGAAAGACACATAATATCTTGAGCCTGATATAGATGGCTCCTTACTTGGACCCCACACATCCGTGTGCACTAGATCCAAAGGATTTTGATACATATATCCTTTCTTATTGAAAGGTTGTCTATGAGCCTTGCCGAGTTGACAAGCTTCACACTTATAAATCATGTGTTGCCTTGTGATATTAGGCAAACCAAGTACACTTTGGTCCCTGCAAATCTGTTTGAGTGTCCTCTCACCAATGTGAGCAAGCCTTTTGTGCCATATCTCCAACTCTGTTAGAGTTTGAGATCCATAGCTAAACAAAGCTATGTTCTTTGTATCTTCCACTTCAAAAGTGAAAAGCCTTCCTGTCTTTTCTCCTTTGGCAATCCTTCGAAAGCCTTGCCTTGGGTCTTCAACATATGCTCCAAATCGATTGAATCTAACCTGCAATCCTTTTTCAACAATCTGTCCAACACTTATTAAATTTTTGGTAATTGTAGGGACATACAAGACTTTGCTTAAGAGGTTCATATTCCCATCTGATGTCTTCACATTACCTATCTTCTCCACTGAGTGCTTTGTGTCATCTCCTGTCTGCACTTCATGCTTGTTATGAGGATCTTCCAAATCAGAAAGTAAAGCCACATTTCCTGCTACATGGTTCGAGCATCCCGAATCAATGTAAAATATGTGATCATCATCCTTACCCTTCTTCGTTGATAGATTCATAATCAATAATGAATCTTCTTGACTTTGGTCCTCTGCATAGTTATTGTAATCTCTTCTTCCTCTATGGCCACTTTGATAGTTGTTGTTGTTGTTGTAATTGTTGTTGTAGTAGTTGTTGTTGTAGCCTCCATTGTACCTGCCTCTATTTGATCCATAGCCACCTCTATTGAATCCTCTTCCTCTTGAGTTCCTCGGGTTCCTGAAACATTCTTCAGTAGTATGGTTAGATAAGCCACATATGTTGCAAGGTTGAGATGATTGGAATCTCCCCCTGCCTTGCTTTCCACTTCTGCCTCTTCCTCTAGCTCGTCCTCTACCTGCAAAGTTTGCTTGGAAAGAGCTTCCTTCATCTTCATTCTTTCTATTCTTTGACTTGTCCTTGACCTTAGCTTTATCAGAATATAAGGCAGAAGTTTGATTACCTCTTGAGGACTCACCACCTTTGCTAATCTTTGCTTCATGAGTGAAGAGTTGGCCCATGAGTGTGTTGAGGTCGGGTACATGCATATCCATGTATAAATCCATGGCTGTTGTGAATGACTCCCACTTGTCGTCTGCTTTGATTCCATTCATGATTTGTCTTATGATTTGCTCCTCTTCAATTACCTCTCCAATGCTTCCAAGTTGGTCGGAAATCTCCTTCATCTTTGTGACATAATCAGTCACATTTTGCTTCGGGCTTTTCTTCATTGTTGTGAACTCCATCCACAATTGGTTCTTCCTTGCTCGAGTGTTGGAAGAGAAGAAAGAAGCAAGTGCATTCCAGGTTTCTCTTGATGTCTTGCATCCCTTGACATGAGGTAAAAGAAAATCAGAGATTGAGTTTAGAATATAGGACCTTGCAAGTGCATCCTTCGAACACCAATTCGAAAGTCCTTCCACTTCTTCATGTGATGGTTGCCCTTTGTTCCTCATGGTTGGCATTGCTTCATCTCCGGATATGAATCCATATAGATTCCTTCCTTGAAGGTAAGCCTCCATCCTTAGAGACCATGCCGGGTAGTTGTTTCGATCCAATTTGTCAATTGTTGATGGAAATCCATCTCCCATGTTGCTTGACTATGCTCTGATACCACTGTGAAGAGAGATGGTGGATGCAATCCAAAGATGAGTAGGTGCCGCTACGACCAGCTTCACACCAGCCAACTGAGACTTCAGAGTTGATTAGTAGACCCTTTGAGCTTCCAAAATCCACCAAAATATCAGCCAAGTACTTTGGAACATGTATCCCAAAAGTTTAAGTCAAGACAGACTAGTTGCGAAATGACTAGCTCCCAAAACTTGCTATTTTTGGACACACACCTGCTGGAAAAAATGAACAGTGCTCTCAACCTGGAAGGAATTAGAAAAATTCCTTTTGGGCATAGCAAATAGACTTAGCAAGCTTCCTATTCCAAGTTAAAACACTTCAAATGATGGACTGAGCACTGAGAACAAGTTTCATCAAGTTCTGGAACATTCCCACAATTCTCGGGGCTCTGCAGAGATAGACCAGTAAGCAGTAAAATGCAGATATCTCCAAAAGTATAAATCCAATGACCTTGAAAATTTATAGGTAGAAACTAGACAGTGAGAGCTATCCAACGCACTTTAAAACACTGAAAAATGTTCAGTAAAACTCGAGATATGACCTTCTGAAGTTACTGCTCTGAGTGAGTATAGCAGAGAACAAAACAGAGAGGTAGATGATAATAAATGTATAGATTCACATATGATTACAACCACATTGGCAATGAATCTTTGCACAATGGGAGTAGAATGATAGAGCTATGGAGTAAGCTCTTCAATCTCTACAAAATGACATGAAGTGGTCACGTACAAGGCTTGCTAATCGCCTCTTCCTTCTTGCTCCTTTTATAGCAATTCTTGGAGGGAGTTTTGAATTCGAATTCGAATGGCTCCACCTAAAAGTGATCCCCAAAGTTAGGAGAGATTCCCTCAGCTCAAAAATTCGTGATTTTGGTAGTTGGAGCCACGAATTTGCTTTTACATCATGGATGAGGTAAGCCATCCTTTTACTTTTTTCTTTTTCCATTTACAAGAGATAAAATGTACTCTTTTACAAGAGGTGTTCACATGACTACTCATGTGACTTACAAATGAGGATAATATCAAGCATATCAAGCATGTAGGCTTGGGCAAAATGCACCAACACACCTAAGATCAAAGTGGCAGTAGAAATGAACTTATCACAAGCCTTTGCATAAAGAAATGACAAAAAAAGAAACTTTTAGTATGCTTTGCTTACTCTTATGCATATGCACACTAAAGTTTAAAAAATTCAGCATCATTTTAGTAGGAAAATGGAAATTGGGAAATAATAACTAAGTGCACTACATGCACTTTCCGAACCAAACGGTGCTGGCAGGCACAATATATACACAATGAAACCAAAGGCACATGCCCTTGTAGAAAACCTTGTGCTTGCGACATGGTATAATCAATAAGAACGTTGAGAATTCTTATAATTTCTTGGCTATACCTGCAAGATCAAACACTAACATACTACTTTCATGCAAAATGTAGAGCTGAACAAGTTTTTAATCAACCATATACTACATATGCTATGCATTATGCTTGTTCTATGTGCACAATGGTGCATGAAAAGAGCAAGAATGCATATAAATTGACAAGTAAACTTATCTTGGAGTCCAAAAATTTGTTGTGCAGGTGTGTATAGGTGTTGGACATGATCAACCCACACTCCTCTTGAGTCTCCAAGAATATCTCGATGGTTATTGCATCGAAAAGGTGTTCGAACAGGGTTCTTCATTGTTCAACAACAAACTTTGGAGCTTTGTACAGGTTTGAATATAGGCTCAGATGATAGCTTACAACCACTCAGTGGACCTCAACAAGGAATCCATACAAAGTGAAATCACTCAATTTGGGTACCAAATGAGTGAGTTATGGTCATTTGAGTGAAGATAGGTATTGAAGATAGGTTGTGCTAGAGAGGCTTGAGCTATAGAACCTGAAGAAGTTTGAATTTCTTCTTCTTGGGACTCTCCTCAACAACAATATGCAAGTCCTGTGCTCTTAATCCCACATGAGCTCTGTTGAGTGCCAAATGCACCTATATATAGCTGAACACTTCCTCTTTGCTCTCACCAACAAGTGAAGGGATATTTGTCTCTATGCTCTTCACACACAATATCATGTGGGTGACCAATATGGATGGTGAAACCGGTCAAAGCTAGTAAAAAAACTATAAAGAGGAGTTAGAGAGCTCATTTTTGAGGTTAGCTTGTATGAGTAGAGAAGAGCTTAGAGCTATTTTGAGCTTGTAATTGCGATCTTGAGAATAGAGTCTATTTTCCTACCTTCCATTGTGTCTTGCTTGTCTCTTCATTGTGTGTATGTATGTATGTGTGTATGTATGTGTGTGTGCATCTCTATGCTTCTTACCTTCACTCTCACTACATCTCGCATTCATGATCTTCATATCACTCCTATCTCTTTCATGGATTGACATTAAGGAGGTGGAGCTTCTTAACGTGGTACTTACCATTGTGCTAGAGCAACATCAAATTTGGTGGCATTGTTGGGGATCGAGTCTACGATCAATGTGTGATGGTAAGAGTATAGCAAGAAGTGGCATTGGAAGGTAAAAATTTCAGTTTTTATTGTTGTTTTTAAGTAGTTTTTTGTGTTTTTCATCTCCTCTACACTCCTTCTTAACCATCGCATCATCTTCTCCCACTCCGAAAAAATAAAAAAAGTCACCATATCCACCCATCCTCCTCATTTCCCCTCATTTGTGCATGCGAGAGAGCGAGAGAGAGCTTTTATGCTTGTTGTGTTGTATGTGTTTTTGAGTTTTCTTGCAGTTATAGTGCTCCAAAGTAGCAAGAAAGCTTCCAAAAGGTAAGAAATTCACTTTTTGTCAGAATCTACCATTGGAGTTGGACCATCATGATGGTCTGACCAAGTCGGCACTTTTGGTAAGCGAACACACCATGAGGTAGGGGACCCTTACGCACACACGAATCCACAATTGCATCTTGAAAATCATCAGTTTGGTGAGCCATCGCGATGGGCTCATCATTGTATCACACCATCGCGATTGGCTCATGCCATAGGGACGGATCAGTCAGACCATCGCGACGGTCTCATGCCATCATGACAGTCTCACACCATCACGACGGTTTACTTGAACCATCATGACAGTCACTGACCATCACAACGATCACGTCGACCCCATGCCATCATGATTGGCCCACACCATCGCGATGATCCTCTACCACATATGATAGTAGACCATCGCGATGATTCCAGGTACGCCATTGTGACGCTTCAAAATTGGACCATCACGATTGGCTCAAGCCATCGTGCTCCATGACCATCGCGACGGGCTCACGCCATCGTGATGGTTGCATTGACTATTGACCATTGCGACGGGCTCATGCCATCATGATTGCTCACAAGCTAGACCATCGTGACGGTTCACCTGAGCCATCGCGGCAGTCCCAGACCATCGCGATTGTCCCAGACCATCATAATTGTCCACCAAATTTTTGGGTGATTGAGCTCATTAGAGACCCCTTAGCTCATATTTGAAGAAAAACCTATGTGTCAATTTTTACCCTTGAGGACTTGAAGGTTTATATCTTTTTCATGCGAAGCCCGATTTTTTATCTTTATAGCTCATTAGAAAGCTCTTTTAGATAAGAAAATTTGAGGTTGACCCATTGTTGGGACTAGAAAAGCCAGGGGGCATTAAAATTTGGGCCAAGGAGAAAGGACCCTTAAAGGTGTATATATCAAAGTGCTTGATCATCAATTTAAGAAATGGTCTAAACATTGGATTTTTATAGGTCTAGCAAGGGCTATCAAAGGCAATCAAAGCAAGGAAGTGAAGAATGCAAGGCTTGGGAAGTGCAACTTCTTGGGCATCAGAGCAATCAAAGGAGCTGACTCCAGGTTGGAAGAATACTCAACCCCCTCAGTCAATTATTAGCTTATGCTAAACGTCTAGCATTGTGGATTAAATTAGAATGACGATAGGAACACATCAAGTCCAAGAGAATTAATTTTTTAGGTCCAAGACTAAGATAAAAATGTGCGATACGAAAACCTAAAGGAAAGAATTTATTTCTGACAGAACGAGAACTCAAAAGTACAATGGGAAGTCGATTCCTGACGTATACAGTGAGATAAGACAAGAATTTAAAGGAAGTAAAAAAGAAACAAGAAATAAAGAACAAAGAAACATTGATGATTAGAGAGTGCCAGGAAGTAAATTCATGAACCTTAGATCGGGAAAGCATATAGGTAAGTCAGGCCGCCGAAGTCTTAGATCATCATAAGCAAGTGTAGGAACTACTGCACGTTCATGGGCTCAACAATTGAATAGTTATCCTTACGAGTTGGGCTCAGATACCAATGAATCAAAAATGGCCTTTAGCACGGAAAGACCAGAAGGAGGGTTAAACATAGCATATCTAGAAAGACTCGAAGGACCCTACATAACTCAATAAGAATATGTCCAAACCAACCATTTAGGTGCTTGCATCTATGAGGATGGTTTGTGAAGATCAGTGGTGCAATTGCACAATCTGGACCAACCCATTGGATTGGAATGTCCAGTGGTGAAATTTGAAAGAGACGCATACATAGACAAAGAAGGAACAATGTACATCATAAATACTCAGCCAAATCATACCAACGAGGTTGGTGTAGTTCAGTTAGAGATGGAAGCGAGATCCCAAGGAAGAAGAACATAGGACACCTAGAGGGAAATCGGTACTAACAAGAGTACTAATCTCAGATTGGATCCCTCCGGACAATAGAAGCATAGAATTATTCCTAAATAAGGAAACTGATGAAGCATTTTGGAGATAAAGAATGAAACAACCTAGTGAGGTAGGCTCCATCATGATTTATTAATTCAAGGACCCAAATACTCCGAGAAAGGTTGTATACCTGGATGATACTTCAGAACGAGTATTTGTAGTACTAGAGCACGCGAGAAATACCTACACATGGAGAGGTGAGTTAGTCTTCCCCCCATCTTGAACAAATGTAAACACGAGCCATTAGGGTGCTATAACATCCTTATCCCATGGTACTCAAAGAGAGAAGAACAAGGAGAGGCCAAAAGTAAGTTTCACTCATCCCATAGGGAGAGATAGAACCAGCATTGACACCGATAGATTGGAAGGACAAAGGCAACTTAGAATACTAGGTGGTAGAGATGATTTTCCTCTACCTAGACCACGTGAACACCCAAGAATATTAAGACCCACTCAATTAGTAAAGTCAATGAAGAACTACTTTGATGGGACAGGAGATCCCTATGACCATGTTGTGAAATTTAAGCAAGTGCTCCGAGCAGAACAAGTAGAAGACATGTTCACGCAATACAATGCATTTGGACTAACGTTAAAGAATGCGGTTTTAACTCGGTTCCAACCATTGCAAAAAAGGTAATTTAGAGATATCCCTCACTTGTTAGAGTCATTCATCACGGAATTCTCTAAAAGTGGAATCAGGCATGATGCATCTTCGTTGATTCATAGCTTCAAACAAACCCCTCAGGAAATAGTTAGACTTGCAGGATGTAGGTTTAGAGAATATGTGGAGAGATGTCTGATGCAAGAGTTACCCTCACAAGCCAAGCAAGTGTCATTGTTTTTAGATGGCCTTTGGAGCTCTAAATTACACTCCTACGTATACTTGAAGGAACCTAGAACATTAGAGCAATGTGTAAGAATTTGTATAGACATTGAGGACAACCTTGGAGATGAGTTGGAACTCTCAAAGTCTATAAGGACTCAAATTGCTCATCTCTAGCTTCCTGAAAGCTTTCTAACTCAATAGAGGACCTAGTAGAAAAAGTGGTCCATAAACTAGGAGTTCTAGTAAACAAATGCCTAGGTTGACAACAAACAAGCGTTGTTACACTTGTGGTGGTGATCATATGGAAAATGTGTGTCCCAATGTAACACAATTGCAGGCCAACCCTAGTGGCCAATACTGTACGATTGAGAGATGATACACGAATCACACAGCTCAAGACTGCCCATACGACAAACAAGTGGTACGACAGAACTACCCGCAAGCATACCCCCAACCAGGTAGGTATCAAGGTCAATATAATGCTCAGCCTCATTACTATAGGCCTCCTCAAAACTATCCGTATCAGGCTCAATAGAGACCTCAACCCGTTTTAGCTTAGCAACCACCCCCACCAGCTAATGTCATCCTAGTGAAGTATGTTGCTGCAAAAGAAAACCTCAATAGGGCTTTAGTGCCTTCTTCACCCGTGATCACAGAAAGTGACCCTAATTCTAACAGTTTTGATTCTACTCATGTAGATTGTCCACCTACATATTATACAGAGTCACCAGAACATGTGGAAACATATCAATATGATAGTCCACCATTGGAACCCAGTTGGGAGCCCGATTATGCTAATGTGATGTATGCCAACCCTAGTCCACGGCCCCAATTAAGAAAGCAAAGACCACAGGGCCCTAGAGGACCATGCTTTAGATGTCAAGGAGATCATTTCATAAAGGACTGCCTACATCCTTCGATAGCAGGGCAGTCACAATACTATAACATACAAGGTTTTTGTGCCGAGTGTGGTAAAGAGCATGTCATCAAAGATTGTCCCAATAGACCCTGCTAATGCTTCAAAAGTGACACCGATCAATGTGATAGGTATTGTACACAATGCACATGGATCCAACCCTACATACGTACCTATCCAAGCTATAACAAGAGCCCAGGTGCTCTTACAAAATCAACAGCTTAATCCTGAGAAAATAGCCAGAACTAGTGACGTTGGAGAGTCTAGTAACAAAAAGACAAAATCTTGGAAAGATTCGAGAGAAAGAATTAAGAGGAAATGGAGTAAAAAGATAAATGAGTTGGAAGGAAGTCTAAAGGAATCCAGAGCCAAAATCCTAGAATTGACTTCTCAAGAATCTAATCATGAGAACCTAACTTAGAGATCAGGATCAGTTTTGGCACAACCTATACTAGAAAACTTAGATATGATGTTTCATGCATATAAGGCTAGATTAAAAGAAGGAGCCCAGATAGCTAAAATGACTAAGAACTACCCACAAGAAGATCTAGAAATTGAGAGGACTAAACTTTGCATGAAGATGGTAGAATTAACAAAACTATGTTCGAAGCCTCTCATTATCTTAATTGGAATAACATGGCAAAACCCAAATTACACTTTCAAGGACTACTAGAGAGGCTAGAATACCTGGTCAATAACAACAAGACAAAGAATCTGTATAGGAATCCGAATGACTTTGAGACCCAAGAAAAGAATGCACTACCCCTATCTCAATTACCAAATACAGAGGTTGAAGACAACCTGTCTTCCATGCATAAGTATTCACATGAATTTCTAAGAGAAATCCAAGAACAAAAGTGTAGAAAAGAACAAGGAACCCATCCTCCTATTCAAGAAATAGATGACTTGCAAGAGCAATTTCCCCAAGACATCCCCTCTATCTACAATGATGTAGAAGAAGAACAACTGAGTGAACACACAGATTTTGAATCCAATTCTTTGCAAGAATTACCTCAGTTCATAGGACCTTGGGAAGCCAAGTCTATTAGCATGAGATCACCCACTATAATAGTGAGGAATGAAGAATCAGTAATCCCTAGAAACACGGAAGTAATCAAGAACGCTAAAGTTCAATGCCATCTCACCCTAGGGGACTTGTTAAAGATTAAACCAGAATTGTGGAAGCACGTAGCAAATCAATTCCCTGAGCTTACTACTACTCCCTCCTAGATAGGACCACACAAGAAGGTACCAGAGATACCCATAGAAAGAATCAAAGATGTAAGCGAGGGAGAGGAAGGTAACACTTATCCTCCAATAACCCACAAGGGCTACACCACCAAAGCCATCTTAGATTCAGGAGTCGGAGTAGCCATCACTACTACTGCTTTATGGAAACATTGGGGTAAGCCAACATTAAGACCCACCAGGATGAAGTTACAAATGGCTGATGGACATATAGAAAAACCATTGGGCTTACTAGAAGGCATATCTCTCACCACTTGTGGTGTAGAGTTTGAGCATACTTTCACCATTTGTGATTTTGGGAAAAATCATGCTTATGAGATGATTCTAGGATGACCATTCATGCGTCAGTTGCAAATCGTACAAGATTGGGGAACTAACTCTTTGTACTTGCAACATTTAGGAGTGACGACTAAAGTCAATCTTAAAGACTTTTCCCATCGAGATGTACCCCCAATGCAATGGAATACCATCCATAAGACACAAGAAGAAACGGACTCGGTACACTCATTGGAATTAGATCCCTCATGGTTGCACGAGGATACTCATCTATGGATGTGTAAAGTAGCCAAACAAGAGGAAAAACGGTTAGAGGCCAGGACTTTAGGTTCAGAACAACACCCACAAACCCTTCAAGACCCAGCTTATGCACCTATAGTATTTCGAGATGAGGAATTCGAGCCTCATGGTTGGGTAGAAATCTTAGCCATGATGGACATAGTAGTGAACAAAGAACAATGGACCCCTCATTGTGATGAAGACGAGTATGACATTTCCATTTTCATGATTGAACCTATTGAGGAAGACTTTATCCTAGAAGAATGCACAGAAGTGACCCAAGAACTGGATGAGAGTGATGATGAGCATCTAGAATCCATCATCATGGAACCCTTCTGTTCCACAAAAGACGAATATCTTTATTTTGTGGAAGCCAAAAAAACTGAAGAAGAAAAGGAAAGTCAAATAGAACAACTTGAGCCATCCATAAGAGATACAGAGAACAAACAAAAGAAGAGAAAGAAATCACCTAAGATAGAAGAAGAAGAAGAAGAAGAACCACTCATGGAAGTACCAAAGAACTTCAAGAAGTATGAAATAGAAGATAGACAAATCATGGTAAGAATTCCTAAAAGAAAAGCTGATGTTGGAGAAGTATATGATAATCGAGAGAAAACCAAAAAAATCATAGTCACCATAGAAGGAGAAGAAGAAAAATGTACATACATTGGGCATGATTTGACAAATGAAGAAGAAGAAGAGTTAATTGCCCTAATATAGAGATGTGTTGCTTGGAGTTACAAAGACTTGAAAGGAGTAGATCCAGATATATGCTCCCATAGAATCCCTATGACTCCATATGCAAAGCCTACAAAACAAAAACCATACACGTACAATGATAACTACGCTGCTAAGATCAAAGAAGAAATAGATCATTTGATAGAAGCAGGATTCATTTACAAAATTGAGCATACCGAATGGGTATCCCCCATTGTGGTTGTGCCCAAGAAGAATGGAAAATTGTGTGTGTGTATTAACGTTAAAAAAGTTAATTCTGCCACAATCAGAGACAGTTATCCTCTTACTATCACAGAACATTTATTGGAAAGAGTTATGGGCATGGAAGTTTATAGCTTTCTTGATGGTTTTTCAAGCTATAATCAAGTAGCCATTGCTCCAGAAGATGAACTCCAGATGACTTTTGCCACAGAATGGGGCATATTTGCATTTCGTGTAATGCCATTTGGGCTGACAAATGCACCCACCACTTTCCAGTGACTTATGTGTCACGTTTTTAAGGAATTCTTACGCAAGAATTTGGAAGTTTATGTCGATGATATATGTACTCATTCGAATATGAGGCAGACTCATATCCCAGAACTAAGGCAAGTATTTGACAAATGTCAAGAATATCGGGTTTGTCTGAACCCAAAAAAATGCATTTTCATGGTCAAACAAGGCGAATTCTAGGATACATTGTGTCAAAGAATGGAATCTCTACAGATGAAGAAAAAGTGAAACTAATTGCCAACCTACCTAGATCAAATAAGGTAAAAGAGGTATAGGAATTTATGGATCATTATGGTTATTACAGACGATTCATACACATGTATGCAATCATAGCCAAGCCTTTGTACTCTCTTTTGACATAGTTTGAATGGACAGATGAGTGTGAAAAATCATTCAATGAACTTAAATGACGTTTGTGCTCAGCACTAATATTAACAACCCCAGATTGGAGCAAGCCATTCCATGTACATGTGGATGCATCCAACTATGCCATAGAATGTGTGTTGGCACAACCCACAAATGAAGGTAATATAGATCTCCCTATAGCATACGCGAGCAGACAGTTGAATGCAGCAGAAAGAAATTACACCACTACAGAATGAGAAGGATTAGGAATGATCTATGCAGTAAAGAAATTCAGGCATTATTTGTTGGAAAATAAGTTCAAATTCTTCATGGATCATCAAGCGTTATTGTACTTAGTCAATAAGCCATGTAACACAAGACGAGTGATACATTGGTTTCTATTACTCATGGAGTACGACTTTGAAGTAGTATTCAGGAAAGGAAAAACCCATCTCAAAGCTGACCACCTCTCAAGACTAACCACAAGAGAAGCTCCTCAAGGAATAGCTCATGAATTACCCAATGCATATTTGTTCAACCTTGAGATAGTACCAAAATGGGCTAAGCCTATTGTCCCTATTCTCACATATGGACCCAAGAATCCTAGGATAATAATCAAAGAAGGAGAGATTACCAAGTCACAAAGATATCAAATAATAGCAGGAAGTATATATAAACAGGATAATCAAAAGATTCTTGCTTTTTTTGTAGATGAATCAGAACATGCGAATTGGTTGCAATTAGCACACATAGGTGCATTAAAGCAACATCATTCAAAACATCATACCTTGTAGACTTTGCATAGACTAGGAGTATATTTGCATTCCATGGAAGCAGATGTCTACAAGCTGTGTAGAGAATGCCTTGTTTGTTGTGAAAGACCACCAGTAGAACATGCTACATTATATCATATGTCTCTCACACCAGAATGGAGTGAACTATGTTGGATGTGATGGCTGGATGCACTCAAGAGTTGAGTTGGTGCTGCAAAACCTGCTTCACACCTGCCCTCCTTTGACTCCAGATATGCTTAGTAGACTCCTTGAGCTTCCAAATGATACCAAAATATGCTATATGTACTTTGGAAAAGGTTTGAGTAATGACTTGATCAAAACAGACTACTTTGAAAATCACAAGACTTGAAAACTTTCTATTTTGGTCTTGATACCTGCTCAGTGTTATGCTCAGTGTGACCAGTGTAGTTACAATTAGCAAAATTCCTTCTAGAGATATTCTATTAGCTTAGTAAGCTTCCATTTGCAAGTGGAATGAATGGAAATGATAAACTACACTCAGAGAAATCACTTTAGCAAAGTAAGGTGTACCCCCGATTTTTTAGGAGACTTACAGTCACAGACTAGTGAGCACCCCGACTGAGATTTCTCTGTGATGGTAGATCCAATGGCCTTGAAACTTTGTAGGTGTATAGTAGACTTTGAGCTGAATCCAATGCACTTTGAATCATCCAATTTGGTTCAGTAGATCTTGAGATATGCCTCTTGGAAGTTGACAGAGTTGAAGGTAGTCACTCAGAGAAACCAGAGATTATGAATGTAAGTATATTAATTAAATCTAATGATTGTACATTCCCATTGGCATGTAATGTGATGCTCAATGGTACTCAGAGGTGTAGGCTATGGTGTAGCTCATACACACTCAACAATTTACTCAGAAATGCCTCGGGAGGAGTGACTCTAACCCGCGACTTTTCTCCATGATTTTTATAGGTGTTGATAGATCATTTGAATTTGAAATTCAAATTGAAGCTCCCTAGAATCTCTCCACTAAACTTAGGGAGATATTCTCTCTATTACAACCATTCGAATTTCCACAACTTTCTCTAGTAGGTGTGATTACAAAATATTCCAAGTCACAATGACTTTTACAATTAAGTAAAAAAGTGAAAACTCATAAGCATGAGTTTCTATGGTTCATTCTTCAAGTGATATCTTCATGAATTAGCCCAAGCTAGGCTTGCATGGTCCAAGCTTTATGTTGAGTCTTCAAGGTACAAATCAAAGCCAAGTGTGAAGGCTTGATTTACACCAACAGCTCCCCCTCAAGCCAAACACTTGGCTCAAGTCTTCATCTCTAGTCTTCAATTATTTCCTGCAATTCAATCATGGATTTAAATCTGCATAGCTTGCTTCCATCCAGAGCTTTAGTAAGCAAATCTGCACATTGTATATTAGTAGACACATATGACAATTGAATTTCTTTGCTAAGTAACTTCTCCCTCACATAGTGGTAGTGAACCTCTATGTGTTTTGTCCTAGCATGATAAATTGGATTAGCTGCTAGGTGAAGAGAACTTGTGTTATCACCAAATATGACAGGTGGCCTTGATTCTGAATATAAAATCTTCAACCATATAGCTTCTTGAGTGGCATTGGCTAGCTCTCTATACTCTGCCTCAGTAGATGACAAGGCTACTGTAGGTTGTTTCTTGGATGACCAAGAAATTGGTTTATCACCTGCAAAACATATGTAACCAGATGTGCTTCTCCTGTCATCCTTGCAACGTGCCCAATCTGCATCTGAATATACTTTAATATCAATGTCTGATGAATATGGAAAGTACAAACCATGATTTTGTGTTCCCTTTAGATACTTTACTATCTTCTTTGCTGCCTCCAAATGAGGTACTCTTGGTTTATGCATAAATTGGCTAAGTACACTAACACCATATGATATATCAATCCTGGTTAAGGTAGCATAATTTAGACTACCTACCAAACTTTGGTAACCTGTAATATCTTTGAGTTCTTCTCCTTCATGTGTACTGAGTTTGTGGTTGACCTCCATAGGAATGTTTGAGACTTTAGCTTCCTGCAAATTAAACTTCTTGACCATGTGCTGAATGTACTTCTTCTGAGTAATAAAGATACCTGAGTTTGTGTAGACTAATTCAAGTCCTAGAAAGTACTTCAATAATCCAAGATCATTGATCTTGAATTCTTTCATCATCTGTCCTTTGATGTGTCTAATTCCCTGAACATCATTTCCTATAATAATGATGTCATCAACATAGACACACAAGTATATTACCTCTGAATTGTTCCTTTTGATAAACAATGAAGTATCTGCTTTATTCATCACAAATCCTTGATCTAGGAGATAGGTTGTCAACCTGTAATTCCATGCTCTAGGTGCCTGCTTCAATCCATACAGAGCCTTCTTCAATTTACAAACATGATTTACCTTATTAGGATCCTCATAGCCAGGTGGTTGTGACATGTAGACCTCTTCAGATATCCATCCATTCAAGAATGCATTCTTCACATCCAATTGGTACATGTTCCAATTCTGGATGCAGCTACACTCACCATAACTCTGATAGTTGGCATCTTGGCCACAGGAGAAAATGTCTCCTCATAATCAATGCCTTGGGTTTGTGAAAAACCCTTGGCTACTAACCTAGCTTTATACCTGTTTATTGTACCATCTGAGTTCCTCTTGAGTTTGTAGATCCATCTGGATCCTATCACCTTCATGGAGTCTTTCTTGGGTACTAAGTCCCAAGTATCACTCTCCTTGAGAGCCTCCATTTCTTCATCCATTGCTTCCTTCCATTCTGGTTTAGTGATTGCTTCCTCAAATGTACCTGGTTCTTCATTCAAGAGATCCTTTGCAAGATATACAGAGTGCTTGGTTACAAGTGAAGTATCATACCCATACCTAATAGGTTTTTTCTTTTCTCTATGAGATCTCCTCATAGCTTGAGTTGAGGATTCTGGATTATCTTCTAGTTGCTTCATCTTCATCTTCCCTTTGGATTTCCAAGCCTTGAACTCTTCAATGTTGATGGTGTCTTCATCATCTGAGCTTGTGTCCTCTTTCTGAATTGGTTCTTGCTTGATAAGCTTGGGAAAGTCTTCTTCCATGTCATAAGGTAGGCTAACTTTCCTGCACTCATTTTCATACCATGAATCATTTTCATCAAAGATGACATCTCTGCTTACCTTGAAACCTTTGTTTGAGGGGTTGTAGAATCTGTATCCCTTCTGATTCAAATCATAACCAATGAAGATACATTTTTCAGCTTTAGGGTCTAGCTTTCCTCTTACCTGTGAGGGAATATGCACATATGCAACACACCCAAAGATTTTGCAATGATCCAGAGATGGTCTCTTACCATGCCAAGCCTCATAGGGTGTCATTCCATCAAGTGTCTTTGATGGCAACCTGTTAATTAAATATGTGGCAGTAGATACACTCTCTGCCCAAAGATAATTTGGCAATTTCTTTTCATTTAGCATAGACCTAGCTGTCTCTACAATGAGTCTATTCCTTCTCTCAGCTACCCCATTTTGTTCAGGTGAGTACCTTGTAGTAATCTCCCTCTTGATGCCTCTTTCCTGCAAGAAATCTTCAAAGTCATTGGAGAAGTATTCTCCACCACCATCTGACCTTAGCTTCTGCAAATGTCTACCTGTTTGATTTTCAACTAATGCAAGATACCTTTTGAAACAATTAAATACTTCATCTTTATGTTTCATGAAGTATAAGACAGTCCACCTGCTATAGTCATCAATAAAGGACACATAGTACCTTGATCCAGATATGGATGGCTCTTTGCTAGGTCCCCAAACATCTGTATGCACCAATTCCAGATAATCTTCATGCATAAAACCTTTCTTTGTATATGGCAATCTGTGTGACTTACCAAATTGACAAGCCCCACACTTGTATATCATGTGTTGCTTGGATACATTAGGTATCCCAAGCACACGTTGATCCCTACTCATTTGTTTTATGGTCCTCTCTCCAATGTGACCTAATCTCTTGTGCCAAATCTCCAATTCTGATAGGGTTTGGTCTTTATAGTTGTACAAAGCAATATTCTTAGTGTCTTCAAGTTCAAAGGTAAACAATCTACCTGATTTCTCTCCCTTGGCTATCCTTCTGAATCCATGTCTTGGATCCTCCACATATGCACCATGTTGAGTGAACCTGACCTGTAGACCTTTTTCCACAATCTGACCTACACTCATCAGATTCTTGGTGATTGTTGGAACATACAACACTCTGCTCAATAAATTCTGATTACCATCACTAGTTTTGACATTGCCTACTTTAACAACTGAATGTTTAGTGTCATCACCTGTCTGCACTTGGTGCTTGCCTTTGGGTTCTTCCAAATCAGAAAGTAAGGCAACATTTCCAGCTACATGGTTAGAGCAACCTGAATCAATATAGAATAAGTGATCATCATTGATACCTGACTTAGATGTCATGTTCATGATCAACAGGGAATCATCTTGCTCCTCTGCATAATTGTTGTAGTCTTTCCTATTTCTGTATCCACCTTGATAGTTGCTATTGTGATTGTAGTTGTTGTTATAATTATTGTTGTAGCCATGGTAGCCTTGAGATTGGTTGAATTTGCCTCTGCCTTGAGAGTATCCTCCTCTTTGGTGACCTCTTCCTCTTTGGTTCTTGTAGTTTTTGTAGCATTCATCTGTAGTATGGTTAGACAAGCCACAAATATTGCATGGAGATTGATTGTAGGGTCTCCCCCTACCTGACTTACCTCCTCTGCCCCTACCTCTAGATGATCTACCTCTCCCTGCATAGTTTGCTTGAGAGGTAGAGCCTTCTTCATCAACCTTTTTGTTTTTACCCTTGTCTTTAGTCTTCTTATCAGTATATAGGGCAGAGGGATTGTTACCTTTTGATTGCTCTCCATTCTTTGTGATCTTTGCTTCATGTGTAAAGAGTTGTCCAATCAGAGTTGTTAGATCAGGTGCTTGGATGTCCATGTATAAGTCCATTGCTGTGGTAAAGCTCTCCCACTTGTCATCTGCCTTTAGTCCATTGATCACTTGTCTGACTATTTGCTCTTCCTCAATTTCCTCTCCAACACTTGCAAGTTGATCTGCAATGTCTTTGACTTTGGTGACAAAATCTGAGACACATTGTTTTGATTGCTTCCTAAGAGTTGTAAACTCAATCCATAGCTGATTCTTTCTGGCTCTTGTGCTTGATGAAAAGTATGTTGACAAGGTTTCCCAAGTCTCTTGGGAAGTCTTACAATTCCTTACATGAGGTAAAAGAAAGTCAGATATAGAGTTTAAGAGATATGACCTTGCCAAAGCATCTTTTGCACACCATTGGTTGAGCCTCTCATGTTCATCTTTTGTAGGTAGGCCTCTAGTCTTGAATGAGGGCAATTCCTCATCTCCTGATATGAATCCATACAAGCTCCTTCCTTGTAGATAGGTCTTCATCCTTAGAGACCAAGCTTGGTAGTTGTTCCTGTCTAATTTGTCAATGAAGGAAGGGAAACCATCACCCATGATTACCTTATTTGCTCTGATACCACTGTTGGATGTGATGGCTGGATGCACTCAAGAGTTGAGTTGGTGCTGCAAAACCTGCTTCACACCTGCCCTCCTTTGACTCCAGATATGCTTAGTAGACTCCTTGAGCTTCCAAATGATACCAAAATATGCTATATGTACTTTGGAAAAGGTTTGAGTAATGACTTGATCAAAACAGACTACTTTGAAAATCACAAGACTTGAAAACTTTCTATTTTGGTCTTGATACCTGCTCAGTGTTATGCTCAGTGTGACCAGTGTAGTTACAATTAGCAAAATTCCTTCTAGAGATATTCTATTAGCTTAGTAAGCTTCCATTTGCAAGTGGAATGAATGGAAATGATAAACTACACTCAGAGAAATCACTTTAGCAAAGTAAGGTGTACCCCCAATTTTTTAGGAGACTTACAGTCACAGACCAGTGAGCACCCCGACTGAGATTTCTCTGTGATGGTAGATCCAATGGCCTTGAAACTTTGTATGTATAGTAGAATTTGAGCTGAATCCAATGCACTTTGAATCATCCAATTTGGTTCAGTAGATCTTGAGATATGCCTCTTGGAAGTTGACAGAGTTGAAGGTAGTCACTCAGAGAAACCAGAGATTATGAATGTAAGTATATTAATTAAATCTAATGATTGTACATTCCCATTGGCATGTAATGTGATGCTCAATGGTACTCAGAGGTGTAGGCTATGGTGTAGCTCATACACACTCAACAATTTACTCAGAAATGCCTCGGGAGGAGTGACTCTAACCCGCAACTTTTCTCCATGATTTTTATAGGTGTTGATAGATCATTTGAATTTGAAATTCAAATTGAAGCTCCCTAGAATCTCTCCACTAAACTTAGGGAGATATTCTCTCTATTACAACCATTCAAATTTCCACGACTTTCTCTAGTAGGTGTGATTACAAAATATTCCAAGTCACAATGACTTTTACAATTAAGTAAAAAAGTGAAAACTCATAAGCATGAGTTTCTATGGTTCATTCTTCAAGTGATATCTTCATGAATTAGCCCAAGCTAGGCTTCCATGGTCCAAGCTTTATGTTGAGTCTTCAAGGTACAAATCAAAGCCAAGTGTGAAGGCTTGATTTACACCAACAAACTATTAGTGACATACTTGAGGAAAAAAACATTCCCTCAAGGAATGACCTTAGCACAACAACGCAGTCTAGAGCAGGAAGCTCAAGACTATTCACTTATTGGCAGAAATCTATACAAACAAGGACGAGATGGATACCTAAGATAGTGTGTTCATGAAAGCATCTACTTGAATGTACTAGAGGCTACACACCAAGGTGTTGTAGGAGGTCATTTTGGCCCTGATAGGATAATCAAAGCCATATTGTTTGCAGGATTATGGTGGCCCACTCTTCACATGGATGCACATACCTACGTTAAGAGATGTGGTGTGCCAAAGAACTCAGTTTCCTACTTGCAGAGATGAAATGCCATTGAAACCCATGATGGGAGGACATGCATTTTCTAAGTGGGGTATAGACTTTGTAGGACCTATTAACCCCCATGCAAAAGGTACTCATGATGCCACGCTGACTTTTGACAGTGTTAAGTGGGGAGACAACAGGCAAGCGCATGTGTGAATCTATCCCATGTTTGCAAGTTCTAGAGTCCCCATCACCTCAGCCATCTTCAGAACAGTCACCTACGGAACCCCCTGCACCTATACAACCCATACACATACACCTCTCATGACCAGTTATCACAGAAGGTACTACCAGTACCGTTACTTCTCAAGCAACCATAGTTCAGGAACCCACCACTACAGCAGTGGAAATTCCCACCTCCATCGGTGCGGAAGCATTTACTTTTCCTATACCCAATTTGGAGGTAGAACCAACAAATACCACTTTTGATTTTGAAATGCATGATGCTTTTTCGAGGGAATTTCAATTTTCAGAAGGACAATTTTTCTCACAAGAGTGTGAATGCCCAAGTTACCCTACCACACCCCATGATCAACCGCAAGAGGAAGTAGTCTCCAACTCCGAAGAAGAGAGGACAAAACTGACAATGAAGATGGAGATGATGAAGCCAGTCAGGGAAGCCATGATTCATAAGAGAATGTGCAGACCGATGAACAGGAATAGCACACTGACACTCAGGGTGACACAAGTACTTATGAAGATGAGACATTTGAAGCAGCTGCCTATACATTGACAATCAAGAAGCTATACCGCACTATGCAAGAAGTTTGGGTGCGCAGAAAACTCTCTGAAGAAGAAAGTCAAGCGAATGTAGAACAGGAACTCGCTACAGGAGGCTTCGAAGAAGCTTACATTCAGGGTTTCAGAGAATTGGTTAAATCAATAGGCAATGAAGCATTACGATATTTGCAAAGAAAACCACTATCAAAGTTTGACCCACACTGAATTTGCTTACTATCAAAGCCCGATCAATACATTCGTGTACCAATAGATGCCCAGTCTTCACAACAGGCCAGGGAAGCATGCCTCATTTCGGAAGATTCTTTGGCAGAAGAAATGATCATCATCGACTCCCCGCCTCGCACTTCTACTGTAAACACCCCTAACATTGCGAAGTACCCACCACACCGATCGCTCCTCTTTCACCCCTTGACCCTCTAGTCTCTCTTGTACACCGTGCCTCTCCCAGACCATCCACGCCCTTTGATAGTGCGATAGTAGAAGCCTTTGTTGTCTCAATTCCTCTCACCCTTTTTGCACCCACACAACCTAGCCTCCCTCCTATGACTTCCACCCTCCCATCCAGACCATTTCTCCATCCATCCATCCCTTCCTTCCCCACCCCTCCAAGACCAGTATTGCCATTTCCCCCTCCATTGACCTTCTCCCCCGTCTCACCTCCCTGACCCACTGTATTTCCTCTGTCTCCTCTCCACCAAGCAATACAAGAAACCCCATCTATAAATTATTTGGCAACCTTTGTAAATCCTGTATTCACACCCACTCAAGCACCCACTATCACTCCAGACTTCACAATCACTGCACTCGACACAACGTCCAATAACATGGACATATCACCACCCACTGCACCACCACTCACCTCATCCATTTCACCACCACATTTAGGCACATCGCATTTCTCCACAGCCACCACTGCATCCACTTTCCCATCCCTATTTCCCCTTCCCCTTGCATCAACACCCACACCCACAACATCTTCACTCACTCCACCGTTAATACTATCACCCATAATCGACACCACATTCCATGAAATGTTCGCATGTATGACAGAAGTTAGAGATGAATTCGCATCTCTAGGCACCAGTTACTAGATGCTACAACAAACAACCACAAAGTTACAGGTGCAACTAAATTCATTATCAATCGAGAATGCCTCCCTTAACACATGCTACCAAGAGCTACACCAGGCCTACCATACACTTGAACTAGAAAGTGAACAAAAGACAAAAGCAGCAATTAGGGATATTGAAAACTTGTTAAGGGCTCAAACCATTCGAAATGCGACACTCACTCAAAACATGGGACTACTAAGACGCCACCTAGCAGCAGCCAAAGAAGAGAATCAACGCTTGCAGGAACAAAATAGAGAAAACCTTGAAGCAGCTTTAGATAAACCAGATGAACCTCTGAGTCCCAGCCGTTTTAAAGTCATCCCCTCCGAATCTATGAAGATACTATTGGAAGACCATGTCAGACTACCAGAAGATTATGACAGTATGAATGAGGCATACCAGCAGCTCAAGGAAGACCACAAAATCCTGCAGTTGCGACCACCTACACAACAAACACCACCAGCTCCTGAGGCAACACCTCCACAGATCATAGAGGAACTAAATGCTTTACATGCTCAAGTCCTTACCCTTCAAGCACAAATCACTACCTGTTTTGAACCCCCTAGGCAGATTCTCCACCCAAACTCCCAACGGAGGAAGAAACTGTGTCTATCCTGGTGGAGGAAATGTATGGCGAAGCCTATGAACCACAACCCATTGCAGGCGGACGTGTCACGGCTGAAGGCCAGAACACCTTTTGAACTCCCTACCCCCCATGGATGAAGATCGTAAAAGAACTTGGCCAGAACCACTCAGCATGTGTGGAGGCTCAATTACATGCCATGGCTATGATAGAGGAATGCATTTTACAATCCCCTTGCTTCTCTCACTTGGCCCCTCGCAGGTATATATCTGGCCATGAGCTTCAATATAAGCTGTATTTTATGCTAATGGTAGAGTATTTGTTGGTGATAAAAAAGGAGACAAGCAAGAAACCCTCACATGCAACTCCATTTGAGCCTGATGACTTGTCATCGGAAGTGCAGAGTGGAGAAATCTTTTAACCAACTTGGCGCCAAGAATTACTATAGCAATATCCAGAAATGATGAGCACATGGGTCAAGGCACCCCTGCATTTACAGTATAACCCATGTTGGGGACCGATACCAAGATGCCACTCCTGGAAGGCCTTTGCAATCAAAGTACAGAACAACAAGCAGTGCCAGGACTGGCCCAATTACCCGTATTTCACTCCACCCACCGGACTACCCACTGTTGGATATATGATGGAAACTATTTGCCATTGGCTCCCCCACTTATGCCACATGGATGATGTTGCCGTGCATATGACTGTCAAAGTATTTGACATGATGCAAATTGTTTTTAAAATCTTCCCTCGCATCAAGGCACCACATGTTAACACCCCGAGATTCGAGCATGGCAATCAGGATTTAGCGTATGACATGAGCATGACACCATCGCTCTGGGTGTGTTATGCCTAGCACTTTGGAATCAAGTATTTACCGGCATGCTACAAAATGACATTCGAAGAGATGTTTACTACTGGTTTTTGGGAGTACCATTCAGAGGTGTTCATAAGCAGGTCCACACACCTACTCCAATTATTTGCATGTGAACAATTGGTGTACTCCACGCACTACAGACTCCTACTGTGAGATGAACCTCAACCCATAGATTGGGAAAAACTTGAAGTAGATCTTGCAAGAGGTATTCACATTTCAGAGCACACCCTTGCTCATGACCTCCTACAAAACTATATCCGATAGACCCAGCAACAAGGTTCTATCAAGGATGACAGAAGCGAGAGGGAGGGGCGTGTTGGCAGTAGCCAAAGGCACAGACGATGAGGAAGTATGTGAAGGCCGATCACAACGAAGTAGTGGGGAGCCAAGCGGATTATTTTTTCAAAGAAATATGTTTTATAATACTTTTCAAAACTCTCAACAGTGATTTTCATCACTCTTGTACCATATGTAACATAGAACAACCATTTTTGTAATTAGTAGCTCCATTTTGTGCAAGCTGAGGAATCCTCGAGCTTGAGGAGCTTAGGTAGAACGACCCTACCAATTTTGGCTATGTTTAAACCTCGTTCAAACCTTCAAATAGCACCTAGAACCTATTTTTTAACTATGCCAATCATTAGATGTGAAACCGGTCAAAGCTAGTAAAAAAACTATAAAGAGAGCTAGAGAGCTCATTTTTGAGGTTAGCTTGTATGAGTAGAGAAGATCTTAGAGCTATTTTGAGCTTGTAATTGAGATCTTGAGAATAGAATCTATTTTCCTACCTTCCATCGTGTCTTGCTTGTCTCTTCATTGTGTGTGTGTGTATGTGTGTGTGCATCTCTATGCTTCTCACCTTCACTCTCACTACATCTCGCGTTCACGATCTTCATATCACTCCTATCTCTTCCACAGACTAACATTAAGGAGGTGGAGCTTCTTAATGTGGTACTTACCATTGTGCTAGAGCAACAAGCTAAAATGGAATAATTAAATCAAGGACCAGAAAGCTCTCTACAACCAATCAAAAGGTCAATGAGAGAAAAGAAGAAGCAAGAAAGATATGGATTCGATACATCCTTAGTTACAAAGCACTCAATCTACATGGACAAGGATCTCAACCATGAAGAACCTACGTCCTATGAAGAATCTCAAAGTAAGAAGCAATGGAGAGAAGCAATGGATGAAGAAATGGAAGCTCTCATGGAAAATGACACATGGGAACTTGTTCCTAGCAAACCATCAATGAAGGTAATTGGATCAAGATGGATTTATAAAGTTAAGAAGAATCCAGATGGTAGTATGAATAGGCATAAGGCAAGGTTAGTAGCTAAAGGGTTTGCTCAAACCAAAGGGATAGACTATGAAGAAACCTTCTCACCTGTAGCTAAAATGCCTACCATTAGAGTACTTGTTAGTATAGCTGCATCCAGGAATTGGAAGCTCTATCAATTAGATGTAAAAAATGAATTTTTTCAATGGATGGATTTCAGAAGAAGTCTATATGGTACAACCCTGGATATGAAGATGCACATCACGCCAATTATGTGTGCAAATTAAAAAAGGCTCAGTACAGATTGAAACAAGCTCCAAGAGCTTGGAATCACAGGTTGGTAACCTATTTGCAGGATCAAGGCTTCAAGGCTAGCAAAGCAGATACATTTTTATTCATAAAAAGGAATGGGTCAGAAGTTATATATCTCTGTGTATATGTTGATGATATAATAATTACAGGGATGAATTCAAGATCAATGATCTTGGACCTCTCACATATTTCCTTGGACTTAAACTCATTTATACAAATTTGGGTATCTACATCACTCAAAGGAAGTATGTACTTGACATGATTTCTAAATTCAAAATGGAAAACACTAAGTGTGCAGGTACACCCATGGAAATGAATCACAAGCTAAGTGTTTATGAAGGAGAATTCATTGAGGACATCACAAGATGTCAAAGCTTGGTAGGAAGCTTGAACTATGCAACTCTCACAAGGGTGGACATATGCTATAGTGTTAGCATACTCAGTCAATTCATGCATAAGCCAAGGAATCCACATATGGAAGCAGCCAAGAGAGTGCTCAAATACATGAAGGGCACAACTAATGAAGGACTATTTTATCATTATACCTCAGACTCAATAATAGCTTTAACCATATTGAAGGGTATAATGTCATATCCTCCTGAATCACACATTTGTACTGTATTTTTGTTCAACTATTGACACATCTAGGGTTGCTAGTATCTGATCCCATCCATAGGGTTCCAAATATTTATCATCAAAATACATGGATATATAGCTAGGATCATCAAACCCCCAAGTTCCAGTTTACACTCTTCCTTGCTCAATTTGTACATTCCTCCCTTTTTTTGGATTACACAATCATATATGAGCTTCATCATCAAATTCCAAATCTCCTATTGTACTTGATTCAATGAATGTTTCCTTTGCTTGATGAATTCTCTCCCAATCTCTTGGGGATACATCATGATATGAATGATTTTTCAAATTCACCCTGGTAATGTTGTGTAATATTGTTGACAATAGCCAAGGGGCCTAATATGCTTGAAAAGACAACAAAGCATGTGACACTCACGCCAAAGAGAGCCAAGGTAAAGGGAAGGACAAGTAGGATCCAATCAACAAGGAAGTCAATGTAGATCTAGCGAATAGGCCATGCAATTCTTTTTTAAATCAAACAATTATCAAAATAGTGATTTTCATCACTCCACCACATTGTACATCCCATTTTTTATAAATCCAACTCCATTTTGTTTAAGAACAGGAGTCCTCAAGCTTGAGGATTCCTAGATCTATGTACACAACAATTTTTATAATTTTTAGAGCTCATTTGAGCCTCGAAAATAGCTTAGGAACCTAACTTTTAACTAGACTAGACACTTGGTCTGAAGAGGCCCAAAGCTAGTAAAATATAAAATGATCTAGATAGCTCATTTTTGAAGGTTGGATTCTTGGGAATTGAAGTAACTAAAGCACATTGTAAGCTTGTTTTTTGGCTAATTAAGGTTCCATTTCTCCATCTCTTTGTATTGTCGTGTGTATGTGCATGTGTATGTGTGTGCATGCTCATGTGCTTATCAATCACACACTTGTATTCTCACTTGCTCATGGTTGTCATACCACCCTCATGTCTCATTGGACTGACAATTATGAGGTGGATCTCCTCACACTAATACTCATCATTGTCCTAGAGTGACACCAAATTTGGCACTGTTGCCAATGATTGAGCTTCAAGGATGAGTGTGTCATGGCAAGACATAGAGACATGACATTGGAATCATAGGTAAAATCTCATTTTTTATTTTTCTACCCTCCCTCATCATAATCCCTACCATCCCTACTCCCACGTACCTCCATCTCCACCTCGATGAAATTCCACCAATTTGTGTCATATTCACTCCTTACATTCATTCTTCTCATTTCCATTGTGAGAGTGAGAGTGAGAGAGAGCAATCATGCATACTGCATTTTCTTGCATTTTGTGAGATTTTTGGCAGGTAACAACATGCATAGTAGCAATAGTAGGTCCAACAGGTATGTAATCTCTATTCACACACCTCGGGGTGAAAGATTCTCTCAATCATGATAGAAAGTAACATTCATCATTTGGTAAAACAAAGTGTACCACACTAGAGTAGAGACCAAACATATGTTTTCTCTATAAATCATGATGGAAACATCTATCCATTATGATAGACATGTATCAATTGCTGACTAATGATAGACGGACCGCGACAGACAAGTTGTCCATCATGACAGATAGCTATCCATCATGAAATAAAGATTTCTTCAAACAAAGGTATAAATTGTGAAAGATAGACCACATGATAAAAGGGTTTCCATCATAAATTTAGTCCATCGCAATCCTCATTGACAACCCTCAATGGATAGCCTGTCCATCATGATAGATGGACCATGTGAATTGCGATAGACAACCATTTTTTGCCAAAAATTTAGGGTTTAAATTTTGTGAACATTTGAGCTAAAATTTGGTATTTTTCCAAGCAATTAGAGCTTTTGAGCAAGGCAACCAAGCTACCTTGCATACAGATTGCACTTGGGGAGCACACTTCCTGGGCATTGAAGCAGTTATCGGAGGATCAAACTTGAGGTTTGAAGAATTATTAACCCTCTTAATCAATTTCTAGACTAGGCTAAGTGCAACTAGAGGTATTGATTGATTAGGGTTACACCAGGAACAAGTCAATCTAAAGAAAACCTAATCACTCAAGTTCATGCATAACTAGACCATTAATTTGGAAGACCCTAAGAAAAAAACACATAAATTCATTCATCAACTCAATTTATGTTACAATTCGAGTATTCCTAATGATGTGACTTATTGGACAGAATTTTACACCCAAAAGAGGAATCTAAAAATCACAAGTGACTATGACAAAAAGACCATTGCAACACAGTTGTAATAAATAAAGCATATGAACCTTGATGGAGCAAAGCAATGCTCTGATACCACTGATAAAGTAAACACAAGCTCTCACACCAATCATGGAATAAACGAGGTGTGTCGATGCAAAAGCGTAAATAAGCTCACAAGGATCTCTGAATATGGAATTTCAATTGCGAATCACTCTTTCACTTGACCAAATTACCATACATCCTCAAATCCACACATTTCATGCATCATTCTCCTCAAACAACTTGCATATCAAAACTTCATAGAGTGTCATGTTTAGCATGCATTCATATACATCACAAGAGCATACAATTACCACTCATCAATGAGATCTCATCTACATGCTCCACAAAACATAGCCCAAGTGAAAGCATTCCATTTGCTTTCCTAGTTTAAGAGAAATCACTTTCTCCAGCTGCTTACTTTGGCTTCATCACATTCCAGTTTTGACAAATACCCCTGACTTTAAACAATCATAGAATCCAAACTGCAAATGCTAATTGTATGATTCAACTTGGCACTAGTAGAACCTGTGAACTTTAATATCCCATAAATTGCACTCCATTTCAAAATCACCACATCAAATTTGAGGATCTCTGCAAATCACCCTTTTGTAACTTTATTTCTAGCACCTGGGAACAATGCCTAGTACCCTTTCTTTGAATATTCATAAAATGCAAACAACATGTGCAAATTGAGTGCTTTAACTTGGAGCTTAAAGTAAATTTCATGCACTTTAATAGAAAACAAAGATTACCCAATTTGAAGCACTACATCAGATTTGCAAGCCTCATCAATTTACCTCTCTGTAAGTGGGGAGCCCTCATTGCTTGTTAGTCCTAATTCCATTAAAAATCTCCCTCATGATGGCCTCTTCTTCAATCAACTCTCCAATTGAATCTATTTGATCTACAACCTCATTAATCTTGGTTATAAACTCTATGATTTTTTGCTTTTGTGTCTTCATTTGGTTAAGCTCATACCATAAATGGTTCTTCCTAGCTTTGGTGCTTGTAGAGAAGAAGGTTTCAATTGCATCCCAAGTTTATTGAGATGTTTTGAATCCTCTAATGTTTGGTAACAAGAACTCAAAAATATAGTTTAAGATATAGGACCTGGCTTGAGCATCTCTTGCACACCATAGTGTAAGCTTTTCAGTCTCCTCTTGTGTAGGTTCTCCTTTGGATATTGGAGTAGGCATAACTTCATCACATGCTACAATTCCATAGAGATTTCTACCTTGCAAGTAAGATTCCATTCTGATTTGCCAGACAACATAGTTTGTCCTATCAATCTTCTCAATCATTGAAGGAAAACCATCACCCATCTAGCTCTAATACCACTATGAGTACTTGGAGAAGCTTGACTAGTAGAAATTTGTGCTTCAAATCGTTGAAGTTTGGTCTAGCCAACTAGCACAGGACTAGCCCTTTTGCTCTTGGAGACTCTAATACACCTTATGGGCTTGACATTAGTGCAATAAAATACCCTATATGCTTTGGATCATCAATGCAAAAAGATTGATACAAGACAAATAGGTTTGCACATAGACTAGACCAAAGAACTTGCTATTTATTCAAGAATCATGTAATTTCAAATTTTCAATATTACTATCTTGATAAAGATTAGAGGGTTAAGTAGCTAATATGCATAGAAGTTGAATTTATCATCAATCTATGTGCTAATTACAATCTTAACACTAATAGGTGGTAATCTTGACTTTTCACAGATGTGAAGAGATAGAATCCGAGACCATAAAAGACTTTCTTCTCACAATCTACTAAACCAAATGATGTAAAAATATGTAGGTATAAAGTAGACACTAATACCTTTCCAACGAATCCTTATTCATAAAAATTAGAGCTCTAAGGAGTGAGAAATAGGCTCTGCATGCTGACAGATCTTGGAGATGATGATGTAGGAAAATAGAAGAAGAGCAAATTAAAGATAAAAAATGATTGTATATTATCTAACATATTGTACGAGTGTTTGTGAGTCTTTATATTTACTCTTTTGAGATTCCACAACCCCTTTACAATGAGTTTGAATCCAAATTAGCTTACTGGCTTGGTTGTTGTAATTGAATATCACTTTTCCTATAATCTAGGAAAGTAGAAATCAAGCTCAAGGAATTGATTCCGATGAATGATTGATCACCAACCTCCAATCTCATGAAATTTTTATTACTCCATATATTTCCTCTACCAGGAATAAAGACTTGGAGACCATAAGTACTTATGGCATTTTACGAGGAATGCAAATTGAGCTAAATACCATAACACTTTGGTTCTTTTACAAGTAATGTCTTGACCCAAAACAAAACTTAAAGCATGATGCAAGCTTGAATTTGTTCTAACAGCTACGTCAAGTCATGAAGTTGAATACAGGGCAATATTCACAGCTAGAGTTGAGTTTATATGGCTATGATGCCTATTGATGGAACTATGCGTCAAGATTGATGCAGGTACTCATATTCTCACTAATAGTCCAAGTGCATTGGTGGTTTCAAGAAATATAGTCTTTCATGTGTGCAGAAAGCACATTGATTTCATTATCATTCTGTTAAAAAAACCCGTCATGCTGGAGATATTGATTTGGTATATTTGCCTACACAAGATAATATGGCAGTCATATTCACCAAAGCTCTTCCATGGAAAAAGTTTGAAGCTTTCTGTAAAGGTTTAGAATTATTACCTTGTGGGGGTTGATTTTTATGTGTTCACATCATTATCTCTATGAGGGTTTGTTTCACTTGTGTATCCATCGAGTAGCTTTGATGTGAATTGTTTCCATATACATGGTCAACTTTTACTCTAATGTTCCCTAGATATTTTTCTCCATGTAACCACATATACATGATATACTCATATGTGGTGTTACATTATACTTAGTGATTCACATATAGCTCTCACGTCATTTTTCATTCTCATACTATTGATCATTAGTGATTCACATATAGCTCTCACTTCATTCTTTATTCTCCTACTATTGATCATCTATCGAGAAAGAGCTCTTCCAGCCATGATGAGTCTCTATGCTTCGATATCCTTCTTCACTCTTGTGTGTACTTCTATTCTTGCTTCCTCCCTCACTCACACACACAATAGTTATTTGAAGGTTTTTGAGAAAGTGTTTGTTTTAACTAACACAAAAGGCAAAAATGGCCCATGGCACAAACACATATATATACACACACACACACATATACAATGTATGTGTGTGTGTGTATATATATGTGTTTGTGCCATGGGCCATTTTTGCCTTTTGTGTTAGTTAAAACAAACACTTTCTCAAAAACCTTCAAGTAACTATTGTGTGTGTGAGTGAGGGAGGAAGCAAGAATAGAAGTACACACAAGAGTGAAGAAGGATATCGAAGCATAGAGACTCATCATGGCTGGAAGAGCTCTTTCTCGATAGATGATCAATAGTAGGAGAATAAAGAATGAAGTGAGAGCTATACATACTTTTACATATACATATACACACACCTAAATATATATATATATATATATATATATATATATATATATATATTCACATATACATGTACGTATACATATAAATATAAATATACAATTATATTTACATACATACATCTACTAGAATGATGAATGAATTTTTATTATTCTAGTTGTTCTTTTCTCTCTGCTTTTCATTGCGTATCCACTCCATTTTACAATCATCTCACTTTCCGTCGTATAGAGATTGGATAATCTTTCCACGTCTTTGTGAAAATGGAAATATATGATATTGGGATTATAATATGCCCTCACACTTGAGTGTGATTATTTTTAAATTCTTTACTAAATTGTTCACTACCCCCGACGATAAAGAGACGCTTAGAAAATTAATGTAGTGGGTTACAAAATTAAGATTCCTTTGAATCTTTTTTCGAGCTTAAACCGTTTAAAAATATTTTTTGTCATTTAAAAGGCTTTAAAAATAAATCCCATTTATATTTGATCTAACGTAGCTATGAAGTGGGAGAATGTTGTACAACCTACATAACACATTTTGTCATTTTTTGGACTTAAGGTTGATCGCATGTTGTTTGTCTTTATATAGACGTTACTCGGAGGTTACTTGAAGGTTGTTGAGAATTTCTTTGTTTTCATTAGGCCATATATATATATATATATATATATATATATATATATATATATATATATATATATATATATATATATATATATATATATATATATATATATATATATACACACACACACACACTAGAGTGGCTGATATATATTAGGTGGTTTAAGACAAGGGCAGTTGAACATACATGAAAAAACTTCAATGTCTAGTCGGAAATTATAAAAAGAGATGCATTCACTAGGGTACACGGTGCATGATTCATTGCATGTGCACCTTCTCAAATTTAGGCTTTTTTTTAGAGCACCCAAAAAAGGCTCTTTGGAATGTTACTGACATGTTCATAATGAAGGTAGCTCAACATCTAATAGAAATGACATGGATGCTTTATTATGTAGGATCCACTCTTGACTTGAAACTTGTTTGTGAGTCCAAGGTCTATATGCAAATCGTCAAGGCATGTCCAAAACCCTTGTAAAATTTGTTCCTCTTTATTAAGTAAAGTAACTATATTCTTGAGAACAAAGCATGGGTTAAACAAGGTTGCAACTGGTTACAACTAGTTTAGACTCGTCAAAGCCATTACATTTTCATCTTGGGGGTCCAACACAAGGCCTCCATGTTACGAGGCTAGTGCTTAACAAACCCACGTACAGGACGTGGAAAAGAATGGACATATGAATGCCTTGAAGTGCAAAGATCAAGGAACTAAGTCATTATGATTCACAAGCTCATCAAATAAATGAATTGAAGGCCAAATTGCTTATTTGCTTGAACCCACCACCCCATGACCTAAACTCTTGTATTAGGTTATGGAATTTGCTTTATTATATGAGGAGAAGGGTCTTCCCAATTCAGTTATGGAGCCAACAGAAATACACTTTGGTAATTGAATCACATATATCTGCTTTTTTGGAGACAAGATGGCTATTGTCACCCCATCCAAGCCCACCCTCAAAACACATGAACTCTTAGATTGTGGTAAGAACTCTGAATCAGTACCCCTCCTATGCACCACATACATATAATCCTCTAAACATAAATTCCTCTTATTTTTCACCCACCCATTTTCTTGGAAGATGACCTCATTGAGTGAAGATGTGAACCATCAAAACAATAACGAAATACATAATTTTAAATTATTGTTTCTATTGTAACATACTTTCTTTTGAGAGGAAGGATATTAAATTTTAACAATTTATTCCTCTGAACTAAAAATTCTCTAGAGATATTAAATTAGTGATAATTCAAGTCATTTGGAAGCCTTCACTAGGGACCCCACTTGTAGGTTTATAGGTTAAACAAATTTAATTCTTAGAAATGGTAAAAAATGTTCTCATATCTAGGAGATGGTAAAAATAATGCCAAAAATCTTTAGTATGTAACATGACAGTACTCATCAAGAAATATCCAACAATTGGGTAGTTGACATCATTTTCCAAGAAAAAATACAAACCCTAACTCTCATATTTATCTGAAAAACAAATTTTAACATAAAAAGAAAAAGTGGCACATGTCAAGATCATATGTAATTGATCTTATGGTTCAAATTCATGCCATGTAGTAATAATAAAAGTCGATCGGAAACTCTTCAATAGCACATGCAAAAAATAATGAAAGCCTCAATAGTATTTTTGCCAAAAAAGACCTCATAGATAGCTGTTGACAGTCAAGGTCATGCACAAGCATGGAAGCACATCAATGAAATGAACACACAAGAATAAGGAGCATGTAGGGAGCTCCAAGAAGCACATGTCAAATTTTCAAAAGAAATCCCTATAAAAATAGTGATTGTTATCACAAAAAACCATTGTAAATACCATTTTCCATTTTTGTAACTCCATTTTGTTCAAGCCAAGGAGTCCTTGATCTTGAGGAGTATTAGAAGTATCAACCTACCAATTTTCATAATTTGTAGACTCCGTTTGAGCCCCCAAATAAGCCTTGGAACCTAATTTTTAACTAGGCCGAACACTAGGTCTGGATAGGGCCAAAACTACTCAAAAAACTATAAAACAGGCTGGAGAGCTCATTTTAGGGTTAGCTTGTTGTAAATTTGAGCTTTGTAAGAGATTTCTTTTGTAATCAAAGTCCTTCCATTCCACTCTTGTTCTTACCTTGTGCAAGTGTGTGTGTATGTGTGTGCATGCTTGTGTGCTTTCACTCACTCACTTGCGCACTTCACTTGCTCTTGGTCTTCATACTCGTCCTCACGTCTCCGCTGATTGACATTTATGAGGTGAAGCTCCTCACTTTGGTACTCACCATTGTGCTAAGGTGACACCAATAGCTTTTTGTTTCTTGCAATATTTTTTTCACCTAAATTTCTAAGGAATTACATAAACTCTTTAAAGACCACTTTCTAGCCACTCTAATCATCACTTGTGGTGCACTTTTGAAGAGCTCGCTATGAAGAGAGGTGGTCCCTTCAACTTAGGTGGAGTAGTGTTTTCTTCATCATCTATAAGGTGTGCAACAACTTGAAGCTTATTTATTTAGAGGAGATTATCTTAAACTTTAGATATTGTGGAGTTACAGACAACTTGTAATTCTTTTCTCCTTTCATATTTCTCATTTGTTGTCTATTCTTTATCTTGTCTTTATTTTTCTATGCCTCTATATTGATTGTGGTCCTAAAAATGAGCAATTAATATCTGGTACATAAAGAATTTGGCCACATGTAGGAAGATCATATCTTCATGGCAAGTGTGATTCAAGCTAGGCTATGTTCAATAGTAATCATCAAGTCAGGATTGAACTACGCTTGCCATGAAGATATGATCTTGCTACATGTGGCCAAATTCTTTATGTACGCAAAACTCAGCTATGTTCAATAGTAATCATCAAGAATCACACGCACACACACACACAGAAATATATATATATATATGCACACACACAGAAATATATATATATATATATATAGAGAGAGAGAGACTAGAATGGGCTATATATATTAGTCTATTTGACTCTAGGCTTTCCTCCGTTCGTTGTGTATCTACTCATCTATATTTTTTCTCTAAGTTTTTGTTGTATAATCTTTCATGGAAGAAGCAAATTGGTAGAAGAAAACGTAAGAGATGCATTCACTAGGGTACACGGTGCATCATTCACTGCATGTGCACCTTCTCAAATTTAGGCTTTTTTTTTTGTAATGAAGCATCCAATAAGGCCCTTTAGGGTGTTGTTGACATGTTCATAATGAAGATAGTTCAACATTTAAGAGAACTGGTATGGATGCTTCATTCTTTATTCTAGGACCATTATAATTGATTTTTTAGTAGGATCCACTATTCATATGAAACTTGTTTTTGAGTCTAAGGTCTATATACAAATCATTAAGGCCTCTCCAAAACCCTAGTAAGATTTTTTTTCTCTTTATTTTCTAGAGTGTTTATGTTGCTAACAAAGCGAGTAGTGGCAAAACTGATCTCTTCCATATGGAGATTGCGTTTTCTTGCTTTTTAGATTGCGTTTTAATGGGTATTTGTTATTGGGATCATTAAGAATTGGTTATGATGTAGCGAATCCATAGCAAGTTAGCCCTATCGTAGATAGGCATGCATTGTGATATGGGTGATGAAATTCTTTGTGATATAAATGCCTTAAAGCGCAAACATCAAGGGACCAAGTCATTTATGTTTTAGAAGTTCATCAAATAATGAATTAAAGGCCAACTTGCTTATTGGCTTGGAGCCCCACCACCCCATGACCTAAAAGCCCAAAAAATTGAACCTATGTAATTGAAGCTATAATTCAAAGCCATGCCATCAGGCAACAATAAAAGCCGATTGGCAGATCTTCAATACCACATCCAAAAAATAATGATAGCCTCAATAGTTTTTTTGCCGAAGAAAAAAAGAATCTATAGATAGCCTTTTGTTCTTGCAAGAGTTTTTTCATTAAATTTTTAGGGAATTACATAAACTATCTAAAGGCCACTTTCTGCCTACTCTAATCATCACTTGGAGTGAACCTTTGAAGAGCTAGCTTGGAGGAGTGGTGGTTCCTTGAAGTTGGAGAGGTGGACTTGTGTTTTTTTCATCATCTATAAGGCGTGCAATAGCTTATTTGTTCACAGGAGATCATCTTCAATTGTAGAGATTGTGGATTTATAGACAACTTATAATCCTTGCATATTCCCTATGTTATGTAATGAATTCGTGTACTTCAACATGGAATGTAATGAATATATCTGGAGCTTTGTTCCTTTCATATTTCTCATGTATTTTCTATTGTCTATCTTGTCTTTACTTTCTCTATGTCTATATATTGATTGTGAGCCTAAAAGCCATCAATTAATATCAGTTCATGAAAACTCGGAGTACATAGAGAATTCGGGCACATGCAGGAAGTCCAAATCTTCATGGGAGGTGTAGGTTGTTGGAGTTAGACGTCTGCGGAAGCACGCGAACATCACAAGGAAGAAGAAGAAGCTTGGAGCACAACACACAATTCTGAATGTATTACTAGAGAATGTACAAAGATAAGTATTCCATTAGGGCAATAGGCGTATATACAAGCCGGGGGAAAAAAACCTCCTAAAGAGGGAAAAAAGTGCCCCGATGGTCCTAGTGTGTTCACACACATCTCTACCTAAATATATCAACAAATCCCCCTTGGGAGTGATGCAGTGAACAAGGAGCTGGCACTCATGTATAAGGAAGTGCCAAGCTATGTGGAAATCACTCCACAAAAGGAAGTAAGCCCAAAGCGTTGCGGAAAGCTTCAAACTTCTCCCTAGGGAGAGCCTTCGTGAAAAGGTCTGCAATGTTCTCCTACGTGGGCACATATGCCAAGCTGATCTCCCCAGCAGAGAACCTCTCCCTGACATAGTGATAATGCGAGCATGGAACACAGGGTTCCTCGCAACTGCCAATGTGCTTAGTGCGAGCATGGAACACAGGGTTCCTCGCAACTGCCAATGTGCTCTGACTGTCAGTGAAGATGGTGGTGGCAGAAGACTGGCCAACACCCAAATCAACCATAAGGCATCTGAGCCACACACACTCAATAGTCGCTGTGAAAGCTACCCTATACTCAGCCTCACAACTGGAAGTGGCCACAGTAGGCTGCTTCTTGCTCAACCAACATATACATGAGCTACCAAGCATGAAGCAAAAACCACTGGTGGACACACGAGTGTCATAGCAACCAGCCCAATTTGAGTCAGAAAAAGCATGCAAATTTGGCAGTAGTGCCCCCCTTGGGATAAAACAACCCAAGTAGCCGAGTACCACTCAAGTAGCAAAAGATGCACTTAACCGCCTTCCAATGCATGACTCCTGGGCAATGCATAAACCTGCTCATCTGTGAGACAGCAAATTGAATATCTGGCCGAGTAATGCATAAGTAAATCAAGAATCCAACAGCCTGCTGATAGAGAACAACATCAAATGCATCTCGAACATCATGAAGACTCAATCGTAAACCTGTCTCCATAGGAGTGCCAATAGGCTTACAGTCTTCAAGGCCAAAACATTGCAATAATGTGTCAATATATTTTGTTTGACACAAAGCCATTCCACCATCAACTTGCATAAACTGAATGCCCAAATAGTGATACAAATGCCCTAAATCACACATCTCAAATGAGGCATACAGATCAGCCTTGAAATCAACAATATGCTTCTCAATAGGACCAGTGAGCAGCATGTCATCAACATAGACAACAGTGATCAAAAGCACATCATTAGCATGCTTAACATATAAGGTGCTTTCAGTTGGACTGTTCACAAAACCATGTGCAACCAGATAGGCATGTATCTTCTCATACCAAGCACGTGGTGCTTGCTTTAAACCATATAATGCCTTCTTTAACCTGCACACCTGGTTTTCATGCCCTTTTTGCACAACGCCACGTGGCTGAAAAACATACACTTCTTCATGCAAGTCACCATTCAGAAATGCCGTTTTTGTCCAACTGATGTACATTCCAACCATGATGGGCTGCAAGTGCACAAATGCTCCAAACAGTAGTCATACGGCATGTAGGTGCAAAGGTCTCAACAAAATCAATACCTCTTTCTTGTGCATAACCCTTTGCAACAAGCCTAGCCTTATACCTGTCAAATGTACCATCACGTTTACGCTTCAGCTTGTATACCCACTTAGTGCCAATGGCCTTCTTGCCGGGAGGCAATTCACATAAAGACCATGTACCATTCTTCATTATAACATCATATTCAGATTGCATAGCAGCCATCCAATTTTTTGAATTCTGCGATTAAAAGAAACAGGCTCATTCTCATCACAGAGACTAGACGAAGCCATAGCATAGCGATCTGATGCAAAGGAGGCACTATGAGAGCCTGAGCGAGTACGATATGACAAAGGTGCATCTAATTTGCTGTCACGCAAAGTCTGCACCACCCATTTTGGCATAGTTTTTGCCTGCTCAATATAAGCTCTCTCGTCAACTAGTGCATCATGTAAATCTGCATCACAAATGGAATGATCTGCATCATCATATGAAACCTGCAAAGGCTGAGAAGTTGCATCATTAGGACCAGCACTAGACTGTCCACCTGTAAAAAGAGGCATCAAAGTATCATACATGTATTTGGAGCTAACCGATATCTCCTTAGTACATGAAAGCAATGGCTGAATAGCATCTTCCATAAAGACAACATCACGGGTAACCAGAATGCGTTTAGTCTATGGATGATATAGACGATAGCCTTTACTTTCAGAACTGTACCCAACAAAAATACATTTTACTGCCTTATCATCCAATTTTTTGCAATGTTGTTCATGCACTAATGCATATGCCAAACAACCAAAAACACGCAGATGAGCAACAGATGGCTTGCGGTCATGCCAGGCCTCATATGGAGTGATAGACTGCAGCGCTTTAGTGGGACACCTGTTCAGTACATATGATGCACAGATGACAGCCTCAAGCCAGAAACTATGTGGAAAAGCTTGACTCTTGACCATGCACCTCGCCATCTCCATGAGTGACCTGTTCTTTCGTTCAGCAACTCCATTCTGTTGAGGTGTATACGGCACTGTACACTGGTGTTTTATCCCATGTTTAGCCAGAAATGCATTAAAGTAAGAAGACATATATCCCCCCCCCTCCATCAGAACGGAGGGTGCCCATTTTATTTGTTGACAGATTTTCAGCCAAAACCAAAAACTGTTTAAAGCACATGAACACCTCAGACTTTGCTTTGAGTGGATATACCCATGCATGCCTGGAAAAATCATCAATGAAAGTCACGAAGTAAAGGTAATTTCCAAAAGAGGGTATCTGCATCGGACCACAAACATCACTATGTACAAGCTGCAATTTCTATGTAGGCCGAACTGAACCATCTTTTGGAAAGGAGGAATGCTGCATTTTGCCCAAAATACAGCCTTCACAAACATGTTTTCCAGGTGCCTCAAGTTTGGGCAAAGAGGACATCATTTCAAATTTCTGCAGGCGTAGCAAACTAGCAAAATTCAGATGACCAAAGCGTGCATGCCAAAGCTTTGCATCTGACATAGCTTGAGAATCATTTACTGCACATGCCAAATCATTTTCAGATCTTTCATAGTCTATGAGATTAGACAGCCCACGACATAAAATGCCAGAAGCAATAATAACATCGCCATTTGACAGATCATGAATTGTACATCTGTCATCAACAAATTTCACAACCAAGACAATCTTGGCTAATGCAGAAACTGAAAACAGATTCTTCTTGATCCCTGGCACAAATAAAGCATCTGACAAAGTGACAGAACTACCATCAGCAGTAGTCAGAATGATCTTACCAACTCCCATAACAGGATAAGAGGAGTTGTTGGCGCATGTAACAGTATTCTCTGTAGGGGCAGGCTCGAGTGAAGAGAAGAAACTACGCTGCGAGGTAATATGTTTGGTCACCCCACTATCAAAGTACCAAACAGCTGAGTCTACTGCAAACATGTACTGCTCATGAGAAGATGGGTCGAAACTACAGACAATAGTAAATGCCCATTCTTCTTCCTGCACAAGATTAGCAGACTCTGTTTTTGGTGTAGAGGCCTTTGCAACAACCATTCCAGCCTCTTTCTTCTTTGCCTCTTTAGTAGCCAGTTTTGGACAGTTCTTTATGATATGATCATTCCCTTTACAGTACTTACAAAACAATTTCTGCTTTTCTGATTTCTTCTCATCTTTATCTTCCTTCTTCGAATATGCAGAATTAGCAGATTTCTGCTTACTAGTTGAAGAGCTCCATTTTCCTTTGCCCTTTTGACTAGCCAGGAAAGCTTGATTTGCAACTCGCATAATGGACATGTTCTGCCTGGAGTGATCTTCCTACAATAGAACAGAGACTAACTCCTCAAATGATAAGGCATTCGGATTGCCTTTCATCATCAAATGACGAGTAGAAGCAAAACTCTTATATGAATCAGTAGAACGGTCTGCACAAGTGAGCTATCTCGTATAACCTCATCAGCAAAAATCAACTGTTCCTTCAAATCTTTGATCTTTGTTAGGAAACTATCCATACAATCACCTTCATTCATGTGCTCACTCTCCAACTGTTTTCGGAGGTAAGCAACACGAGCCTCATTCCTAGCTTGGTACAATGTGGTTAGTGTATCCCAAGCATCCTTGGCTATTCTACAAGAGCGAATGTGAGGAATAATGGCATGTTTGACAGACAAAGCTATCAATGCATGTGCCTGGGCATCTCTGCCATCCCAGCGAATCTGCTCTATAGTAGGTGAAGCAGAATCTGCAACACAAACAAGAATCTGCGGAATATCATCTTCGACACCATCTTCATCAGCTCCAGCACCTGTATTTGCAGTACCTGTAGTCAGAGGTGTAATAGGACGTCTTTCAACACCCTGCACAATGTTCCACAATCCTTTTGCAACCAATACATGTCGCATCATATAAGCCCATAATGGGTAGTTGGTACCATCCAACTTATCCTCAACAGCCAACATACGGAATACATCACTGCTTTCAGCTATGGCCGGTGACTAAAATACCTTGATGCAAAAAATTGACTGTATCTCAAAAAGTTGAACAGAACTGCCCCGATAAATTCTGCTAGACCTGTAAGAGACTTCGAGACGCTTATACTGGCGAATAGAAACGGGTGTATATCTATGGCACAAAAAGATGAAATGGCCTGCAGAAGCACTGCGATAATGCATTTGGAGGCCGAAACGAGCTTAGATCGCGATTTCGGCGTGATAGAGCGAAGCAGTTTTGATCTCTGAAACACCCTGAGTATGCTCACCAAATTTCATGCGAATCTGAGACTGCAAGCGGAGGAGTGTCGACGGTGCCCTAGATGAAGCGACGACCTGCTCTGATACCAATTGTTGGAGTTAGACGTCTGCAGAACCACACGAACAACACAAGGAAGAAGAAGAAGCTTGGAGCACAACACACAATACCGAATGTATTACTGGAGAATGTACAAAGATAAGTAGTCCATTAGGGAAATAGGCATATATACAAACCGGGGGAAAAAAACCTCCTAAAGAGGGAAAAAAGTGCCCCGACGGTCCTAGTGTGTTCACACACATCACTACCTAAATATATCAACATAGGTCAAGCTCAGATATGTTCAAAAGTGATCATCAAGTAACTAATCTCTTTAAAGAAGATGAATACTATTATGAAGAGACACACTCCAAGAGCGGTGAGAAAGAAGAAGAAATTGCTAGCTTGCAACTATTGTAGCAACAACAAAAGTGTGCAAATTTTATATTTTATATATTTTCTAGAATAAACAATATAAAATAGCTTGGAGAGCATTTCTTCATTGTGTATCTATCAAGTGATGTTGAAACTACAAGTCGAACTTCTAGTGCTCCTTGAAGTTACTCAGTCATATATTGGGAGTTGGCATCTACATCTTGGTGTTCATGGAGGAAGACTTCAGTGAGCAAGGAGGGGTAATTTCTTCTACGTAGAGACACTTATGTAGCATCAAAATGTGGTGGATTTTATGTAACAACTTCTTTCATTTGTGTGTATGTATACAATAGGTGTAGATGAGATCATATAAACCTGATTTCGAAAGGACTAGTCAACCTTAATAATCTTGGGAGTATTTTTGAGGCTATATCCTATAATGAAATTGCATCCTATAATTATCTCTATCCTTCCAAGTAGTACTTGGTTGAGAAGAGTGAGGGTGTGAGTTTGTTTGTGATGTGTGTTTGGGAAGAGCTCTTCATGACAAAGGCCCTAGTTTCATGCTGGGAGGGGATTGCTAGAAAATAAGTCATTGTGGAAATGTTGTGTCCACACAACAAATACTAAAGACTACAAATAATCATAACAAATGATATAGCCTATATCCACAAAGGGTTGAGAAATGCACGTATCCATCCAATCAACCCCTCCTATATATAGTTCCAAGGCCAAGAGGGTGATTCACCTACAAGAGGACATGCATAGCTTCCATCACATGGGTGCCCATGGTCGTCACATGGTTTCCAAGCCTACAAAATCACATCAAATCACAAGTCTTCTAAAAGAAGACCCTCGATATCCCACATACAAATCAAGTGGCTAGGAGAAGCTTCCAATGAAGCCTAAGGAATTAAACAAATCAACACTCGTTCAAGACCCTTCAAATAGAGTTAAATAATCAATAAATCCCAAGGGTTTCACACTTAGAAACCCAAGGGTTCTACACCTTACACCCATGTAATTACATAAACATATCCTCTAATTAAAAACATTTCCATCCTCATAAATGAGTGGATATACCCTGGGGTATTCCCATATGCCCATGATTAGTCTCACCAATCATGGTCTTCATCCCTCTAATTCTCCTCTTTATCAAAAGGGGATTCTATCCCAAAGTGGATTTGAAATAGAGGGAAATCCATGTATGGGTTAACCCCTACCCAAGTCATTCTAAACACCATTTGGTTTTGCACATGGGTAGTCCAATTAGGTACAAAGCATGGAAAGAATGACAAGGGTGGATCTAAAACATCATTGCCTTATTCAAAGTTTTTCCACTGGGCATCCATAGCACAAACATATAAAGTAGGTGGATTCTAAGTATCTCCAACTAATTTGATATAAAGATCCATTTCTATGCACTACTTGTTCTGGAAATATCTTTAAATTCAATTTGGTTTAGATAGAATTGAAGTTTAGGTTGACCAAAAACATCTAACTTAGATGTTCTCTACTAAATTTCTCTTCAAGTTCTTCTAACTATTTCCCCTGCTAGAGGATTACTATGTCCAACTAAGCTTTAGAGTCTTGGTAGAATGTAAGTGTTTCATGTTCATATAGTTCAATAGTGATGTGTGTAAACACACTTAGGATCGTTGGGGCACGTTTTTCTCTCTTTAGGAGGTTTTTCTCCCCCGGCTTGTATATACGCCTATAACCCTAATGGGTGACTTATCTTTGTGCATTCACTTAGTAATACCTACAATATTATGTGTTGTGCTCCAAGCTTCTTCTTCATCCTTGTGCTCTTTGTTTGCTTCCATATACCTCAAAGTCCAACCATTGGTATCATAGTAGGTCGCCACTTCATCTAGGGTGTCATGGACACCCCTTTGGTCACAATCTCATAATCTCACAAAAATAGGTAAGCATACTCAATCTGATTAGGAGTTCAAAACTATTTTGCTTTGTGGTGTCAAAATTCTGATCTAAGCTCGTTTTGGCTTCTCAACGTAGTATCACAAAACTTGTGTAGGCAAATTTTTCCTTTTGTTCCAAACATATATACAAGTTTTGGTTTTCCGGTACAAGTGCCTCAAAGTCCACTACAAGTTTAGCAAATCTTGATAGGGTAGTCTTGTTCAACTTTTTGAGATACAATCATTTTTCTGCATCAAAGTATACTAGTTAGTGGCCATGCTTGAAAGCAATGATGTATTCCATAGGTTGGATTTTGAGGAAAAGTTGGATGGTACCAATAAAAAGGACTGTGGAATATTGTGCAAGGTGTTAAAAAGCAACCTACTATACCTACAAATAGAGTTATTGAGGGTGACACAGATGGTGTTGAAGAGGATGAACTTCAAAGTCATGTTTGTGTTCTGGTTCCTACTATGTGTAATATGGAGCAACTTTGATGGGATGGCATAGATGCTCACACACATGCATTGATAGCTTTGTCTCTTAGATGTGCCATTATCCCTCACATTTGCCCTTGCAAAATAGCAAAGGGTGCTTGGGATACACTTGCCACTTTATATTAGGCAAGAAATGACACTTCTGTTGCTTACCTCCAAAAACAGTTGGAGATTGATCATATGAATGAAGGAGATTCTATGGCTAGTTTTTTGATAAAGATCAAAGATTTGAAAGAGCAATTGATTTTTACAGATGAAGTGTTGCCAGATAGTTCACTTGTGCAGACCATTCTTAATTATCTTCCTGATTAATATCATATTTTTGCTTCTACTCTTCACTTGATGATGAAATACAATCCAAATGCCTTGAGCTCATTTACAAGTAAGTAGAAATCTACTATTCTACACAATAAGAAAGGGATGGAAAAGATGAGAAGAAAAGAGAAAAGAAGAAAAAGGTCTCGAATACTATAAAGGAAATGATCATGTCATAAAGAGTTGTCCAAAACTGAGTGCAAAAGATGCAAAGAAAAAAAAGTTGGAATGGTTGCTGCAAAGGCTTCTACAGCTAAAATAGAGTCTATTGACCTTGCGTAGAATGAAGAATTGGTATTTACTAATGTTTGTAGCTATGAACCATCTTTTCATGAATAGTTTATTTCTATAGTCCACTCAGATGTTTGGTAATTTGATAGTGGGGCAACCAAACATATTGCCTCATAGCACAGTTTCTTCAGTTCACTTGAGCGTGCCCCTAAAGGGCATACTGTCACATGTGCTAACTCCTCTTATCCTATAATGGGAGTTGGTAAGATCATTCTAACTACTGTTATTGGTAGTTCTTTCACATTGTGAGATGCTTTGTTTGTGCCAAGGATCAAGAAAAATCTATTGTTAGTCTTAGCATTAGCCAAGATCAGCTTGGTTATCAAATTCATTGATGATAGATGTAGAGTTCATGGTCTATCAAATGGTGATATTATTATTGCTTCTGGCATTTTATGTCATGGGTTGTATAAGCTCATAGACTCTCCAAAATCTATGAATGATTTAGCTTGTGGACTACAAGATTCTCAGGCTATCTCATATGCAAAGCTATGGCATGCATGCTTTGGTCATCTAAATTTTGTCAGTTTACTACAACTTTAGAAATCTTAAATGGTGTCCTCTTTGCCCAAACTTGAGGCACCTTGTAAACATATTTGCAAAGGTTGTATTCTGGGCAAATTGCAGCATTCCTCCTTCCCAAAAGATGGTTTAGAATGAGCTATTCAGAAATTGCAGCTTGTTCACAATGATGTTTGTGGTCCTATGCAAACACATTCTTTTGGGAACCACCTTTACTTCATGATTTTTATTGATGATTTTTCCACGCATGCATGGGTGTATCAATTGAAAGCAAAGTCCAAAGTGTTTATGTGCTTCAAAAATGTTTTGCTTTTGGTTGAAAATATGTCAACATGTAAAATGGACACCCTCAATTCTAATGGATGGGGGGAATACATGTCTTTTAATTTTAATGCATTTATAGCTCAACTTAGGATAAAACATTAGTGTACAATGTCCTATTGAAGTCAATAGAATGGAGTTGCAACAAGAAAGAACACGTATCCCATGGAGGTGGTGAGGTGTATGGTCAAAAGTCAGGCTTTACCACATAGCTTCTAGCTTCAGCATTTTATGTGTGTAAAATATTTTACTTAATAGGTTGCAAGCGATCTATTGCTCATCTGAATATCTTTGGCTATCTGGCATATGCATTATTGCATGAACAATAATGCAAAAAATTGGATGATAAAGTAGTAAAATGTATTTTTGGTTGTTATAGTTACAAAAACAAAGGCTATCATTTGTATCCCCCATGGCCTAAACACATCTTTGTTAGTCGTGATGTTGTTTTTGTGGAAGATACAATTCAACCATTACTTTTGCGTACGAAGGAGATATTATGTAGATCTAAAGATGTTTATGACACTTTTTTGCCTCTTTTTATAGGTGGATATTCAAGTTTTGGTCCAAATGAGGCAATTTCTCAACCTTTATAGGTGCTCCTAGTTGTGGTCTATTCACAATGAGTGGTGGGATGGGATGAAGTGGAGTGGGTAAAGTTGTGGCATGCGAGGGGTTGTGGTCTAATCAGAATGATATGCAATGTTTGCTATTTTTATTTTTGCATCTCTCAAGTTTTCTTCTAGTTCACATAACTTTCTAGCCCACTTACAATTGGCCTTCTCCCTATTCTCCTTCCAAGTTCTTGTTTTCCTCTTACTAGGCTCTCCTAATTCACTTGACTTTGACTTTGATTGTTCACCTGGTTTAGACTATTTTAAGGCTTGTGCCCTAGTGACTACCTATATAGGAGCCACATTAACGCTACTTGAACTTGAATCCATCACTAGGCCTACCGCATTAATTGGTGTAACCTTGGGCTCACTAGAGGGGTTCCTTGGACAATATCTCGAGAGATGTTCTTTGCCACACTTAGGACAAAAGCCTTGTATTTTTATGGTTTTTTTCTCCTTTGTTTTGGTTTAGATAAAACCTTGGTCTACCTTCAGAATTGTCCTGCATTTCATTTCTACAAACATCATCATCAATATCTTCTTCATATACCTTCATCTTTGACTTTCCTTTCCTTTTGATTTCTTCAAAATATGTGCATACATTGTTTGATCCTGTAAACCATGTGCTTTGCTCATAAAATGTAACATCTCTTGAAACAAGAAATTGTTTTGTGGATGGGCTCCACAAGCTATATCCCATTTGTCTATCATCATATCCAATGAACACATACTTTTATGCTTTAGGTTCTAGCTTCTGTCTCAATTGAGATGGAACATAAGCATATGACAAACATCCAAATATTTTGCAATGATCAAGAATAGGTTTCTTACCCCACCATGCTTCATAAGGATTCCTTCCCTCCAAAGCCAAGGCAACCTATTCACAAGATAAGTTGTAGTATAAATTGCTTCTGCTCACATATAATTGGGGCACTTTTTTCCTTCATCATTGATCTTGCAAAATCTACAAGAGTTCTATTTCTTCTTTTTGCAGCTCCATTTTGGAGTACCTGCAAGTCACTTCTCTTTTTATATCTGCATTCCACATATAATCATCAAATTCCTTAGAAAAGTATTCTCCCCCTCCATCTGATCTCAATCTCTTGAGCTTTTGTCCTGTAATTCTTTCTTCATAAGCATGGTAGTGTTTAAATGTCTCAAACATTTCAGATTTATCCTTGATTACATACAGAGTAATCTACCTGGTTGCATCATCAACAAATAGCACATAATACCTTGATCCATTTATGCTATGGTCCTTTGAAGGATGCCATACATCTGTATGAACTAATTCAAGCATATTTGAATACCTGTATCCTTGCTTATTATATGATTGCTTGTGAGCTTTACCTAGCTGAGAAGCCTCACATTTGTATATCATACGTTGACCTTCAACATTTGGTAGACCAAGCACTACACCATTCTTTGTCATCTCTTTTGTTCCCCTTTCATTAAAATGTCCTAACCTCTTATGCCATAGATCCAATTCAGACATCTTTTTACTTCCATAGGTGAACAATGGGTGTCCCACATTACCTTGGACTTTGAGAGTAAATAATATTCCTTCTTTTTTTCCATGTAACAATGCTTTTATATCCTTGACTTGGATCTTCAACATAAACACCATCACTTGCAAACTTGACTTCATACCCCTTCTCAACAATTTGCCCTACACTTATTAGATTTTTAGGAATTGTTGGAACATAAAGTACCTTGCTTAGAAGTGTGCTTCCACTCTTTGTCTTTATTGATCCAATGCTCTCAACTTTGTGTTTGGTGTTGTCTCCTGTTTGAACTGTATGTCTAGCTTCCATATCAGTCATTAAGGAGATGTTGCCACTCAGATGATTGCTACATCCTCAGTCAATATAAAACATCATTTGATCTTCATTGATTACTTCATGTGTTGCATTCAAGATGAGATTCAAGTCTTCCTTCTGATCTGAAGCATAATTGTAATAGGTGTTGTTGTAGGATTGAGTTTGGAAACTCCTTCCTCCTCCTCTAGCAAATGAAGTCCTACCACCTCTTCCTCTGAAATTATCTCTTTGATTTTTGCCTCCTCTTCCTCTAGGACTTCCACCATTTTAATTATTATACCAGAGAGAGAGAGAGAGGGGAGGCTTGAAGATCCTCCTTCATCATTTGTTTGCTTGCCTTCAGCATTCTTCTTCTTATCCTTTGAATACATTGCTTAGCTTGAACTTCTGTCATTCTCTCCTTTAATGTCCTGCTCAAATGTTAGCATATGCCCTAGCGATTGATTAAGATGAGAAGTAAAATGATCTAACGATAATTTTGTAGATAATGTGAAAGGCTTCCACTTTTCATCTCCTCTTAGACCTGTAAGTATTTGCCTTACAAACTTGTCTTCTTCAATATCTTCATCTACTGCTCCCAAACTATTTGCAATGTCCATCCTTGTAACATAATCAGAGATTGATTGAGAACCTTTCTTCTTGAAAGCTGTAAACTCAGCCCATAGTGAAGCCTTCCTTGATTTGGTTGTGTTTTGAAAATGTTCTTCCAAGGTATTCCATACATCTACTGCACTTTCTAATCCTCTAATGTGTGGTAGAAGATAATCATTTATAGCCATGTAGATGATACCCCTAGCCTGAGCATCTTTCTTCATCCAATTCTTTGATTCTGCAAGTTGTTCTCTTGTTGGAACACTTGGATCCTTAAACTCAGGCTTTTCTTCTTCTCCTATAATAAATGATATCAAATCTTTGCTCATGAGGTGTGCTTCCATCCTCATGGACCACGCTGGATAGTTCTCTCTATCTAGCTCGTCAATCTGCAAGCTTTCTCCCATTTCTTGACTTCTGTATCTGCAATTACTAAGATTTATGATGATATAATGTACCTTTGATATGAAGCTTTAATCCTTCTTGATCCTTTGAACTCGTGCTTTGTTCTTCTTCAAGTTTTCTTTAACACTTTTCCCTTTGCTCCTTCAACTCACAAGGTCTTTGATATCTACAATAGTTGGGATTCTCCTTGCTTCTACTTCACCTTGATTTGATCGTTAAGCTCTGATACCACTACTGGAGACCTTTAATTCTCCAAGTGTCTGATCTATCTTGATTTAAGAACTCCTCTCTATCAAGAATAAACCAAATTTTACACAAAATTTACATTATCTTTCAAGTTCATTAAGAAATACTTCTCTGTGTGAAGTTTCCTTCAGCTTCAACAATCTCCTTCAGAAATGGACTTCAATTTCTACATATGAATTCAATTTTAATCATTCAAATAATGCATGCATATTCATACTATCTTTCTGCAACCATAATGATCATCAGTTCCTAAAAAAAAACCATCAGATTTCTAATTTGGTCACTTCGTTCAAACCTATGTCAAAAACTGCCTTCCAGAAATTATGACTTTGACATGGTCAACTTCTTAAGTTGATTTCTCTTAGAATATAACCCATTTGCTAAATGCTTTTAGCCAGAGCTTCCTTATCTTGTAATTTAAATTTTGAGTATTCAAAAATAAAAAACTTTACATTGAGCATTGAGATCCAAGCAAATCTTTGAGAAGCAAAATGTGCAATTCTGAGAACTTCACTTGCAGACTTCTACATATGAATGTTCCTACTTGTCATGCACACATCCTGAAGAGAATTAGATCATCAAACTTTGAACATAGCTTGTTTAGCTTTTGAAATAGATGTGTACAAAAGATTTCATGATCCACATGATCAGGCTGAGAGAATTCTAGGAAAAACTAGTCGCTAATCTCACGAGAAAACTCTATGCACATCTATCACTTACAAAACTTGAATTCTATTGACTATATTCTCATCTATTCTTCATCTCTCTTCTATGTTACGACTATATATGAGTGTATATATTATATCAAAGTATTTTTGACTCTTCACTTGACTTCATGATTTGAGCTTGAGTCTTTTCCTCATTTCTTCACTCCTAGACTTCATGTAATCATCCATTGATGATTGTCTTGCTCCAACACGGGTGACTATGTGTAATAAGCTTGTGGACTATCTTCATCGTGTAGTCAAAATTCTCAACATGAGGGTCATTTTTTGAGACCAAAGGGGTCATCGACATGAATGCTCTATTCCACTACGTACTTAACTGGAATCACATTGGCAAGAGGTGGCGGTTGGTTTCCTAGGACCGGTTATGGCCCATATTGTGCTTGATATTGTTGTTGGTATTGAGGTTGATATTGCTATTGTGGCCTATAATAAGGTCTTTGGTACTGGTTTTGATACCTAACTTATTGTTTAAGTTGCTAATACATTTGTCTAATGGACTACCTATTGTACAGACAATCCTGAGTTGTATGGTTTGTGTATTTTCTCTCAATAGTGCAATATGGAGCATTCAATTCTCTGATGTTTTGGTTTTGCAATGGGAATATGTTAGCCATGTGTTCACCTCTGCAAGTATAAAATTGCTTCACTAAGAGCATTCTATGCATATGCTTGCTTGAACATCCTAATTTTTGAGCTACTTTTTTGAGCATTCATCAATGGAAGTGGATCTTATGGCAATGAAACTGGCAGAACCATCTGAATCTTTATAGATTTTTTAAAGTTCTAATTCATCACCTAGGTTGTCCTCAATATCTATGCACATGAACATGCACTCCTCTATGGTTCTAGGCTCCTTTAGATACACATAAGATCTCAATTTAGCACTTAGTAGTCCATCTAAGAATAGTGCTACTTGTTTTGCTAGAGTGGGTATACCTAGAATCGAGCATCTGTCCACGTATTTTCTAAACCTTCTTCCTACTAGTGTGAGGGGTTTGTTTTGAAGCTATGGATCAAGGATGAGGTGTTGTGCCTAATGCCACTCTTAGAGAACTCAGTGATGAAAGCTTCTAACATTTGATCAAGGTTCCTAAATTATTGTTGATGTAATGGCTAAAACCATATCAAGGAAGTGTTCTTGAGATTTAGTCCGAAGGCATTGTATTGATTGAATAGTTCGTCAACTTATTTGGCTCTTAATACCTTTCTAAACTCCACTATGTAATCATATGGGTCTCTTGTACCATCAAAGTAATTTTTCATGGATTTAACCAATTGAGTAGGCCTCAAGATCCTAGGGTGTTCTGTGGGCCTTGATAGAGAGAAATCATCCATGCTTATTGGATTCCTTTGGCTTATAGGTCTTGCATTATCCATTCTATCCATTCCTTCTCGAGTTCTTTCTCTCCCCATAGAGTTAGACAAACTTACTTTAGGTTTATCTCTACTTCTGTCCCTTTGAGTTCCGTGAGCTTGGGATGTTCCAGCGCCTTGTTGACCATAAGAGACATTTGATCACCCTTCCAAGTGTAGGCATACCTACCAAGCTCCAATACCACAAACACCCTCATATCTATTGTCTAAGTAGACCACCTTGCTGGTATATCTTGGTCTTTAAACATATATGTAGTGATTGCTCCAACTTCATTGTGTTGATTGGGTTTACATCTCCAACACGCCTTGTTCATTCTTTGTTCAAGAATAGCTCTATGCTCTTGTTGTCCTGGGGGATCCACTTCACTCTAGTTAAGATAGATTTACCTCTAGGGTCCTAGGCTCTCCTCTTGTGTGTCCTTGTTCTAGGTCTCCCAACTCAGTTTTTGGAATCACAATTCCGAATTCATATGTTCTATTTGGCAGGTTTATGACTACAGACATGGTTCCCTCTTTATCAATGTATGAGCCATCTTCAAATTTGACTATTGGATGTTCAAACCCAATGGGTTGATCTCGGTTTTTTATTTGGACAATAGATCTTCTCAAACAATCCTAACAGATGTGAGCACCTAATCGATTGGTTTTGATATACTCCAAATTTGGTGTCACTCTAGCACAATGGTGAGTACCAATGTGAGGAGCTTCACCTCATAAATGTCAATCCGCGGAGATGTGAGGACCGGTATGAAGACCAAGAGCAAGTGAAGTGCACAAGTGAGTGAGTGAAAGCATACACACATGCACACACATACACACACACGTGCACAAGGTAAGAGCAAAGAGTGGAACAATGGAAGGACTTCAATTACAAAAGAACTCTCTTACAAAGCTGAAATCTACAACAAGCTAACCCCATAAATGAGCTCTCCAGCCCTTTTTATAGTTTTCTGAGTAGTTTTGGCCGTGTCCAGACCTAGTGTCCGGCCTAGTTAAAAAATAGGTTCCGAGGCTTATTTGGGGGCTCAAACGGAGTCTAAAAATTATGAACACCGGTAGGATGATACTTCTAATACTCCTCAAGCTCGAGGACTCCTCGACTTGAACAAAATGGAGTTCTAAAAATAGAAAATGGTATTTACAATGGTTTTTAATGATAAAAATCACTATATCTATAGGGATTTCTTCTGAAAATTTGACATGTGCTTCTTGGAGCTCCCTACATGCTCCTTCTTCTTTAGTGCGTCCACTTCATTGATGCGCTTCGCTGCTTGTGTGTGACCTTGACTGTCAACACTCCCCCCCCCTCTAGAGTCTGTCGTCCCAGACAGACCCTTGTTGTAGTGGTAGTTCCATGTAGTGTGTGGAGAGATAGTGTCCATCATGTATCCATAAGAGTGGTCCCTCTTCCAATTGTAGCTTGGGTAGTTGTCTAGTTCATCATTTTGTCATTGCTATCTTTGAATTCTTCCCTGTATGCCAGCTTGATGGTGTCTTTGTGAGCATGCTCTGCAGTTGTCACCATGATGTCCTCTGGTTCTGCCAAAGATGGCTTTCCTCGTTTTTATGCCAAGTACTTGTAACCCATAATGGATGATGGGAAAGTGCATTAGTGCATGGGTCTAACAAGATATGTGCCTTGTGCATGGCCTTGTAATGTGGCCCTATGCATGCATACTTGGGAAATGCATTGGAAGAATTATGGTGCAAGAAGTTGGGTCTTGAGCTAAGTGCTCAAGGGTATGCCGACGAAGAGGTTTCCTAATCGATCATGGTCATGTTGTTGTTGAAACATACAATTCTTGCCATGGTGAAAGTTCCATCGATCTTCAACTCTTCGTGTTGTACTTCTATCATGGTGAATGGCCATCAGCTTGTCTTCCGTTGTTGATGGTTCGCATTGGAGATTCTTCAAGCGCACAATCCCCTTTTTTTTTTGGAACAATGGAATAAAACAAGAAAAAGGTGTTAGCATCAATAAAATATTTTACATATGTCAGATGTGTCGCATGTGCTTGGGTTCCTCAATTGTGTCTATGCACGGCTGTGTAATGTGGCCTGATATTAATGCATACTTTGGAAATGCATGACCTGAATGGTGCAAAAGACAAGGTTATGCCAAAGGCACATGGTTGTGGTCCGTAGAGGTTTTCAATGTGGTTGGTGGATGTTGGGGCAGTCTTTGTTTGAGGTCACTAGTGGATCTTGAAATGATGTAATCCTTCTTATAGGGATCCATTTTAGGATGGTAGTTGACCCTATAGATATAAGCGCTGTCCTCTGTATCTTTGGGTGGTTTCTGAATTTCGGTATCCATAGTTGTTGGCTCTTTGGCTCTGTGGAAGCTAGTGGTACTTTGGGCTTCCACACCCATACCCTTTTTCGTTGCCTTTTTATGTTTGTTGAAGAGGTGGGTTGATCTGCTTGGGTTCTTTGTGCTTGGTGTTGACCCTTGCTTCTCCTTGGCATCTTTGTGAAAACTGTGCTTGTGAGGGGGATTTGTGGTGTTTGCGCATGTACGAGTGTCTTGGGTACCCACCTTTGTAATCGCCCTTGTTGAGCTGCAACTAACTTCTTTGGCACCCAAATTTGTACGTTATTATGGTCGACCTCCCTCGATTGCTTTGGTACCCAAATTTGTCAAAGACTGTAGGATTGAGTTGTTCCTCGTTTCTTGGTGCTTCTTTGAGCATGGTTGACTTGCCTGACTGGGAAGGATTGTGGCAAGGCTGGTGGTTGTTCTCCTTTTCGTACCCAAATTTGCTTCATGCCCTGAGCTTCTTTCTTCTTGAATTCCGTCTGGCTACTTGATATAGCAGTTGTCATTTTTGCTTGCCTCTTCAGTCGAGTTACACTTGCATTAGTATGTGAAGAAGAAGAGGGGTTTGCTGCCCTTTGAGCTTTTGCATCCATGATTGAGTCCTTGTGCTTCGTAGGGTTTTTGGCACACACGACATTTTCTTTACGAAGATCAGTTTCGAAAGAACTAAGAGAATGTGTGCTACTCGGCTTTGTGTACATGCAATTTTCTAATTCTAATGTGATACATTGTTCAGGTGCCCCAACTTGAAGGAGTTGACGTCTTAGGTTCAAGTTGACTTCATTGTCGTAAATCCAATCTTGACCCAAGACAAGTTGCTCTATAATGTCTTCATCATGACATACTAGCATTTTGACTTTCATTGGAACATCTTGAAGGTAGATGGGAAGTTCCACCTCTCCCAAACAAGGGGTTTCCACACCTCCCAAGCCTATGAGATAGGCTTCTATAGGCTTTATGTTCAATTGCAAGTCTTGGCAGTATGAAAGTCTAACTGCACTAATTGTTGCACCTGAGTCAATCAATGCTCTCACAGTCCTTACATCCTTCCCTTGTCTTACTACTATGTTCACAGATGGACATCGATCAATTATTTGAGAAGCGAGTGCACTTGATGTTCGACACGTGGCCATGTGGTATCTTGGGGCCTCATGATTAGTATCTAGGCCTAGGCATCTTAATTTATTTCTCCTAATGCGTTCTCTAGCCTCTGCCTGTGCTTCTTCTCTAACCCTTAACTCTTCTTCTTTTCGCTTCTTAGCAGTGTTGAGTCTCTTTAGCATATCCTCTGTAAGGGTTTCTTGATATAGCTTAACTTGACAACCACTGATATAGTTTGGCACGATATCACCTTCTAGTGTGGCCAATTGAACTACACCGCTAGTGGAAATTCTATTAATGATAATGGGTCCATATCCTCTTTTTTCCAATTTACGAGCATGTTGCTTTAGGGTATAAACCAACATTAGGTCTCCCTCTTTCAAGCCTTTATCTTTGATATGTGCATCGAAGTATGCCTTTTGCCTTTTCTTTGCAGCATAGATGTCTGCCGCCGCTCGTAGCCTTGTCTCACCTAAGCGTTCTAGATCAAAGATCCTAGAGGACAACTCATGTCCATTCCACTCATGCTCTTGTGCTACTTTTAAAGTTGGGATTAGGAAGTCCAAAGGTAGCAGAGCATTTTGTCCGAAGACCATCTGAAATGGGGTGGCATTGAGTACCGTTTTATAAGCAACTCGATAGGCCCAAACAACATGATGAAGTTGTTTGTCCCAATCAGAGCGTTTATTATTGACCAATTTTGTCAATACATTACATAGGATCTTGTTTGTGCTCTCAGCTTGTCCGTTAGCTTGTGGATGATAGGGGGCAGACTTCTTATGTATCACCAAGAATTCGTGGAGCAGATGTTCAATGACTTCATTCAAGAAGTGTGTACCTCTATCACTTACTAACTCTATTGGAAGTCCATATCTCGTGAACACGTTCTCAAATAAGAACTTAGCCGTTGTTTGAGCATCATTCTTTGTCGTAGCTTTTACTTCTACCCACTTTGTGAGATAATCTGTGGCTACAATAATGTACTCTGCATGGGAGTTTCTAGCTGGGGGGTTAATAGGTCCTACAAAGTCGATACCCCACTTTGAGAATGCACGGCCTCCCATCATTGGCCGCAAAGGCATCTCATCTTTTCTAATCGGATATTGTGCACGTTGGCATGTGTCACATTTCTTCACATAGGTATGTGCATCCATATGAAGAGTGGGCCACCAAAGTCCTGAGAATAGAATGGTCTTGATTACTCTGTCAGGCCCAAAGTGTCCACCTGCAACATTACTGTGTGCAGTCTCCAAGACTTTCAAGTAGTCTGATTCATGAACACATAGTCTTAGGTAACCATCTTTGCCTCTCCGATATAGGTTTTTGCCTACTAAGGCATAGTCTTTAGCCTCTTTCTCCATGCTTCGTCTTCTTGCTAGACTAGCCTCGCTAGGTAATGTTCCTGATCTCATAAATTCCACCAATGGAGCACTCCAATATGGAATTAATGATATGTGATAAAGAGTCGCATGCTCCACCGGGGGTCTCTTTTGGCACACTGGACAATTCTTGATCCACTCATGAATTTCTTTGTCTATACTAGGCCAATACACTCCTAAACGTTTTAGATTTTGCAATGTTTGTTGTTTAGAATAGTGATTCCCTAGAAATCCTTCATGGGCTTGTTGCAACCAACTACTATGTTCATCGTCCTCTACACAATAAGCTAGAACACCATCCGTATCTTGTTTATACATGCTTCCTGCCAATATTTGATGGCTTTGTGACCGCACAATTTCATCCTTGTTCGCCTTCACCTTCTTATTTGCAGGTCCAAAGGTTAGGATTGGTACCAACTTATTTGCCCATTTAGGAACAACTTCTAGATTGAATAGATAAGCATCGGGCAATTCCTCAGACACTCCTTGTGGTGGCTCTCCCGAAGTGATGCGAGAAAGGTGATCCGCTATGAGGTGGGTCTTACCTTGCCTAACAACCACTTCAAAGTCATATTCCATTAGTAAGAGGAACCATCTTACTAAGTGTCCTGTATTGCAAGGTTTATTGACCAAGTATAATAAAGCTCAAGTCACTTATCCCTTGATTGCACTTGAATGCCCAAGATACACATTCCCAAGCTTGCAACACACTTGTTGCCTTGCTTTGTTCTACACTTTACCTTGCTCTTGACACCCGTGAATGTCTCTTAATGGACTTGTAAAATTCCCAAGTATAGATAAAGCTTAAACTTTAACTTATTTGATAGAAAATTTTGATTCAAACATTTTTTAAAGACCCACTTCCCTTGTATTGCCAAAAAAATCTTCTAGAGCTCCCTTGGCTTCCTAATCCCACTTGAAGGTCAACTTCAAATTACTCTATCTAAAAATCAACACACTCTAGAGCTTTCCAATGCACTCTAGATCTCAAAAAACTGATTTTGGATGAGAAAGTTATGCCAATTGAGGCTCTTCGGGGTCAAACAAATAAACAAAACTTGTCCAAGAATCGCAATTTTTTTGAGATTCAGAGAACCAAAAATTTGTGATGCTATCTAACCCTTAGAGAATTGCAATTTTATGAGACCACTAGAAAGTTGCAATGTTCACAAAGCTAGAAAGTCACAATTTTGTGACAATCAAAAAGTCAAAGTTGCAATGTTGTAAGAGTCAAAAATTCACAATGTTGTGAGAGCCAAAAAGTCACGACATTGTGAGAGCCAAAAAGTCGCGATGTTGTGAGAGCCAAAAAGTCGTGATGTTGTGAGATCCAAAAAACACAATGTTGTGAAAGCCAAAAAGTCGTGATGTTGTGAGAGACAAAATGTCGCAATGTTGTGAAAGCCAAAAAGTTGCAATGTTGTGAAATCCAAAAACTCACGATGTTGGCAAAGCCAAAAAGTCTCGATTTTGTGATAATCAAAAAGTCATAATTTTTTGAAAGTCAAGAAGCGAAAAATCGTGATTTTTTTTTACTTATTTTTAGGTGGGAGCAAGGCAATCATGATATTCCAAAAAAATTGAATTTTCCACAAAGTCACAATTTTTTCCAAAAAGTCATGATTTTTTGCAAATTTTGGTGGGAACTTCAAGATCGGGTGTCGGGCAGTCGTGAGCTCCATACATGCAAGAAATCACAAAAAACACAGAGGTTTGCACACACAAACACTTTCTTTCTCTCTCTCTCTCTCATGCACAACCACGAATGAGAAATGAGGTGAAAATAGTGAATATAAAGTCTAAAAATTCATGTGAAGATGAAGATGGGAGAAGATGTTGCTGTTGATGATGATGAAGGTGGAGAAAAAAAATTTGAAACTTAACAAAAAATGACTATTTTTACCTTCCCACATCGCAAATCTACGATCTTACCATCAAAACGTTCATCCTCGAGCAATGTTCCCTGGCAACGGTGCCAAAATTTGGTGTAGCCCAAGCGTGAGCACCACCTCCTTTCCTTGTCGATCCGTAGAGATGTGAGGAGGATATGAAGATCATGAGCAATTGTGGTGAGCAAATGTGAGTGACAAGCATGTACATGCATGCACACACATGCACACAAGGCAAGATAACAAAGATAGGAACAATGGAAGCTTTGATTCTCAATAATTTGATTACATTCTTCAAGTAGCTCTTTCTCTAACTTACCAACCTCAAAAATGAGCGTTTTGCTCTTTTTATAGCTTTTCACTAGCTTTGGCCCTAGCCAGACCTACTTTTTGGCCTAGTTAAAAATTAGGCTCCAGGGCTTATTTGAGGCTACAAAAGGAGTCTAAAAATCATGAAAATTGGTAGGTGGATAATTCTAATACTCCTCAAGCTTGAGGACTCAGCTTGAACAAAATGGAAATGATATTTACAATGGTTTTTAGTGATCAAAATAACTATTTTTATAGGCTTTTCTTCTGAAAATTTGACTATACTTCTTGGAGCTCCCTACATGCTCCCTCTTCTTGTGCGTCCACTTCTTTGAGGCATTCCTACACCTTGTGCTTGTCCTTGAGTGTGAACAATTGGGTTACCTAAGAAGTCACTAAGTGCTTCACAGTTCCTTGCAGATATGCAAGCTAACTTAAACATAGCTCAGTCTAATATACAACAAGCTGATGAGAGGATGAAATCCTTTGTAGATTGACATCACACCACAAATGTTTGAAGAGGGCGATCATGTGCATTTATAGGTTCCACTTTTTTCATCACTAAAAGTGGGTTAGAAACCCAAGTTGCCCCCTAGATTTTGTGGACCTTGGACAATAATCAAGAAGACTAGTGATCTCATATACAAATTACAATTTCTAGATGATTGTAAAGTTCACCTAGTTTTTCATGTTAGCAAGTTGAGACCATACATTTCTCGATATGAGAATTGTGTGGATGGTATAGTTGCTTTAAGAGATAGAACATCTCAACCAGATCTTTTGCTTTGAGTCCTTGATAAGAGGGAGTGACAATTGTGGGATTGCTCCATACCAAAGTATTTAGTAGCATGGACCAACCACCTACTCACAAATTCTACTTGGGGATCAAACGCTTTGATTTCTAAACACTTTCCTTCCTTGATCATTGAAAACAGTGATATCTAGAGGGGGGAGAGAATGTTAGATTTATTTAGAACACCATGGTCTACTTGCATTTGGCCAAGGACCCTAGATAGGTCAAGGACCAGAGCTCGGGGGAGCCAAAGCTCTAGGATGAGTCTTTGAGGTTATTCCATCTCTTCAGAGTGGCCATATGAAGGGTGTTAGACTTTAGAGAAGACTCTAGATGTGCCAAGGGAAAGGGCTATTTAAGGTTGGGAGGAGAATGGGAGGTAGCAAATTGGAAACTTTCATTAGACGAGCTTGCATGTAAAGGTTCGAAGAAGCAAAAATCATTATTAAATCTGCTAAATCGTCTCACATTGAGAAAGAGTGAGAGGATGGCCTTTGATGGGTGAAATGGATGAAGAGCAACAATAGCATTGCTATAACTAAAGAGAAAGCATTATAGAATACGGGTATAGACCAACTTCAACTTTAGCATGATAGTTAGCACCATCGCAAAAATGTTCTACTTCAAAAATTGATGCCACGTCCATTGGTTCCATTATACATAATCAATGATGTCATCAATGGGCAAGGAGAAGCACGAGTTTTAAGATTCAAATCGTATGTTAGGGACTAGACCAAAAGAGTGTAATCAGGTGCCTCCAAGATTTGCACACATAGAAGATGAGGATTGAAGAAGGCTATTGAACTGTTAAGTGGCGAGCTCCACAGGAGTTTTCTTTGGCGCATTCGATCTTTACAAAAAGCCAAAGCATTGATGAAACCGCTCTTTTAAATTGACAAATATGGTTATTGTTTTTTTATCACATACAATGACTAATGCCACATGCATAGTTAGTATACCACAAAGACCTTGGCCTCACGTCCTTCTTATTTCTTCAACGATGTGCAAGTGGCTCCATATGAGTCACGACCCTTGCAAAAGGCTAGGAGATGGCATGGAGCTTATCCTAAAGCACATTGTTTTTTTGGTCTAATAGAAGAAAGTCATAATTCTCTCAAAAATGATTCCATGCTCTCCACTCCCAAACCAACTCACATTATTGTAAAATTTCTTATCACAATCTATGGTGGATATTTTATGTAGATCCTATGTATTGTTAGGTTGTAACTAGTACAGAAATTGTATTTGAAAATAGCCTTAGAACTTCCGAGGAATGTTAACCATCATTCAGTGTTGTAACCGCTTAAGGGAGGTTAAAATGATACAACCCTGTAATGTGTAACAACTAAGTGAGAGTGTTAGAAAGGAGCTAGAGATAGCCAGAGAGTGAAGAAGCTAGAAGCAACTCTATATCTGCTGTATTCTTGCAATCACTGTGATACAAAACATTTTTCTCTTATATATTCTCTGTTGTATTCTCTAATTTGTCTATTCAAAAATTGTTCAAGTAGTTTTTTGAAGTAACAATCAAGGAATAGAAATGCACTAGACTTTTTTCTAGTAATCCCCATTCCCCTAACCCTACTTGTTGCAAAGTAAATACCAGCAAACATTTGGCAACCACAATGGGATGGGGTATCATCAGCAACATCCGTTGAGGTGACATAACGACTAGTGTAGTCAAGAGAGGAGACGAACAGAAGCATAGCTGGCCATGGAGAGGGAGTATGCCAACACAATCAGATAAGTGGTTTTTGAAATACCAAGAATTGCAGGCAATGCTTGGAGTGGCGGAATCATCTGTGTCATAGCATATCAATACTATCGGAGGATTGCATTTGGGAAGCACCAATGCATCCAAACAATTTTGTGCTTTAGTGAATAAAGAGGCAATATTGTACCCATTGTTGACACAATTGTTGGAGTTAGAAGTGGATTTTGAGGAGACCATGTTGCAAGTAGACCACGTAGAAGGATGGTAGGCCAAAGAGGAATCAGGCAGGGAACAAGATAGATGACCTTGGGATTCATGTGTGATGTTGCGCCTTTTGGATTCTATTTGGACAGAGCAACTTGAAGAAAAAGCAGACCGTACTGAGAAGGAAATTTGGTGTATTATTCGAGACGGAGTCCTAGGATAGCATAAAGTATGAGGAAGAAGATGACTTTTCGTGGATACTTGCGGATGAAGATTGGAAGAATTGGCAAGTTCGAATCATATGGCAGTCCTAATGCACCGAATTAGTGGAATGTAGTTTCATCAATTTAGTGAGAAAATTGATGATGACCTTGATGTGCATGTTCATCTTTTTGATACACAGTATGAATTTCTAGAAGAAAATCTGGATAATGCAAGAAAAGGTTAGGTGTTCCACGCCACCCTTGGAGGAGAAGCTTTTCACTTGTTAATAGGATTTTCTTCTAATCATTTTGCTACGTACTAAAGATAACATTCTTAAGGCGATTTTGCAAAGCTAAAACTACAGGTCAACTGCTTATCACCTTGTAGTATATGGAGCAACAACTGACTCAAACAAATGTGGAATATGCTTCCTTATTCTGAAGTACCTTGTGGCAAATTCCAAAAGTGGACTACCCTCTCAAAGATGTGGTACGTGGCTGGTTTATGGATGGATTGACTCTATTACTACATTAAAAAAATATGCCTTTTTGCTTTCAATGGTACTAGAATGTTGGATCAGATCATAAATGCTAAAGAGCAATTAGAACGGAATCTGAAGGCTACCAATCTTATTTGGCAATGTTCTCTAGATGCCATACACCAGGCAAACATGAATACATTAGTAGTTATTGATCTGTATATCGAGCTGTATTGTAAAAAATGTAGGAATCTAGGCCATGTAGTGGCTAGTTGTGCATTGAACCAGATATACTTTGCTATTTGTAATCTATGAATCACAACACAAAAAAAAAATGTAGATATAATACTCACAATCAACTTGCAGCTACTAGTCATATTCAACCAGAACCTAGACCCAATGGGCAATGGTTTTCATCACCCTCTATACATAATGTCCATTTAAATGATTTTGATAATTCCAAAAACATGCCCAAACCCACCTTTTCAGTTAATTGGGGACAAAATCGATTAAATTATCAAGGTTATGGGCGATGACATAGACCTTTCAATCGATACCATAGGGATGAAGGAGAGTATCAAAAAGAAGGTAAAGGTCCACAATGCCGATTTTGTCTGGAATATGGTCATATTTGTGCTAATTGCCAAGATGCTTAAGATTACGATAAGGGAAAACAAGATGCTTGACTTAAGGCAATCATGCTATGAGAGACATAATTAACAATGGTACAGTAGTGTCGAGTTTATCATCATTAAATAATGCTAACCTAACTCATGCAACAATGACCAATTCTCTGGAATCTAACATTCCATAAGGTAGTAATACGATAGTAGATCCTTGGCAGTTATTTTGTAAATCTATAGTACACTTGGGGATTTATTGGAATTAGTCCCTATCTTTCGAGATACTTTATTGAAAGAAGAAGAAGCTCAAGTTAATACGGTGGATCAAGTTCAAGATGAGTTGGTAGATTATGCAGTGCCTCTTATTTCAGTATGGTACATAAGTAAGCCGATTTCTAGAGTTTTGATTGATGGTGGATTCGGGGTAAATATTGCTACTTTGCCTATTTGTAGATAGCTGGGATGGAATGATATCCAACTTGCACCATCCTATATTCATATGGAAGATCAATCTCATGTGCAACCTATTGGTCTTATCAAAGATATAGCCATTAAGATCCAGAATGTTCCTTTTAAAGTAACTTTTGTGGTTATTTAGTTAATTGGTAAAAGCATTGATTATAATGTGTTATTTGGATGGCCATGGTTGAAACAAGCAAAGGTTCAACAAGATTGGGGATCTTAAGCCATCACTTTCAAGAAGGGTCACAAGAAATATTATTTTCATTTAGAAGATAAGCAACACTATCTGAAGGCTCAATTATGCTCAATTCCAAAACTGCACATATGAACTTAGACTAGTGTTCACATTCAAGAAGATCAGATTGAGCGAGTAAATTTACGATCCGATAGTCTACCTCAAAAACTGAAAATAGTTGTCAGTTTGCTTGAAGGATTTCATAAGGATTTAGTTATGCTTTTGTCTGAAGGTTGTCAATCTAAAGTAATGTTGTCATTTTGAAACCTGATTTTGGAATTTTTGGTGGTTGTTATTGTTGATATATTTAGGTAGTGATGTGTGTCAACACACTAGGACCGCCGGGGCACCTTTTTTCCCTCTTTAGGAGTTTTTTTTTCCCCCGGCTTGTATATACGCCTATTGCCCTAATGGGCTACTTATCTTTGTACATTCACTAGTAATACATTTAGTATTGTGTGTTTGTGCTCCAAGCTTCTTCTTCTTCCTTGTGCTGTTCGCGTGCTTCCACATACATCTATCTCCAACAATTGGTATCAGAGCAGGTCGTCGCTTCATCTAGGGCGCCGTCGACACTCCTCCGTTTGTAGTCTCAGATTCGCACGAAATTTGGTGAGCATACTCAAGGTGTTTCAGAGATCAAAACAGCTTTGCTGTGTCGTGCCGAAATCGCGATCTGAGCTCGTTTCGGCCTCCGAATGCATTATCACAGCACTTGTGCGGGCTATTTCATCTTTTTGTGCCAAAGGTATATACCAGTTTCTGTTCACCAGTATAAGCGTCTTGAAGTTTGCTACAGGTCTAGCAGAATTTGTCGGGGCCATTTTGTTCAACTAGTTGGATGGTACCAACTACCCATTATGGGCTTATATGATGCGACATGTATTGGTTGCAAAAGGATTGTGGAACATTGTGCAGGGTGTTGAAAGACGTCCTGTTACGCCTCTGACTACAGGTACTGCAAATACAGGTGCTGGAGCTGATGAAGATGGTGTCGAAGATGATATTCCATAGATTCCTGTTCGTGCTGCTGTTTCTGCTGCAGCTACTGTAGAGTAGATTCTCTGGGATGGCAGAGATGCCCAGACACATGCATTGATAGCTTTGTCTGTCAAATGTGCCATTATTCCTCACATTCGCTCTTGCAAAACAGCTAAGGATGCTTGGGATACACTTACCACATTGTACCAAGCTAGGAATGAGGCTCGTGTTGCTTACCTCCAAAAACAGTTGGAGACTGAGCACATGAATTAAGGTGATTCTATGGACAATTTCCTAACGAAGATCAAAGACTTGAAGGAATAGTTGTTTCTGCATACCAGATAGCTCACTTGTGCAGACCGTTCTGAATGGTCTTCCTGATTCATATCAGAGTTTTGCTTCTACTCTTCGGTTGATGATGAAAGGCAATCCAAATGCCTTATCATTGGAGGAGTTAGTCTCTGTTCTGTTGCAAGAAGATCAGTCTAGGCAAAACAGGTCCATTATGCGAGTTGCAGATCAAGCTTTCCTGGCTAGTCAGAAGGGCAAAGGAAAATGGAGCTCTTCAACTAGTAAGCAGAAATCTGCTAATTGTGCATATTCGAAGAAGGAAGATAAAGATGAGAAGAAATCAGAAAAGCAGAAATTGTTTTGTAAGTACTGTAAAGGGAATGATTATATCATAAAGAACAGTCCAAAATTGGCTGCTAAAGAGGCAAAGAAGAAAGAGGTTGGAATGGTTGTTGCAGAGGCCTCTACACCAAAAACAGAGTCTGCTAATCTTGTAATGGGTGTTTACTACTGTCTGCACTTTTGACCCATCTTCTCATGATCAGAGCATGTCTATTGTAGGCAACCAAACATATTACCTCGCAGCGCAGTTTCTTCTCTTCACTCGAGCCTGCCCCTACAGGGAATATTGTTACATGCACCAACAACTCCTGTTATCCTGTTAATGGAGTTGGTAAGATCATTTTGACTACTGCTGATGGTAGTTCTTTCACTTTGTCAGATGCTTTATTTGTACCAGGGATCAAAAAGAACCTGTTATCAGTTTTTGCATTAGCCAAGATTGGCTTGGTTGTGAAATTTGTTGATGACACGTGTACAGTTCATGATCTGTCAAATGGCAATGTGATTATTGCTTCTGGCATTTTATGTCGTGGGCTGTATAAGCTCATAGACTATGAAAGATCTGTAAATGATTTGGCATGTGCAGTAAATGATTCTCAGGCTATGTCAGATGCAGGATTTGGTTATCTGAATTTTGCTAGTTTGTTACGCCTATAGAAATCTGAAATGGTGTCCTCTTTGCCCAAACTTGAGGCACCTAGAAAACATGTTTGTGAAGGCTGTATTTTGGGCAAAATGCAGCGTTCCTCCTTTCCAAAAGATGGTTCAGTTCGGGCTATGCGGAAATTGCAGCTTGTACATATTGATGTCTGTGGTCCTATGCAAACACCTTCTTTTGGGAATTATCTTTACTTCGTGACTTTCATCGATGATTTTCCCAGGCATGCATGGGTATATCCATTGAAGGCAAAGTCCGAAGTGTTCATGTGCTTCAAACAGTTTTTGGTTTTGGCTGAAAATCTGTCAGCATGTAAAATGGGCACCCTCCGTTCTGATTGAGGGGGGGGGAATATATGTCTTTTTATTTAAATGCATTTTTGGATGAACATGGGATAAAACACCAGTGTACAATGCCGTATACACCTCAACAGAATGGAGTTGTTGAATGAAAGAAGAGTTCACTCATGGAGATGGCGAGGTGTATGGTCAAGAGTCAGGCTTTACCACATAGTTTATGGCTTGAGGCTCTCATGTGTGCAACATATGTACTGAACGGGTGTCCCACTAAAGCGCTATAGTCTATCAATCCATATGAGGCTTGGCATGACCAGAAGCCATCGGTTGCTCATCTGCGTGTTTTTGGTTGTTTGGCATATGCATTAGTGCTCGAACAACATCGCAGAAAATTGGATGATAAAGCAGTAAAATGTATTTTTGTTGGGTACAGTTCTGAAAGTAAAGGCTATAATCTATATCATCCACATACCAAACACATATGGTTAGTCATGATGTTGTTTTTGTGGAAGATGCTATTCAGGCATTGCTTTCATGTACTAAGGAGACATCTGTTAGATCCAAAGACATGTATGATGCTTTGATGCCTCTTTTTACAAGTGGATAGTCTAGTGTTGGTCCTAATGAGGCAACTTCTCCGCCTTTGTAGGTTTCATGTGATGATGCAGATCATTCCATTTCTAATGCAGATTTACAGGATGCACTTATTGATGAGAGACCTGATATTGAGCAGGCAAGAACTATGCCAAAATGGCTGGTGCAGACCTTGCGTGACAACAAATTAGATGCACCTTTGTCATATCATACTCGATCAGGCTCTCATAGTGCCTCTTTTGCATCAGATTGCTATGCTATGGCTGCATCTAGTCTCTGTGATGAGAATGAGCCTGTTTCATTTGATGAAGCACAAAATTCAGAAAATTGGATTGCTGCTATGCAATCTCAATATGATGCAATAATGAAGAATGGTACTTGGTGTTTATGTGACTTGCCTCTTGGCAAGAAGGCCATTGGCACTAAGTGGGTATACAAGTTGAAGCGTAAACCTGATGGTACAGTTGACAAGTATAAGGCTAGGCTTCTTGCAAAGGGTTATGCACAGGAAAGAGGCATTGATTTTGATGAGACCTTTGCACCTACATGTCGTATGACTACTGTTCGGAGCATTTGTGCACTTGCAACCCATCATGGTTGGAATGTACATCAGTGGGACATTAAAACAACGTTTCTAAATGGTGACTTGCATGAAGAAGTGTATGTTTTTCAGCCCCATGGCTTTGTGCAGAAAGGACATGAAAACCAGGTGTGCATGTGAAAGAAGGCATTATATGGTTTAAAGCAAGCACCACGTGCTTGGTATGAGAAGATATATGCCTATCTGATTGCACATGGTTTTGAGAACAGTCCAACTGAAAGCACCTTATATGTTAAGCGTGCTAATGATGTGCGTCTGATCATTGTTGTCTATGTTGATGACATGCTGCTCACTGGTTCTATTGAGAAGCATATTGCTGATTTTAAGGCTGATTTGCATGCCTCATTTGAGATGTCTGATTTGGGGCATTTGCATCACTATTTGGGCATTCAGTTTATGCAAGTTGATGGTGGAATGGCTTTGTGTCAAACAAAATATATTGACACATTATTGCAGTGTTTTGGCCTTGAAGACTATAAGCCTATTGCCACTCCTATGGAGACAGGTTTACGATTGGGTCTTCATGATGCTGGAGATGCATTTGATGTTGTTCTCTATCAGCAGGATGTTGGATGCTTGATTTACTTATGCATTACTTGGCCAGATATTCAGTTTGTTGTCTCACAAATGAGCAGATTTATGCATTTCCCAGGAGTCAAGCATTGGCAGGCGGTTAAGCGCATCTTTCGCTACTTGAGTGGTACTCGGCTACTTGGGTTTTTTTATCCCAAGGGGGGATCACTACCACCAGATTTGCATGCTTTTTCTGACTCTGATTGGGCTTGTTGCTATGACACTCGTGTGTCCACTAATGGCTTTTGCTTCATGCTTGGTAGCTCATGTATATCTTGGTTGAGCAAGAAGCAGCCTATTGTGGCCACTTCCAGTTGTGAGGCTGAGTGTAGGGCAGCTTTCACAGCTACTGTTGAGTGTGCGTGGCTCCCACGGTATGGAGAGACCTACAGGAAGCTCCTGAGTGCCATATTTACATAGGGTAGAAGACACTTACAAGACGCAACTCGAATACCTTAGGACCAACCGATTAGGTGCTAGCATCTATGAGGACGGCCTAGGAATATCTGTGGTCCAGATTAAAAACCCTGACCAATCCATTGGACTAGAACATCCAGTGGTCAAGTTTGAAAATGGAGCATACTTGGACAAAGAAGGGACAATATATGTAGTCACCAGTCATCCAGATAGGACAGATGAATTTGGGAATGTGATCTCAGAAGCGGACTTAGGTGACCTAGAGCAAGGAAACATGGGTGTAGAACCTAGAACCCCCCGAGGCAAATTTGTTCTCACTAGGATTATCACACCAGAGTGGATTCCCCAAGATAATAAGAGCATAGATCTTCTCTTGAACCGAGAGACTAATGAAGCCTTTTGGAGGCATAGATCTGATAAGCCGAATGAGGTAGGAACAATCATGATATATGAGTTCAAAGATCTTGATAGCCCAAGCAGAGTGACCTACTTAGATCACGCTTCAAAGAGGGTCTTTGTGGTTACAGAAAACGATAGGCATGCTTACACTTGGAAAGGTGAATTTATTTTCCCCCAACCAAGATCGAATGTGTCCTATGGTCACCTAGGAGCTGGAACATCCCAAGCTCATGGAGCTCAAAGAGACAGACATAGAGATAGACTGGAGGTAAGCTTTGCCAACCCAATGGGAAGAGAAAGAACGAGAACGGAAACAAATAGAGTGGAACCTGAGGGACTTAGAGCCCCAAGGAACCAAAGGAATGCTGATGATTTCCCTCTGCCAAGGCCTAGCGAACACACCAGAACCTTGAGACCTACACAGCTGGTTAAGTCCATGAAGAACTACTTCGATGGCACAGGAGACCCATATGATCATGTGGCTGAGTTTAGGCAAGTCTTGAGAGCTGAACAAGTTGAGGACCTATTCACGCAATATAATGCCTTTGCTCTAACACTTAGGAACACAGCCCTTACGTGGTTTCAACCATTGAATGAGAGACAATTGAGGAGCATAGACCAACTCTTAGAGGCTTTCATCACCGAATTTTCTAAAAGTGGCATAAGGCATAATACTTCCTCATTGATACACAGCTTCAAGCAGACCCCTCAAGAGACCGTGAGACTTGCAGGAAGAAGGTTTAGGCAATATCTTGAGAGATGCCCTGTTCCTGAGTTACCCACACCTGCCAAACAAGTGGCTTTATTCTTGGATGGATTGATAAGTACCAAATTGAGGTCATATGTGTACTTGAAGGACCCTAGGACTATAGAAGAGTGTGTACGCATGTGCATCGACATCGAGGAAAACCTAGGGGAGGAGTTAGAGCTTTCCAAAATCTACAAAGATTCAGATAGTGCCTCTAGCCTCTCTTGCTCGCAATCCACATTAATTGAGGAACTTGCGGAGAAAGTAGCTCAAAAACTAGGTGTCTCTAGTAAACAAATTCCTAGATTTGCCCCAGTAAAGAGGGGCTATACTTGCGGTGGTGACCATATGGCGAATGTATGTCCCATCATGGCTCAACCCCAAGTGAACCCTAGCAGCCAATATTGCACCATAGAACGGAGATACACAAATCACACAGCACAAGACTACCCATACAATAAGCAAGTAGTTAGGCAAACCTACCCTCAGCCCTATCCACAACAGGGAAGATACCAGAACCAATACCCCCCACAGCAATATGGTAGACCATAGCAATCCTATCAACAACCCTACCAAAACCAACAAAGGCCTCAACCTGTGTTAGCTCAACAACCTCCAACCCCAGCTAATGTGATTCCTGTGAAGTATGCTGCTGCTGAGGAAAATTTGAATAGAGCCATAGTCCCAGTGACTCTGTTGCTTTCAAAATGTGACCCGAGTGATCATAGTTTTGATTCCACTCACATAGATAGTCCACATGCTTACTATATGCAGTCTCCTGAACCGAGTGAACCTAGTTGGGAGCCAGAGTATGCAAATCTCATGTACACAAATCCCAATACTAGACCTCAACAGAGGTAGGTAAGACCCCCATTCCCTAGGGGACCATGCTATAGATGTCAAGGAGATCACCTCATTCGTGATTGCCCAATGCCTGCATCTACACAACCACAGTTAGTAACAATACATGGCTTTTGTCAAGATTGTGGGAAGGAGCATCTCTTACGAGATTGCCCAAAAAATCCCAATAATATGCCAAAAATAACTCCAATTAATGTTATTGGCTTAGTTGTAGACTCAACAGGAAGTGTCACTTCCACTGCACCAGTGCAAGTGGTCACTAGAGCCCAGACTTTGCAACAGAACCCAGGAATAGGTCAAGAGAAGAATGCCGAGGTTAGTGAAACCGAGAGCATAACCAAGAAACGATCGAGAGCCTGGAGGGATAGCCGAGAGAGAATGAAAAGACAATGGTCTAAAAAGATGAGCGACTTAGAAGAAAGCATAAGAGAAACAAAAGCCAAAATTGTTGAACTCACCTCTCAAACAAACTCTCACATACCACCACCACCCTCATTTCCATCACCATCTAACCCACTGTCTGTTCACCTACCTCAGACCATCCCACCACCCCCTAGAGTAGGATCAGTATTAGCTGACCCCACTCTTGAAGACATAGACATGATGCTTAAGGCATATCAGGCCAGAATCCAAGAACGGCCAAATGTAACGGATCATGACAAGTGCTACCCTAGAGCTGACCTAGAGATAGAAAGAACCAAGCTGTGCACGAAAATGGTCGCATTGGCTCAGTCCATGGTTGAAGCCAGTCGCCTCTTCAACTACTCTGGCTCAGCTAAGACACAATTGCACTTGGATGGACTCTTAGAGAAGTTAGAGAGCATAATTGCAAGATCTGCCAAGGAAGAAAAAATCAAGGAAGAGATGAGGCAAGTAAACGAATAAGCCTTCCCCCACAGGAAGCTTTTGTGCCCAATTCCACTGAACCAGACACCTCCTCTTCCATGAATAGGTACACACCAGAATTCCTACGAGAGATTCAAGAAGACAAGTGGGCTAATGAAAGTGAAGTCCCTCCTCCCATTGAACTTGTGGATGACATGCAAGATCAATTCCCACAAGATATTCCTTCCATTTATGGAGAGCAGGAGAGTGCACAAAATCAAGAGAGGTTAGACTTCGAGTATAACTCCCTACAAGAATTACCCCATTTCACAGGTCCATGGGAAGCCAAGTCTACTTGTATGAGAGCACCCACGTTCATGGTAAGAAACAAAGACTCAGTCATACCTAGGAATATGGAGGTAGTGAAAAACACTAAGGTGCAGTGCAACCTCACCTTAGAAGAGCTACTCAAAGTCAGGCAAGAATTATGGAAACATGTAGCAAACCAAGTGCTAGAAGTAGTGAAACCCCGTTCCCAGGTAGGTTCTCATAGAACAGTGCCAGAAATTCCTCTACACAAGATAGGAGATATGAGCGAAGGTGAAGAAGGAAACACCTATCTTCCCATTACTCATCAAGGGTACACAACCAAGGCAATTCTAGACTGAGGTGCATGAGTTGCTATTGCTACCACTTTCCTATGGAAGCGTTGGGGCAAGCCGGCACTCACGCCCACGAGGATGAAATTGCAGATGGTTGATGGACGCATAGAAAGACCCTTAGGCTTGCTGGAAGGAATAACTCTCACTACATGCGGTGTTGAGTTTGAGCATACTTTCGCCATATGTGATTTCAGCAAGAACCAGGCCTATGAGATGATTTTGGGAAGACTATTTATGCGACAGTTGCAAGTGGTCCAGGATTGGGGAACCAATTCCTTGTATTTGCAACACTTAGGTGTTACGACCAAAGTCAATCTCAAGGATTACTCTCATAGAGATGTACCTCCTATTCAATGGAATCCCATCCATAGAGCCAAGGATGACACGGACTCTGTGCACTCCATAGGATTAGGATCCTCATGGATGCATGAAGACACTCACTTATGGATGTGTAAAGTAGCAGTAGAAGAAGAGAGGAGAGAAAAGGCCAGAGAGATAGGTGCAAAAGCAACCCATAGATCAATCCAAGACCCAACCTACGCACCTGTAGTATTTCCTGACGAAGAATTTGAACCTCACGGCTGGGCAGAAATTTTAGCAACAATGGATGTAGCCATCAATGAAGAACAATGGACACCTCACTGTGACGAGGAAGGCTATGACATTTCAGTTTTCTCAATAGAGCCAATCATGGGAGAGGCAGTTCTAGAAGAATGCGAACCTAGCCTTGATGCATTTGAGGATGCAAGTGACTCTGATCTAGAGTCAATCATTATGGACCCACCTTTTGCATCAGATGAAGAATACTTCTACGAAGTAGAAGCTCATCCTCAGAGACATGGAGAGCTTACAAATGATGTAAGATTAGCCACACAAGTGACCCATAAGGATGAAGGAAAGAAAAGAAAGAAGATAGAAGTCACACCAGAAGAGGAAGAATCCTTGTTTGAGGTTACTGAAAACTTTAAAAAGTATGAGATAGACGACAGGAGAGTCATGATAAGAATGCCTAAATGTGAGGCACAAGCAGGAGAGGCCTATGATAACAAAGAAACCACCAAGAAAATAGTGGTAGCCATGGAAGAAGGAGAAGAGAGGTGCACTTACATAGGACATGACCTGATGGAAGAAGAAGAGCGCGAGTTGATAGCCTTGCTAAGAGAATACAGAGATGTATTCGCTTGGAGTTACAAGGACATGAAGGGTGTTGACCCAGACATATGCTCACACACCATTCCCATGACCTCCGACGCGAAACCCTCTAAGCAAAAGCCATACACATATAATGATAATTATGCTGCTAAGATCAAAGAGGAGATAGATAGACTGGTAGAAGCTAGATTCATCTATGAAATTGAGCACACTGAGTGGGTATCCCCCATTGTAGTGGTGCCCAAGAAGAATGGAAAGCTATGAGTATGCATTAACTTGAAAAAGGTCAATGCAGCCACTATCCGAGATAATTATCCACTTCCTATCACGAAGCATCTACTAGAAAGGGTAGCAGGCAAGGAAGTGTACAACTTCCTTGATGGATTTTCGGGCTACAATCAAGTAGCCATAGCTCTAGAAGATCAGCACAAGACTGCTTTTGCCACAGAGTGGGGCATATTTGCCTTTAGGGTAATGCCATTTGGGCTTACCAATGCTCCTACAACTTTCCAAAGATTGATGTGTCACGTGCTTAAAGAGTTCTTGAGGAAGAATTTAGAGGTCTATGTTGATGATCTCTGTGCTCATTCCAACATTAGACAGACACATATACCTGAACTCAGGCAAATCTGTGACAAATGCAGAGAATATCAAGTCTGCTTGAACCTAGAAAAGTGTGTTTTCATGGTCAGGCAAGGCAAGATTCTAGGACACATAGTGTCAAAGAATGACATATCCACCGATGAAGAGAAAGTAAGAGCCATAGCCGAGTTACCTAGGCCAAAGAATGTCAAGGAAGTACAAGCTTTCATGGGGCATTGTGGCTATTACCGACGCTTTATACACATGTACGCCATCATTGCCAAGCCTTTGTATAGACTTTTGAGTAACTTTGAGTGGACCGATGAATGTGAAAACTCTTTCAACGAACTCAAAAGAAGATTGTGCTCAACACCAATCTTGACCACACCAGAATGGAATAAGCCATTTCATGTTCACGTGGATGCATCCAATTATGCTATTGGATGTGTACTCGCACAACCTACGGGTGAAGGTAATATGGATCTTCCAATTGCCTATGCTAGTAGACAGTTGAATGCAGCTGAACGAAACTATACGACCACTGATCGAGAAGGATTAGGCATGGTATACGTTGTTAAAAATTTTAGACACTATTTGCTTGCAAATTAGTTTAAATTTTTTACTGATCATCAAGCACTGTTGTACTTGGTAAACAAGCCATGCAATACATGTAGATTAGTAAGATGGTTTCTCTTACTAATGGAATACGACTTTGAAGTTGTGGTGAGGAAAGGGAAGACTCACTTGAGAGCAGACCATCTCTCTAGGCTCACATCTGGAGAAGCCCCACAAGGAGTATCAGATGACCTTCCTGATGCTTACTTGTTTAATTTGGAAGTTGTACCTCAGTGGGCTAAGCTATTAGTGCCAGTACTGACATACGGGCCTAATCACCCAGTCATAAACACTCAAGATAGAGAGGTAGTAAAAGCACAGAAGTACCATATCATGGCAGTAAGTATGTACAAACAGACCGATCAAGGGATATTGGCTTGTTGTGTGGAAGAGGACGAGTACGCAAATTGGTTGCAATTAGCACACGTACCTGGAAGCTGCCATGGAAGGCTCTCCCCACGAAATCGACCCAAAACAATTCAAAGCAGTCCCCTCAGAAACAATGAAGACAATCTTGGAAAGCTATGCAGATCTATTAGAAGCACATGACGATTTGGAAAAGGAAGGGGATGCGCTACGCCGCCAGCTCAGGGAACAAGAGGCACAACCCAAAGTCATAGAAACAACCACGACTTCAGAGGAAGTAAAGGCATTAATAGAGCAGGGGGCAGAATTGCAGAAGAAGTTACTGGAATATGAAAGACAACCTTCTCCAGTTGTAGAACCAGAGCCAGATGAATTGGTACCCATTGAGGTGGACGAATCATATGAGGAACCATATGTTCCTATGCTGATGCCAGGAGGTCAGCAAACCTCAGAAGGAATGGACACCTTGGAAGTCGAAGTACCCGAATGGCTCCAGACACTCGAAAAGACAGCGAAAACCCATGAAGATCGAGTGGCAATCCAAATCCAATCAATGGCCAAATTAGAAGACACATCATAAAGTCAGAATATTTCCGCAGTATGTCTCATCATAGATGGATAGGCACCAACGACGATCAGTATGTGCCATATTGTGTACTCCTGGCAGATTACAATGCAGAGATTCAACAACGATGTGGCAAGGCTCCAACCTTTGCCACACAATTTGGGCCCGATGATATCCCAGAGAGTGCTAAAAAAGGATCCATTCATCAACCCACCTGGAGGATCCGTCTTCTTGAGACCTATCCAGAGATGGTTCGTACTTGGACTAACATGCCACTCTTTATTAAATACAATCCCTGTTATGTTCCAATCTTCCGCAGACGCACCTGGTCCAAATTTACCATTGCTGTAAAGAACATCAAAGGTTGTGCAAAGTGGTTAAATTATGTCTATCTAGCACCTCCACAAGGACCTCCTACTGCTGCTTACATGATTTCTACAATCCGTCACTGGAGCATTCGCCTACGGAACACCCCTAATGTGATGGCACAGATGTGCATGAAGATCTTCGAATTAATGTTCATCACATTCAGGACATTCAAGAATATCAAGGACCCCCACTTTTCAGGAGTTGGCTTCACTGCAGGCAACCAAGATCTGGTATATGACATGAGCACTACCTCCTCAATAAAGGTAGTATATGCCTGGCACGCAAGAATAAAATACCTCCGAGCATGCTTCAAGCAGACCTTCGAGGAGATGTTCATCACAGGGTTCTGGGAATATCACTCAGAAATATTTGTACCCAAGCCCTCACATCTCCTCCAACTATTCGCTATGGAGAGGACCATCCACTCAGAGCAATTGCGGGTGCCCCATCTAGACGTCCCAAGTCCAGTCAATTGGGATGCATTGTTAACAGCCCTAGCACGAGGGCTACGATTAGAAGAACACCACCTTGCTTCCGATGTGCTTCAATATTATGTCCAACGCACAGCTAGACAAGGGTCTGTCAGAGACGACAGACGCGAGAGAGGGGGGGTGTTGGCAGTAGTCAAGGAACTGAAGGACTCACAAGACAAAGAAGCCTACGAAGGGAGTCCGAGTGAAGAGAAAGCACAAGCAGACACAGTAGTCAAAGAAGATTTGGCAAGTAGGCCATTTAAATTTTTCATCCATCAAAGAGTTGGGCGCACAAGAAGAAGGAGCAAGTAGGGAGCTCCAGGAAATGTATGTCAAAATGTTAGAAGAAATCCCTACAATAATAGTGATTTTCATCACTAAAAATCATTGTAAATACCATTTCATATTTTTGTAGCTCCATTTTGTGCAAGCCAAGGAGTCCTTGAGCTTGAGGAGCTTTAGAAGTACCTACCTATCAGTTTTCACATTTTTTAGACTCCGTTTGAACCTCCAAATAGGGTAGAGAACCTAATTTTTAACTAGGCCGGACACTAGGTCTGGACAAGGCCAAAACCTAGTCAAAAACTATAAATAGATCTAGAGAGCTCATTTTTGAGGTTAGCTTGTAATTGAATTGAACTTGTATGAGCATTTTGAAAATAATCTAAAAGAACTCCATTGTCTTCCTCTTTGTTCTTGATGTGTGTGCGCGCGTGTGTGTATGTGTGTGCATGTTTGTGTGCTTCTCACTCACGCACTTTTGCCTTCACTTGCTCGAGGTCATCATACCATCCTCACGTCTCCCCGGATTGACATTAAAGGAGGTGCTACTCATCACCATGTCAATTGGTTCTAGCAAAGAGACTTGTTGGAATATGCCCATATTTCCTGGACTACTTTGCAAAGCCACCCCATAATGAATTCCTTCATTTAGCAATGTAATGATCAGTTGGAAGTTGTGTATGACCACTATTCTTTCTTAGAGTTTTGTATCGGTACAAATGTGCACATGGTCATTGATCCACCCTTCATTGCAATGCAACTAAATGTCAATAACCAAGGTATCACAACTCCGGCAACATTTCTCATACATAGATCTACAGAGACCACTCCATGTGTGTGTGGGACAAGGGCCATCCATAGCCAAGGTCCCAAGCTCAAGGGATATCCTAAGGTATTCAATGGTAGAGGGAATGACTGTTGCATGATGGCCACATGGTGGTACTAGACCATTCTAGATCATTACTATTTTGGATGCAAGAGCATATATTGGATGGGAGGAGAGTGGCACACACATCATTCAGAAGCCTTCATTTTCTAAGCTTCAAGAGAGTTTCTAGCTATTACATTTGGTAATCAGAGCTTAATTTTGTGGAAGTTCTTGAAGAATTACATGCAAGAATTTTCATGGAGCCAACTCAGGAGTTGCACCGATGCATCATCATCTTCATCGCTTCTAAGAGGAGATGTCGCTCGAGAGGGCTGCTATTTGAGAAAGTTAGTCTAGAAATGGGTTTGTTGAGCCCCTGAGGGAGCTCGTGAGGCCCTCTAAGTGAGCCCTCGAAGAAACTACTGCATAATCGGTTGTTCCATGCTCAATGAACCATGCAAAATCTAGTGACCGGCATAGTTAAAAAATAGGTTCTAGGTGCTATTTGAAGGTCTGAACGAGGTTTAAACATAGCCAAAATTGGTAGGCTCGTTCTACCTAAGCTCCTTAAGCTTGAGGATCCTTGGCTTGCACAAAATGGAGCTACTAATTACAAAAGTGGTTGTTCTATGTTACATATGGTACAAGAGTGATGAAAATCACTACTGGGAGTTTTGAAAAGTATTATAAAACATATTTCTTTGAAAAAATAATCCGCTTGGATCCCCACTACTTCGTTGTGATTGGCCTTCACATACTTCCTCGTCATCTGTGCCGCTGGCTACTACCAATGTAGCTTTCCCTTTGTTCTTCCATAACTTCAATTTCTCCAATTCTATCATGTCATCTTCATAATCACTATCTTCAAGTTGCTTTGGCTCCTTTGTTGGAAGAGATGGAAAGTCATCTTCCAAGTCATATGGTAGCTTCTCCTTCCTGTCATCATCAAACCAAGATTTATGTTAGGCCACTGGAATGTAATTGAACTTACTGGAAAATGTATGGAAAGGATGCACACCAAAAGGATGTAGCATAACACTTGTAACATTTTTTATAATGAAAAGTGTGGGAAGCAGATACGCAGGGAAGCAAGATGCCAGACTATGGGTCTGTGTGGTGTGCTTGTGGGTCGTTTCAGTGCAAGTTTACTTAAACTAGTGTATTGATCTCTTATTGTTCTGAGTATTAAGTCAATTTGGTGATCTTGTATGTGTAATACTTCGTTGGTGCGGTAATGTGTTCTGTATGCTGTTAGAAAACTGGTGTTGAAATTTCCAATTACAAGTTTGATGGTGGGTAGTCAGAGTAAAGTGATGAGTAACTCGATGCAGTAGATGTTCTTTTTGGGAAAATAATCATAGGGCCTCTGTAATATAGACCTCTGACCATCCCAAGAACCCAGTAGTCAATTTATTCTCGTAAGCCGTTAACACTAGCACCAGACATGGGGTGTGGAATAGCCAGTTTGAGGGCAGATTAAGGTCGGATGAAAGAAATAATTCTATAATATATGCCTGTAATGCATTCTGAGGAATATTATCCGAAGTATTGAAGTGATCAGCGTCCATGGAAAGTTACAAGCACATTGGGAACACCCTCTAGTGGCAGTGGAAGGACGATCATCTGAAGGAAAGTGTGATACTCAGACTAGTGGAGTGGCACTAGAGTATTTTCCTGTTCAAGGACTACAGAGTATACTAGAATTTCAACCCGTTTATTCTGTTGAAAGTGTGGTCAGTGGAGTAGGTGCTGATTTCGATGATAGCTTGGTGAATTCCAATGACAACCCAATTTTTTGTTCTAAGTTCGATGATACTAGTACATTTGTGGGTGAAAGTTTTGGTGAAAAGTTCATCTCAGACACGAAATATGATGAATGGTAGTTGAATTCATACATGGGTGATTGACTCAGCGACACCATACGACCAGAGATTTTGCAAAGTGACTACACGACACATCAACAATAAAAATCAACTTGTTCAAGTAATTCTGAAGTGATACTTCCTCTTGATTTAGACAACATGAGTAGTACACAACAACAACAACAACAACAACAACAATAGTAGCAGCAACAACAACAACAACAACAACAGCAACAACAACAGCAACAACAACAACAGTAGGTCATACCCCCACGATCGATACCTTTCGGAGTCACATATACTAAATTTGGTGGATTTCTAGGTGATGATCCTGATGCTCATGTCTGTACTTAAAAAATAAATTATGTTGTACTAAACTATCTAGTGGATCCGGCATATAATGCTATAGTGTTTCAATCCACCCTTGTTAACGAAGCTATTCCTTGGTTAACCAAATATGATATTAATCATTTCAGTCAATACAATGATGTTAAGAATGCCTTCTTACAATGTTTTTGATTAAAGAAAAATGCGGCTGAAATCTTTGATTACTTACAAAGCAATAGACAGAAACCACATCAGATTGTGCAAGAGTATGCACTTTATTCCGCACTCATCTATGGCAGTTGCCTCTAGCACATGCTAATTTACCGGATGATGTGATTACTCAATGGTTTATTAATGGGCTAAACCCCCAACTCAAACAAGTTATGATTATGCGATGTGTGGGTGGTATGACCTTGGATGCAGTGATTGTTATTGCATTTCAGTTGGAACATAAGGTTGGTGGTTTTATCGAAGGCTTGGATTGGTTAAAAGACTCCAAGAGTATGAACAATGATCCATTGAAACAAGTATATTGCACTAAATGTAAGAACTCGGGGCATACCACTTCAGCTTGTGCATTCAATCAAATGTACTGTGCTATTTGTAATACAGTGGGTCATTCTACCGAAACTTGCCCATATAATGCAAAAGTACAGACAAAACCAATCGTAAATGTCATAATACAAGAGCAGGGACAACCATCTGCCCATTACGTACCACTGCATTTGAGAAATACATCTTATCAAACTTACAAAAATTATAGAGGACCACGACCAAAAAATTTGGATAGTCTCGTTGGAATTCGGGACAATCCGATGAAAGTGCATCTCTCCCACCACCAAGATGCCACATCCAATGGCAAATATGGTATACATCTCAGTGGTAGATACACAAGCAACAACAGTTTAAACACGGTCCGGTAAGAAGTTGCACCCAGCTGCTGAGATTTTTGAACCAAGAATTCGAGAACAACAACAGATGTTTACTAAAGCAAGCATGTGGGTAAGTCAAGAACCAATTGTTTTTCCTGATCCGATACCAGTGGTCTAGTAGCCAGTACAGAATACTCAACCAAAAGAGATGGATCCGATCCAATCACTACCGGACTTGATATCGGGGATACCAAATTTTGATTCTATGTGGAATATTTTATCAAAAGCATCTATTACGATCCCATTGGGACAAATTTTATCATTGGTCCCTGGTATTCGACAACAAATATAGCAACAAATTAGTCTAGGATCTTCGTGCAGATCTTCTAGAGCAACCATCAGCACGAAAACTGATTCTACGGTGGATCATGTTGTTCCTTTAATTAGGATATGGTATAAAAATCACAAAATTTCACAAGTATTAATTGACGGAGGATCAAGGGTTAATATTACCACATTTGAAATCTGTAAGAAGTTAGGATGGACTTAGAGTGAACCCGTCCAGTTCTTTGTAAGAATGGCTGATCAATCTTGGGTACATCCAGTGGATTTGGTGTGTGATAAACCCATAACCTTATAGGAAGCAGTGTTCAAGATGACTTTTGTTGTCTTGGAATTACCCAAATCAGGCCTTGATTACAACTTATTATTTGGAAGGCCCTGGTTGAAGCAGGCAAAAGTATTGGAGGATTGGTCTGCACATGAACTTATTTTTAAAAGCAATCACCAGAAATATGTTGTACCCTTGGATGATATGAGGTCGTGCGATTTTCATGCACGACCTTATGTGGAAAAACCCATGCATATGTTAGATGACCTTTCAGATGATGAAGAAGAAGATTTTTTAAATGCTTACGAGGATTTCTTAGCACTCGGTACAATTGATTTGCAAGCCATAATGGATAATTAGAATCTGGCCGCTTGTATAGTAGTCCATCTCACCGAAGAAGTGGAACCAATTATGGATCAGGTTTTGGATGCCACTGATCTTCAACACTTACTCTCCCCACTTGAGGATATTTCCTTGCCCCGATAGTTTTATGTACCGAAAGATCAACTAAAAACTTGCAATTCGGGTGACGAGGTTAGCCTGCACCCATTCAAGATTAAGGCCGGATAACCTGAGACTTTTCAAGATGCTTTACTACAGTTGTTGAAGGAATTTGCCGATCTATTTGCTTGGGACTATCATGATATGAAGGGACTGGATCCTCGCATTTACCAACACCATGTGATGCTGAATCCGGATGCTCAACCAATTAAGCAACAGAGTTACCAGATGAATCCCAATTATGCTACGTAAGTGAAAGATGAACTAGATCGGCTGTTGAAAGTAGGTTTCATTGTTCCCATTGATCATGTGGAATGTATCTCTCCTATTGTCATCGTGCCAAAAAAAACAAGCAATTACGAATTTGTGTGGATTATTGGAAACTGAATGCGGCAACGATACCCGATCCCTTTCCACTACCTTTCTTGGATACTCTTCTAGATATGTTATAGCACGAGAAATGTACTCTTTTTTGGATGGTTATAGTGGCTACAATCAAGTATGCATGGCTGAAATGGATATTCTGAAGATTGTGTTTATTACAAATTGGGGAGTATATGCTTGCACAGTGATGTGGTTCAGTCTATGCAATGCTCCAAGCGCCTTTCAACGATGCATGCAAGAAATCTTTTCTCCCTACTTAGCTACATTTAAGTGGGTGTATTTGGATTATTTTTCCTTATTTGGTGATACATCGCCTCACCTCTACCACCTGAGAGGGTGCTTTTCCAAGTGTCGAGAGTTCCGTCTTTGTTTAAATCCCAACAAATCCATCTTTTCAGTCTCTTGTGGCAAGCTACTTGGGAAGCATTCTCGCACTCTCACCATCTACCCTCTTCACCCAATTATTCCCCCCCTTCCTCTTCTGCTACAATTTCTATAAAACCTTCCCTCCCATTATCGAATTTTTTAGTACCGGATGCATTTTTGCAATTAGCCGAGATCGGTGACTTTCTTCTTCAACTATCCAAGCAATTTCCCACTCAGTTGCATGATGCTTAACAATCCCTACACACCGAATATCAATCAAAGGTTGATGTCTTAGAGGCAGATATCGCTCCACTGCAAGAAGAGATATTGGTGGCTCTAGCAACTCAACGTTTATTACACGAACAAGTTAAAGCTAAGGATGAGGTTATCAAAGCTAAAGATGTAGAGATCGCTGTTCTCAAGCAAGCGCTGACTGATGAAGATGATGGAATGACCGCTCTCGATTGTGAGTTGGATAATACTCGCACCCGCTTTGCCGAAATTGAACAAGCTTATAAGGTACTATCTGACAAAGCACTACAAAGTGAAGCAAAACTTAGGCAAGTTAGAGAGGAATTGTTCCAAAAGGACAAGTGCTAGATGAAGAAATTGGATGCACAATTAAGTTAAAGAAAGAAATTGAAGTGATTCAGAAGGAGCGCTAAGATTTTTTTAGGACAATGCACTTTCAGCAACGGGAGTTGGACCCTCACGAAAAGCAACTTGGTATTCAACAAGATCGACTTTCATGAGTAGATGCAGAGATTGCCGATGCCAAGTTACGCAAAGACACACCCATTGCCAATGACTTCTATCTACAAGAGCTTTATTGAAGTTATGCAGAGACACAACCATTGCCAATGGCTTCTATCTACAAGAAGCTTTCTTGCAGAACCAAAGTGAAGTTTTGTTAGCACAAGTCATTGCTTCCAGTTCGGTGTGTACAGATGCTCATCTGGTAGAACCACACATTCTCTAGGAGATGTTAGAGTCCTTGAAGCAAAAACTTTTGCGTACTTTTGAATTAGCTCGCACTATGTATATTCAAGGCATTGTTGATGATTCTTAGCTCTTTTTTTGTAATTAACCAATTTTGGGTTTGACTCCACCGTGCATGCCAGTTTTAGGCCACCATAATGTAATTGAAATTACTAGAAAATGTAATTGGAAAGGATGCACACCAAAAGGATGTAGTGTAACACTTGTAACTTTTTTGATAATGAAAAGTGTGGGAGGCAGATACACAGGGAAGCAAGATGCCAGACTGTGGGTCTGTGCAATGTGCCTATGGGTCATTTCAGTGCAAGTTTACTTAAATTGGTGTACTGATCTCTTATTGTTTTGAGTAGTAAGTGAATTTGGTGATCTTGTATGTGTAATATTTTGTTGGTGAGGATATAAGTTTAATTGTGGTTGCACGTAAAGCGTCGATGGAGAAACAATGTTATTCTGCATTAATGATTTTTCATAATTTTATCATGGTAATGTGTTCCATATGTTGTTATAAAGTTGATGGTGAAATTGCCAATTACAAGTTTGCTAGTGGGTAGTCATAGTAAAGTGATGAGTGACTCGATGTAGTAGATGTTCTTTTTGGAAAAATAATCATAGGGCCTTTGTAATACAGACCCCTGACCATCCCAAGAACCCAATAATTGATTTATCCCCGTAAGCAGTTAACATTTATTTTCATCAAAGACTACATCCCTACTAACTAGGAAACCTTTGTTAGTGGGATTGTACAATCTATAACCCTTTTGATTTTGATCATATCCAATAAAAACACACCTCTCTGCTTTGGGATTGAATATCCCTTTTACTTGACAAGGAATATGAGCATAGGCTTAACATCCAAAGATTTTGCAATGTTCTAGGCTTGTTCTTCTTCCATGCTTGTTCTAGGCTTGTTCTTCTTTGCTCTTACCTTGTGCGCATGTGTCTGTATGTGTGTGCATGCTTGTATGCTTTCACTCATGCACTTGTGCACTTCACTTGCTCTCGGTCTTCATACCGGTCCTCACGTCTCCACGGATTGACATTTATGAGGTGAAGCTCCTCATGTTGGTACTCATCATTGTGCTAGAGTGTAGCTCAATGATGAGTAGCACCTCCTTTAATGTCAATCCGGGAAGACGTGAGGATGGTATGAAGACCTCGAGCAAGTGGCGGCACAAGTGCGTGAGTGAGAAGCACACTAGCATGCACACACATACACACACACGCGCACACACGGCAAGACAAAGAGTGAGGATCAATGGGGCTTTTTAGATTACTTTCAAAATGCTCTTACAAGTTCGTTTCAATTACAATCCACCCCCAAAAATGAGCTCTCTAGCTCCTTTTATAGTTTTTGACTAGCTTTTGGCCCTGTCCAGACCTAGTGTCCGGCCTAGTTAAAAATTAGGTTCCAGGGCTTATTTGGGGGCTCAAACGAGATCTAAAAATTATGAAAATTGGTACGCAACTACTTCTAAGGCTCCTCAAGCTCAAGGACTCCTTGGCTTGCACAAAATGGAGCTACAAAAATGTGAAATGAGATTTACAATGATTATTAGTGATAAAAATCACTGTTGTTGTAGGGATTTCTTCTAGTGATCTGCCATACATATCTTCAAGCTCCCTACTTGCTCTTCTTCCCTGCGTGTCCATCTCTCTGATTTGCATTAATGTCTTTGAAAAAATATTGGCCTACTTGCCAGATCTTCTTTGACTGCCCTGTTTGCTTGTGCTGTCCCTTCTTTGACTTTCACGTCTTGTAGATCCTGATGTACCAAGGCTACTGCCAACACCCCCCCCACTCTCGCGTCTGTCGCCCCTGACAGACCCTTGTCTAGCTGCTTTCTGGACGTAGTATTGTACCACATCGGCGGCGAGGTGGTGTTCTTCTAACCTGAGTCCCCATGCTAGATCTGTCAGCAATGCGTCCCAATTGACTGGCCCTGGGACATCTGGATGTGGCACCCGTAACTGCTCTGAGTGAATGGTTCGCTCCACAGCAAATAAATGGAGGAGATGTGAGGGTCTGGGTACAAATATTTCTGAGTGGTATTCCCAGAACCCTGTTATGAACATCTCTTCGAATGTTTGTTTAAAGCAGGCCGGGAGGTATTTTATTCTGGCGTGCCAAGCATATATCACCTCTATGAAAGGAGTGGTGCTCATGTCATATACCAAATCTTGGTTTCCTGTAAGGAATCCGACGCCTGAGAAATGTGGGTCTTTGATATTCTTGAATGTCCTGAATGTAATAAGCATTAACTCAAAAATTTTCATGCACATCTGGGCCATTACATCAGGGGTATTCTTTAATCGGAGGCTCCAGTGCCGTATAGTGGAGATCATGTAATTGACGGTGGGAGGCCCTTGAGGGGGTGCTAGATAGACATAGTTTAACCATTTGGCGCATCCCTTGATATCCTTGACTGCAATGGTAAACTCTGGCCATGTGCGTCTGCGGAGTACCGGAACATAACAAGGGTTATATTTAATGAAAAGAGGCATATTCGTCCAGGTTCGAACCATCTCTGGATAGGTTTCGAGGAGTCGGATCCTCCAAGTGGGTTGATGAATGGATCCTTTTTTAGCGCTCTCTGGGATGTCATCTGGCCCAAATTGTGTAGCAAACGTTGGAGGTTTGCCACATTTGTGTTGGATTTCTGCATTGTAGTCCGCCAGGAGTATACAATAGGGCACGTATTGATCATCATTGGTTCCGATCCATCTATGGTGGGACATGCTGCGGAAGTATTCTGATTTAATAATAGTGTCCTCTATCTTTGCCATGGATTGGATCTGAACTGCTACTCGATCTTCATGAGTTGATGCCGTTTTCTCTAGTGTTTGGAGCCACTCAGGTACTTCGATTTCTAGCGTATCCATTCCTTCTGCCGTTTGTTCACCACCTGGCATGGGCATAGGAACGTAAGGTTCCTCATACGTCTCATCTACCTCGATGGGTACCAAATCCTCGGGTTCTGGTTCGACAACTGGAGAGGGTTGCCTTTCATGTGTGAGTAATCTTGCTTGTAGTTCGGCCACCTGCTCTTTCAATGCCTTGACTTCCTCTGAAGTCGTGGTCGTTTCTGTGACTTTGGTTGCTGTCTGTTGCTCTTGGAGTTGATTGCGCAGCGCATCCCGTTCCCTTTCCAAGTCATCATGAGCTTCTAATAGATCTGCATAGCTGTCCAAGATGGTCTTCATTGTCTCTGAGGGCACAGCTTTAAACTGCTCTGGATCAATTTCGTGTGGAGAGCCTTCCATTGCAGCTTCTAGATTTGCTTCATTTTGCTGCTGCAATCTCTTGTTTTCCTCAAGGGCGGCCGCCATGTGTTTTCTGAGAAGTGCCAGGTTACGCCGGACTTTGAGATTATCGGCTTGGTATACCTCAAGCAGAGCTTCTAGTTGTTTGGCACCTGATTCGATCGATGGTTGGGGTGCTGCCAGTAATGTCTGGTGAGCCTGCTCAAGCGTCGCGTAGCGTTGATTCAGTTCTGCATTCTCTGTTTGTAGAATGTGAAATTGTGTTTGTAGGTTCTGATGGTGCGTTTCCAGTTGCTGATACCGGTTGTCCAGAGCTTTGTACTCATGTTGGAGCTGGTATACACATTGGTTTAATGCAAAAAATATGTTATTTACATTAAATAATGTTGGGAAAGGTGAAGATGCAGGGGGAATGGGGGCGGGAATGGGAGAGGTGAATGCTGTGGATGTAAGTGGAGATGTGGGTGGAGGGGGTATGGGTGATGAAGGTGGCATGGGGGGAGGGAGCGGTGCTGTGGCTGGTGATGTTTCCATCGTGTCAACTGTTTGAGTGACTGTGTAGATGGGAATCGTTGGTGGAGTGGATGTGACATCGGTGAACAGGGTGGTGAAGGTGGGCATGGTGACTCCCCCGAATTGGATTCCCGGGGAGAGTGGGATGCCCATGACAACGGTAGTGGTAGTGGATGTGGTAGTGTTAGTGTCCTGCGGTGGAGTGAATTGTGTAGTGTGAGGTGGGGATGGTGGTGATAACGGTGCTTCGTGATATTCTTCTGCTTGCGTTGACTCGCCAGGTGCTGATGTATTGATGTGAATTTGCTTTCCGGACCTCCTGGGACGAGTAGGAACTCTTTTTTCAAACCTGTGGATGTAGGCCATTGCCTCATGGATGGCCTCGTCCAGTCCTACAGCGTCGGCATGAAGGTTCATGGACTCAATGAATAAATCATCCACACCTTCCTCCGCTAGCAAGTCGTTCATGAGTCTTTTGCCCTGTTCGAGAGACATCTTATGCTGTTCCTGAACCAGTCGCATGGTTCGATATAGTCTCTTGATCTGTGCCGAATATGCTGGGGCACTTGCTAACTCGGAGAGTTCGTCATATTCTTGCTGTTGTTCTTCGTCGGCTTCTTCTTCGTCTCCTCCTGCCTCTTGTTCATCTACATCGACTTCTACAGTTTGTGTTTGGGTGGGGGCCGATGTTGTTTTGGGTCGTGGTTCCTGAGCTCGCGCTGCTTCTGCTTCGAGGTTAGAGTCATAGATTAATCGGGCAATTTCTTCATCCGTGAGGTCCTCAAGAGTAAATCCCTGCGGGAATTCCAAATCGGATGGAATGGGGGGAAACACCAGATTAGGCCCCTCCGTGCTTGGTCTTGGTAACCGGATTGTGAATGGCCTAACTCGTCTTGTCTGAGGAGGAGTGATTTCTGGTGTAGCGGTAGCTCCCCTTGGTTGAGCACAGGGTAGTTGGACTCCCCCCCTCATCTTCTTGGATGGGGGACCTGCTGTTGATAGTCTTCTTTGGAATTCTTGGACTCGGGACCATACGAGTGCCCGCTGAACAGGCACGTCATAAGCCAAGCATCTGTAGATTATTCTGGTCAAAGCACAACACCCGTGGAGTACATTCTTCTGTTTCTTGTTCCACCTTTGATGTGCTAGGTGGATCTGGTCTATGATCCAGTGTGGCACATTGATGGGCAGGCTTTCGGTTTCTGCTAGATATAAACTGAACCATATTTTTTTCGGGGGCATTGTGAATCGTTCTTGGGCGGGAAACGCGAAGTGTTGCATGATGGTGCGCAGGTGAAGCGCAATGGTAGGTGTCATGGCTACCATATCCTTCAACTTATTCAGATCCTTGTGCTTCATTCGACCTGGGACCATGGTTTCCTTTTCTGTTGGGATGTGCATGCCATACATACCCAACGCTTCTCTTACCAGATTGAGGCTCAACTTGAATCTTTTGAGCTCATTACCCGGCAGCAGTGATGGCAACACAAAGGTGCTGTCGCCGCCCTTGGCTCTGCTTGGCGTGATAGTACTGATCAGATAAGAGCATCGTAAAAAATCCGGCTTTGGTAAGTGAGTCCTGAAATAACTTTCCACACCTGCTTTGACCCAAACTGATCTCATGACTTCAGCATTTTGGTAGCTTTCAAATTCACGTGTGAAAAAGTGGTATCGACCCCATTTGCCATTGAACTCCAATTCTGCTTCCCAGAAGTAGGTTCCATCGCCCAGTGGTCCAGCAACATCACTGAACCAATGCGCATGCTTACCTACTTGAGAAGTGTGTCCTTGAGGAGGATCCTGGATGGGGAGCACATGCACATCTTGAAGCTCTTGCGGTCTTGCAGTGAGGCGTGGCTCAAGGAGAAGTGTTTCTATGTCCACGATCTGGGGACCAGATCCGGCTTGAGAGCTGGTACCTGCTTCTGCCATGGCCCTGTTTGCTGATTGGTTCTGTGAGAATATAGAACCAAGTGTTAACATTGTACTGGACAAAATAAATCCGTTGTTGTCCTCGTTACAACATTAACATAAGGTAGAGGGTGAGTTAGTGGTTAGTAAGTGTATGAAGACAGTGTGTGGAGTTAGTGATTGTGTTGTCCTCGGAAACTATTGCAGTTAGTAAGTGGGTTCTGAATTTACACATTGGGGTCGGGGGGTTTACTACAGGCCCTAGGCTGCCAAATGCAGTGAATGGGCTTTGCCTTCGGTTTCGGAGAGTTTCTACAGAGCCTTCTTGGTGTCGTGGTTTGCAGATGAGGCCTTTTTGGGACCCATTTGCGATTAATTACATGTACGCTCTTGGGTTTTGGTGTGTACATGAGTGTCGAGAACGAGTGAAATCTGGCAGTATGCGTCGCTGCGTTATGCTGTTTAAGTTGTGGTCTCAGCGTAGCTACTTGTGCCATCAAGCAAGCCTTAGGCACCCAAATTTGTCTTGATTGTGGGCTTGCCTTCATCGACTTCTTGGGCACCCAAATAGATTTTACTTTAGCAGAAGAATTTCTGAAAGACTTCTTATTAGCATTGCGTTGTTGGTCACTAATAAGAGGCTTTGCCCCTGTAGTTGACGGTGGCGCAACTGGTCGTTCGCCTTTCCGCACCCATACCTGATCTAATTGCTGGGCTGTTCTGCTGCGTAGGTACTTTTGATCTCTGACATAGGTAGTACCCTGCTTCTTCTGCCTTTGATCCACCTTGGGTTGCTGCCTCTTTCTCGCCTTTGGAAAAGAAGGGAGTTCCTTTGCATTCCTGACTCCTTTGTTGCGAATATCATTCCTCTGCAACACATAGTTTTGGACAAGAACAGCATGGTCATCTTCATGTGTACCCCTGGAAGGACCAGGAGTCTGTGCCTTTCCTAGTTCCTTGAGTGCTTGATTGTCTAATTCTACTGTAACTCGACTATGATTGACCCAAACCTGGAGAAGTCCACTTCTTAGGTTTAGATTGACTGCTTGGTCATAAATCCAATCTTGACCCAGGACAAGAGGCTCAGTGAGATCCTCATCCTGACACACTAGTACTTCAACTGTCATTGCTTCATCATGAATGTAGAGGGGAAGTTCCACCTCGCCCATGCAAGGGGTTTCCACGCCTCCCAATCCTATAAGATATGCCTCCACAGGATTGACAGTTAACTGTAAATCTTTACAGTAAGACATTCTAACCGCACTAGTGGCTGCACCTGAGTCAATCAAGGCTCTTACAGTCCTTGCACTTTTTCCTTGTCCGATATCTAGGGTTACGAAAGGACGTCGATCAGTTATCCTAGGTGAGCTGGTTCCTGCGACTTCACACATTGCCACATGATATCCTTGATCTGCATAGTCATTTGTCCTAGGCTGCTCTCTGCTTTGCCTACGTAATTTCATCCTTCTAATGCGTTCTAAAGCTTCTGCCTGAGCTTCTTCTCGTACTCGCTTTTCTTCCTCTTTGCGTTTCTTAGCAGTATTGAGTCGGCTAAGCATTTCTTCTGTGAGGGGTTCCTGGTACAACTTGACTCTGCAACCGCTAATATAATTTGGGAGAACATCACCCTCTAATGTGGCCAATTGCACTGCTCCACTTGTGGAGATCCTATTGATGATCATAGGTCCGTAGCCTCTCTTTTCTAGCTTCCTCGCGTGTTGTTTGAGTGTATAGACCAAGACTAGATCTCCTGCTTTCAAACCTTTATCCTTCACATGGGCATCGAAATATGCCTTCTGTCTCTTCTTGGCGGCATATATTCCTGCAGCGGCTCTCAGTCTTGTTTCTCCTAATCGTTCAAGGTCAAAGATCCTAGAGGAGAGCTCATGACCTGTCCATTCGTGCTCTTGTGCTACTCTCAATGTGGGGATCAGGAAGTCCAAGGGTAACACAGCGTTTTGACCGAATACCATCTGAAAGGGAGTGGCTTGGAGTACCGTTTTGTAGGCAACTCGGTATGCCCAAACAGCATGGTGTAGCTGTTTGTCCCAGTCAGAACGTTTAGTGTTCACTAGTTTCGTCAATACATTGCATAGAATCTTATTAGTGCTCTCAGCTTGTCCATTAGCTTGAGGGTGATAAGGGGCAGACTTCTTGTGTATTACCAAGAATTCTTGGAGTAGATTTTCAATCACTTCATTCAAGAAATGAGTGCCTCTATCACTTACAAGCTCTATAGGTAGCCCGTATCTCGTGAATACATTCTCAAACAAGAATTTGGCAGTTGTTTGAGCATCGTTCTTTGTCGTAGCCTTTACCTCTACCCACTTGGTGAGATAATCTGTTGCCACAATGATGTATTCCGCATGAGAACCCTTAGCTGGGGGATTAATAGGACCTACAAAGTCTATTCCCCACTTAGAGAATGCACGTCCACCCATCATAGGTTTCAGTGGCATCTCATCTTTGCGTATAGGATACTGAGTCCTTTGACAGACATCACACCGTTTCACATAGGTATGTGCATCCATGTGAAGGGTAGGCCACCAGAAGCCCGCAAATAGTATCGCCTTGATTACCCGATCTGGTCCAAAATGTCCTCCTGCTACCCCTTGGTGAGCTGTTTCCAAGATCTTGAGATATTCACTTTCATGGACACACAGTCTCAGGTAACCATCCTTACCGCGTTTGTATAGATTATCACCAATGAGTGAGTAATCCAAGGCTTCTTGTTCTAAACTCCTTTTCCTAGCCAGAGTCATGTCTGGAGGGAATGTGTTTGTCCTCAGGAATGATACTAGTGGTTCGCTCCAATCTGGCACAATGGATACTTGATAAAGAGTGGCATGTTCCACTGGTGGTTTAGTGCCACAGATTGGGCACTCCTTGCACAACTTTTGGACATCAGCTTCCATAGTTGGCCAATGCACTCCGAATCTCTTTAGAGTCTGCAAAGTTCTTTGCTTTGAATGGTGTTGCTCTAACGCACCTACATGTGCTAATTGCAACCATTTAGCGTACTCATCCTCTTCTACGCAACAAGCCAAGATCCCTTGATCTGTGTGCTTGTACATACTTCCGGCCATGATGTGGTATTTTTGGGCTTTTACAACCTCTCTGTTCCGTGTGTTTACCACAGGATGGTTAGGCCCGTATGTCAAGACTGGTACTATTGGCTTGGCCCACTGCGGTACAACTTCCAAATTAAACAAGTAAGCGTCAGGGAGGTCATCTGGCACTCCTTGTGGGGCTTCTCCCGATGTGAGCCTAGAGAGATGATCTGCTCTCAAATGAGTCCTTCCTTTTCTTACCACAACCTCGAAGTCGTATTCCATTAGCAAGAGAAACCATCTCACTAATCTTCCTGTATTGCATGGCTTGTTTACAAGATATAACAATGCCTGATGATCAGTAAAAAATTTAAACTTATTTGCAAGCAAATAGTGTCTAAATTTCTTGACTGCATATACCATGCCTAATCCTTCGCGCTCTGTAGTGGTGTAATTCCGTTCGGCCGCGTTCAATTGTCTACTGGCATAGGCAATTGGAAGATCCGTATTACCTTCACCAGTAGGTTGTGCCAGCACACACCCAATAGCATAATTGGATGCATCAACATGAACATGGAATGGCTTATTCCAATCTGGAGTGGTCAAGATTGGTGCTGAACACAATCTTCGTTTAAGCTCTTGGAAGGAATTCTCACATTCATCCGTCCACTCAAAGTTTGTCAGAAGTCCGTACATGGGCTTTGCAATGACAGCATACATGTGTATAAATCGTCTATAATAACCACAATGCCCCATGAAAGCTTGCACTTCCTTGACATTCTTTGGCCTAGGTAGCTCTGCTATGGCTCTCACTTTTTCTTCATCGGTAGATATGCCATTCTTTGACACTATGTGTCCTAGAATCTTGCCTTGCCGGACCATAAAAACGCACTTTTCTGGGTTTAGGCAGACTTGATATTCTCTACATTTGTCAAAGATTTGTCTGAGTTCAGGAATATGAGTTTGCCTAACATTGGAATGAGCACAAAGATCATCAACATAGACTTCTAAACTCTTCCTTAGGAACTCCTTAAACACATGGCACATCAATCTCTGGAAGGTAGCTGGTGCGTTGGTAAGCCCAAATGGCATTACTCTAAAAGCAAAAATGCCCCATTCTGTGGCAAAGGCTGTCTTATGCTGATCCTCTGGAGCTATGGCTACTTGATTGTAACCCGAGAATCCATCAAGGAAACTGTACACTTCCTTGCCTGCCACTCTTTCTAAGAGATGCTCTGTGATGGGAAGAGGATAATTATCTCGAATCGTAGCGGCATTAACCTTTTTCAAGTTAATGCACACACGCAGCTTGCCATTCTTCTTGGGCACCACAACGATGGGGGATACCCATTCGGTGTGCTCAATTTCGTAGATAAATCCAGCTTCAACCAATCTATCTATCTCTTCCTTGATCTTAGCAGCATAGTTATCGTTATATGTATAAGGCTTTTGCTTAGAGGGTTTAGCATCTGAGGTCATGGGAATGGTGTGCGAGCATATGTACGGGTCAACCCCTTTCAAATCCTTGTAACTCCAAGCGAATACATCTCTGTATTCTCTTAGCAAGGCAATCAATTCATGCTCTTCTTCTTCTGTCAGGTCATGGCCTATATACGTGCATCTCTCCTCTCCTTCTTCTAGGGCCACTACGATTTTCTTGGTAGTTTCTTTGTTATCATAGGCCTCTCCTGATTGTGCCTCTCGTTTAGGCATTCTTATCATGACTCTCCTGTCATCTATCTCATACTTCTTAAAATTTTCTGGGACCTCAAACAAAGATTCCTCCTCTTCTGGTAAGGCTTCTCTCTTCTTTCGTTTCTTTCCTTCTTCCTTAGGGGTCATATGCGTTGCTAATCTTACATCCTTTGTAACTTCTCCATGTTTCTGGGGTCGAAATTCTATTTCATGGAAGTATTCTTCATCTGATGCAAATGGTGGGTCCATAATGATTGACTCTAGATCGGAGTCACTTGCATCCTCAAATGCATCAGGGCTAGGTTCGCATTCTTCCAAAACTGCCTCTCCCATGATTGGCTCTATGGAGAAGACTGAAATATCATAGCCATCCTCATCACAGTGAGGTGTCCATTGTTCTTCGTTGATGGCTACGTCCATTGTTGCTAAGATTTCTGCCCAACCGTGAGGTTCAAATTCTTCATCTGGAAAAACTATGGGTGCATAGGCTGGGTCTTGGATTGATCTATGGGTTTCTTTCGCACCTACCTCTCTGGCTTTCTCTCTTTTCTCTTCTTCTACTGCTACCTTGCACATCCATAAGTGAGTGTCTTCATGCATCCATGAGGATCCAGATCCTATGGAATGCACCGATTCTGTGTCATCTTTGGCTCTATGGATGGGATTCCATTGGATAGGAGGGACATCTCTGTGAGAATAATCCTTGAGATTGACTTTGGTTGTGACTCCTAAGTGCTGCAGGTACAAAGAATTGGTCCCCCAATCCTGTACCACTTGCAACTGTCTCATAAATGGTCTTCCTAAAATCATCTCATAAGCATGATTTTTGCTGAAGTCACATATAGCAAAGCTATGCTCAAACTCAACGCCACACGTGGTGAGAGTTATTCCTTCCAGCAATCCTAGGGGTCTCTCTATGTGACCATCGGCCATTTGCAATTTCATTCTCGTCGGCCTGAGTGCCGGCTTGCCCCAACGCTTCCATAAGGAGGTAGTGGCAATTGCAACTCCTGCACCTGAGTCCAAAATTGCCTTTGTGGTGTGGTCCTGGTAGGTAATGGGAAGATAGGTGTTCCCTTCTTCACCTTCGCACATATCTCCTATCTTATCCAAGGGAATTTCCGGTACTGTCCTATGGGATCCTACCTGGGAGCGGGGTTTTGCTATCTCTGGTACCTGTTTGGCTACATGTTTCCATAATTCGGGTCTAACCTTGAGTAGCTCTTCTAACTTGAGATTACACTGCACGTTAGTGTTCTTCACCACCTCTGTGTTCCTAGGTATGACTGAGTCGTCGTTCCTTACCATGACTGTGGGTGCTCTCATACATGTGGACTTTGCTTCCCATGGACCTGTGAAGTGGGGTAGCTCCTGGATGGAATTAGACTCAAAGTCCAATCTCTCGTGAGACTGAACACTCTCATGCTCCCCGTAAATAGATGGGATGTCTTGTGGGAATTGGTCGTGTGCATCGTCCACAAGTTCAAAAGGAGGGGCGACCTCACTTTCGTTATCCCATTTGTCTTCCTGAATCTCTCGTAGGAAGTCTGGTGCAAACCGATTCATAGAAGAAGAAGTGTCTGGCTCCGTAGAATTAGGTACATATGCAACCTGGGAAGGAGGGCTTATTCTATCATTGGCTCTCTCCTCGTTCTCGCAAATGGCTGGAGCACAAACTTCTTGGGGAGGATTACTCATTCTATTACTTTTCCGAACAGGCTCATACGCTCTCTGGGAAGGGATGTGGGTTACCTGTGGAGGTACATAAGCTTTCGAGGGAGGCACCTGTGACCTTTGGGGAGGAAAATAGGCTCCTTGAGGAGGCACATGAGCTTCCTGAAGAGTCTGGCTTATTCGTTCTCTTGCCCTTTCCTTTTTTTGAGGGATAGGCTCCTTTTCTGGCTGTGCAGTTAGCCTCTCTAATCTTTCTAAGGAGGGGAAGTCGTCTGGTTTAGTGGAATTGGCTGCATAAACTTCCGATGGAGAATGGCTCAGGTTTTTGCTTGCTTTTCCTTTATCCTGATTTTTTTCTTCCTTGTCAGCTCTTGCAATTATCCCCTCTAACTTTTCTAGGAATCCATCCAAGTGTAATTGCGTTTTGGCTGAGCCTGAGTAATTGAAAAGGCGACTGGCTTCAAACATAGTCTGAGCCAACGCGACCATTTTCGCGCACAGTTTGGTTCTTTCTATCTCTAGGTCAGCTCTAGGATAGCACTTGTCATGATCCGTGACGTTTGGCCCTTCTTGGATTCTGGCCTGATATGCTTTAAGCATCATGTTTAGGTCTTCAGGAGTGGGATCTGCTAGAACTGATCCTACTCTAGGGGGTGGTGGGATTTGATGGGGCGGTAGGGAAGGTGGTGAGTCGGATGGAGATGGGAGTGGTGGAGAAGGGGTGATGTGAGAGGGGATTTGAGAGGTGATTTCAGTTATCCTAGCTTTGGTTTCTCTTATGCTTTCCTCAAGTTCACTCATCTTTTTAGCCCATTGTCTTTTCATTCTTTCCCGACTATCTTTCCATGCTCTAGTCCTTTTCTTTGTTATGCTCTCGGTTTCACTTGCCTCTGAGTTCTTTTCCTTGCTCGTCTCTTGGTTTTGCTGTAATGCCTGAGCTCTAGTGACTACCTGTACTGGTGCAGTGGAAGTGACGCTTCCTGAGGAATCTACAACCAATCCAATCACATTGATCGGAGTGATTTTTGGCATATTATTGGGGTTCTTTGGGCAATCTCGTAAAAGATGCTCCTTTCCACAATCTTGGCAAAAACCTTGGATAGTCACTGACTGGGGTTGTGTAGGTGGGGGCAAGGGACAATCACGAATGAGATGATCTCCTTGGCATCTGTAGCACGGTCCTCTTGGGAATGGAGGTCTTACTTGCCTAGGTTGAGGCCTGGGGTTGGGGTTTGCATACATGACGTTCGTGTAATCTGACTCCCAACTAGGTTCACTTGGTTCCTCACTATAGTAAGACTCCCCATGTTCTGGAGACTGCATGTAGTAAGCCTGGGGACTATCGACATGTGTAGAATCAAAGCTATGGTCACTTGGGTCGCTTTCTGAGATCAATGGGGTTACTGGTACTATGGCCCTATTCAGGTTTTCTTCTGCAACAGCATACTTTACTGGAATCACGTTAGTGGGGTTTGGGGGCTGTTGAGCTAGTACCGGTTGGGGTCTCTGTTGGGCCTGATATGGTTGCTGATAGGTTTGTTGGGGTCTAGCATATTGTGGTGGTGGATTTTGGTTCTGGTATCTGCCTTGTTGGTAGGGTTGCGGGTAGGGTTGCCTAACAGTCTGCTTGTTGTACGGGCAGTCTTGCGCGGTGTGGTTGGTGTATCTCCGTTCTATGGTGCAGTACTGGCTGCTAGGGTTTACTTGGGGTTGAGCCATAATGGGACAGACGTTCGCCATATGGTCACCACCGCATGTATAGCACCTTTTCACAGGGGCAAACCTTGGAATTTGTTTGCTAGTTACACCTAATTTCTGAGCTACCTTCTCAGCAAGTTCCTCGATTGATGTAGATTGCATGGAAGAGTGGCTAGATGCGCTATCTGAATCTTTATAGATTTTGGAAAGCTCTAGCTCTTCCCCTAGGTTATCTTCAATATCAATGCACATGCGCACACACTCTTCTATAGTCCTAGGGTCCTTCAGATACACATAGGATCTCAATTTCGTACTCAGCAATCCATCAAGGAATAGGGCTACTTGTTTAGCAGATGTGGGGAGCTCCGAAATAGGACATCTTTCCAGGTATTGCCTAAATCTTCTTCCTGCAAGTCTCACGGTCTCTTGAGGGGTTTGCTTGAAGCTGTGGATCAATGAGGAAGTATTGTGTCTTATGCCACTCTTAGAGAACTCTACAATGAAAGCCTCTAGGAGTTGGTCTATGCTCCTGAACTGACGCTCATCCAATGGTTGAAACCATGTAAGTGCTGTGTTCCTAAGGGTTAGACCGAAGGCATTGTACTACGTGAACAGATCTCCCACTTGTTCAGCTCTCAAGACTTGCTTGAACTCTGCCACATGATCATAGGGATCTCCTGTGCCGTCAAAATAATTCTTCATGGACTTAACTAGCTGGGTGGGTCTCAAAGTTCTTGCGTGCTCTCTAGGCCTCGGCAGAGGGAATCCATCTACATTTCTTTGGTTCCTGTGGGCTCTATGTATCTCAGGAGGTTCTACCCTATTCGTCTCCGTCCTCGTTCTTTCTCTGCCTACAAGGTTGGCAAAGCTTACTTCCGGTCTATCTCTACTTCTGTCTCTTTGCGTACCATGCGCTTGGGAAGTTCCCGCCCCAGGGTGACCATAGGATACATTTGATCTTGGTTGGGGGAAAATAAATTCACCCTTCCAAGTGTAGGCATGCCTATCATTTTCTGTCACCACGAAGATCCGTTCTGAAGCATGATCTAAATAGGTCACTCTGCCTGGGCTATCCGGATCCTTAAGCTCATAGATCATGATGTTTCCTATGTCTGTCGGCTGATTAGACTTATACCTCCAAAAGGCTTCATCAGTTTCTCGGTTGAGGAGCAACTCTATGCTCTTGTTGTCTTGGGGGACCCATTCAGGCGTGATAATCCTAGTGAGAACTGATTTACCTCGAGGGGTTCTAGGTTCCGCACCCATGTTCCCTTGTTCTAGGTCACCTAAATCCGCTTCTGAGATTACATTCCCGAAGTCATCTGTCCTATCAGGGTGACTAGTGACAACATATATAGTTCCTTCCTTGTCCAGGTATGCACCATTTTCAAACTTGACAGCTGGGTGTTCTAATCCTATGGATTGGTCAGGGTTTTTAATCTGGACCACAGATCTTCCTAGGCCATCCTCATAGATGCTCGCACCTAATCGGTTGGTCCTAAGGTATTCCAGCTGTGTTTTGTAAGGGCCTTCTACCCTGTACAAATAAGGCACTCCTGAACTTCCCGCAGGTCTGTCCATGCCTTGAGACATTTCTGACTCACTGGTCTCAGAGCTAGGGTAGTATGAGTGGTGGCTCAACTGCTGGGCCCAAGACCTTGCAGTATGATTGACACTAGCCTCTGAAGACCTAAGGCTTTGTCTCTCCCTTGCTAGATGTCGTCCTGATCGAAGGTTCATATGCCTAACTGATTAGCCCAAATTTTTTCCAGAGTACAACCTCGTTGCCAGTCAATTGGTACCAGTCACTTGATCCTTTTTAGTTAATTATTGTGTTTATGGTCTTGTCTGATATCACGTCGTCGGGAACACTTGAATGTTTTTTTCGTATTTTAGGTTGATCGTTCCACGTTAGATTCTTTTCCTTTAGGTTATCGACAGTACAGAGATTATGTTTTTTTAACTTGAACTTGAGTTCCTTAATAGTCTTCAACTTGATAACTGCCTATCGTTGCCCTGACTTACTCCTATCTCTACTCGTCTTTAGCTTGAGCTAGGAAATGACAGAGGGTGTTGAGAATAATCCAACCTTACTTGTTGATCCCTCGCTTTATGGTGCTCAAGAACCCGGTTCTCAAGCTTGCAAAGAAACCTTGCTTTGTACGCTCTCTGTTGCTCTCAATGGACCTATAAAAGTCCCACGGTTAGCTCAATGCTTAGATTCAAGGACACAACCAACAACTTTCATTCATGTAACATATGCACATATTTGCATTGTGACTTTTTAGGAAAATAATTCTAAAGACCCCTGACTTTGAGCCCCCTGGGTATGGTCAACTTCAAAATACCCTCTCTGAAAATCAATGCATTATCTTTATAAAAAACAGTTGAGGGCGTGTAGTATATGCCACGAGCTTTCCAACAAGCCCAAGAGCTCAAAAATTGGATTTCGTATGAAAAAGTTAGGACTGTTCAGGGTTTAGGGAATTAAATCAGGATTCACTACAAGCTAACAGTCAAACAGGAATACTCGAGTAGCTTGTGGCACGGCCTAACAATGCAATACTACACCCTAGAGTTTGTCCCACACTTAATCACAATTTAGACCAATCACCTTGCCTTAAAAATTTGACCTAATTTGCCCTTCTAACGCGTTCGCAAAGTCTGTCGGTCGCGATTGACTGGTCAGTCGCGATCGACGTGTCGATCGCGATTGACAGGTCCGTCGTGGCTGTCAGTCGCGATTGACTGGTCAGTCGCGATTGACAGGGATTACGAAAAGTCAATCAGTCGTGGTCAAAGCGTCGTTGACTCTGTCGGTCGCGATTGATGAGTCGATCGCGATTGACAGGTCGGTCGCGAGGTTTCTGTCGATCGTGGTCAAACAATCGTTGACCGTGTCGATCGCGATTGACTGAGCCGTCGTGGTCTGTCCGTCGTGGTCAAACCGTCGTTGACCGTGTCGATCGCGATTGACGAGTCGATCGCGATTGATGACTCGATCGCGATTGACACGTGTCACGCGTGTAGTCAGTCGGTCGTGGTCAATCGGTCGTTGACTCTGTCGGTCGCGATTGACAGAGTCGTCGTAGTCTGTCGGTCGCGATTGACGTGTCGATCGCGATTGACAGATCTGTCCGTCGTGGTTTGTCGATCGCGATTGACAGAGCGATCGCGATTGACAGAAATCTGTGGAATTTCAAAAAACTAAACACATTTTTGGGAAGCCCTTAGCCTGTAGGTCATGGATATGCACTTTGTTTAGCAATTAGAGCAATTTTTCTGTCGGTCGCGATTGACAGAGCTCGGCGACACACAGACAGTTACACAGATTTCCGTACCTGCGCAGGATGCTGGGGATGATGATGCGGCCTGTACCTGCAGAAAACTCACAAAACATGCAAAAAGCAGCACATGCAAATTCGCTCTCTCGCTCTCTCTCACAAGTGAAATGAGGGAAATGAGGTGGAGATGGGAATATAGTCAAAAAACTGAAATTTTCGCGATGATGGAGATGGACGTGGGAGATGGTGATGATGATGATGGTGATGAAGATGGTGAAGAAAGTAAACGAAAATCGATGTGAGTGAAGAAAATACCTACAACTCCAACGCGTCAACTCTACGTCTTACCATCACACGCTCGTCCTCAAAGCTCGATCCCCGGCAACGGCGCCAAAATTTGGTGTAGCTCAATGATGAGTAGCACCTCCTTTAATGTCAATCCGGGAAGACGTGAGGATGGTATGAAGACCTCGAGCAAGTGGCGGCACAAGTGCGTGAGTGAGAAGCACACTAGCATGCACACACATACACACACACGCGCACACACGGCAAGACAAAGAGTGAGGATCAATGGGGCTTTTTAGATTACTTTCAAAATGCTCTTACAAGTTCGTTTCAATTACAATCCACCCCCAAAAATGAGCTCTCTAGCTCCTTTTATAGTTTTTGACTAGCTTTTGGCCCTGTCCAGACCTAGTGTCCGGCCTAGTTAAAAATTAGGTTCCAGGGCTTATTTGGGGGCTCAAACGAGATCTAAAAATTATGAAAATTGGTACGCAACTACTTCTAAGGCTCCTCAAGCTCAAGGACTCCTTGGCTTGCACAAAATGGAGCTACAAAAATGTGAAATGAGATTTACAATGATTATTAGTGATAAAAATCACTGTTGTTGTAGGGATTTCTTCTAGTGATCTGCCATACATATCTTCAAGCTCCCTACTTGCTCTTCTTCCCTGCGTGTCCATCTCTCTGATTTGCATTAATGTCTTTGAAAAAATATTGGCCTACTTGCCAGATCTTCTTTGACTGCCCTGTTTGCTTGTGCTGTCCCTTCTTTGACTTTCACGTCTTGTAGATCCTGATGTACCAAGGCTACTGCCAACATAGAGTGACACCAAATTTGGCGTCGTTGGCGGGGAGAGAGCTTGGAGGACGAGTGTGTGACAGTAAGACATAGAGTAGTGATGTTGGAACGTAAAGAAATCACCATTTTTAGTTCAGTTTCTGATTTTTTCTCCATCTTCATCTTCATCATCATCACCATCTTCTCTCACCTTCATCTTGTTTGATTTTTTCAGTTTTCGCCCATACATTCACGTCGTTTTCACTTGTGCTTGTGAGAAACAACCTTAGAGAGGGTGCATAATTGAAACACTGAAGAAATACACCTCAATATACCCAAAAATTGAGTGAACTGTCCCGGACATGACAAGACCTACGCCAAGTGTCGTGAGTGTGGTATCACGGGTTTGAAGATATATTTTCCATCTACAGGCACATATGAGTGATAAGGAGGACACAAGGTACTCATATTTGCAAAAAAATTTGAATTTGGACTCTAGAAAATCCAAGTGTCATGACCAGTTGAGTTCAAGTATCACGATACTTGAATTCCTGTGTGTCGCGATCTCTATGAAATCCGAGTATCACGATTCCTAACAAGTTTCGTGACCTTCGAGTGTCGCGATATCTATGACCTCCAAGTGTCGCATTACCTGACAAATGTCATGTATTGTGTGACCAAGTGTCATGACATCTAGCAAGTCTCGTGTTCTCAGGTGTCGTGTGTCCAAGTTTGGCGATATCTGTTAAGTGTCGAGTGTCGTGACCGTCAGGTGTCGAGTGTCATGGAAATCCAGTGTCATGACATTTGCTGAGTGTCGCGTGTCATGATCTCAGGTGTTATGTGGCCAAGGGTCACGACATCTCACAAGTGTCGAGTGTCGTGTAGGGCAAGTATCGTGATATTCCTAAAGTGTCATGTGTCGTGAGTGATCAAGTGTTGAGTGTCGTTGACATCAAGTGTCACGACATCTCAGTAAGTGTCGTGTGTCACCGGATCTTAAGTGTCGTGATATCTGACAAGTGTCACAACATCTTCAAGGTGTCGAGTGTTGTGACCAACCAAGTGTCGTGGGTCCAAGTGTTGCGATATTTCCCAAGTGTCGTGTATCCTTTAGTTCAGATATCGTGTATCGTGGCCAAGAAAATATCGTGTGTCGTCTGCTTCCAAGTATCACCGATACTTACTAAGTTTCGTGTATCACCTGTTTTGAAGCACTTCCTGAGAGGTCTTATTTCCTTGTTTTAAACCCCGGAACAGTGAATTGGCATAACTTTCTCATATGAAATCCGTTTGCTATGATTTTGGGTTTGTTGGAAAGCTCGTGGAGATTATTTGATATGGTATTTTGAAGTTGACCCTTAGGTGGACTAGGAAACCAAGGAGTTCCAAAGGATTTTGAGCAATACAAGGGGAAATTTTGGACTTGTAGACAAAGCTTATGAACCTAAGATCTGGTAGACACTTAGGCAAGGATAGGCAAAGCATTAGATCATCTGAGGCTAGTGTGAACCATACAGCCAAGTCTTGGGCTCAACAACTAAGTGGTTATCCCTACATGCTAACTTCTGACACAAGTGACTCAGACATGTCCTTCAACATAGAGACACCCACACGTAGCTCAGGTACTTCCTATTTACAGACACCAAAAGGTCCCTATAAGACACAATTGGAATATATAAGGACTAACCAATTAGGTGCTTGCATCTACGAGAATGGCTTGAGGCGATCAGTGGTCCAACTCAAAAATCCAGATCAACCCTTTGGACTGGAACACCTAGTGGTCAAGTTTGAATAGGGTTCATACATTGATAAAGAAGGAACCATGTACGTGGTAACCAACCTCCCAGATAGGATAGATGAGTTTGGAAATATCATTCCTCAGAATGAGATAGGAGACCTAGAGCAAGAGGACCTAGGAGGAGAACCCAAGACTCCTAGAGGTAAGCCAGTCTTGACTAGAGTAATCACTCTAGATTGGATCCCTCAAGACAACAAAAGCATATAACTATTTGTGAATAGAGAAAGGGAGGAAGCCTTTTGGAGATTCAAGCCAGGACAACCTAGCCCAGTAGTCACCATCTATGAATTCAAGGATCCGGAGACACCAGGGAAAGTTTTCTATCTAGATCACACATCTGAGAAAGTTGTTCTTGGTAACACAACAGGATAGGCATGCCTACATATGGCACGGTGAATCAATTTTCCCTCCACCAAGATCTAGTGTTTCTCATGGTATCCAAGGAGCAGGATCATCCAAGGCTCATGAAAACCAACAAGAATGAACCAGAGAGAGGCCTGATGTTAAGTGCTATCGTGAACTTCCCTGTGATAGCCTCCATTTTAGTCATCTTCTGACAGTCCTCATGCGCATGGAGATCCAGAGATATTTTGAACCGCCCAGCCGCATGGTCTATTCTATATCATACTCTCTCTCCTATGTACCCCAAAAGGGGTCATAGTCCAAGCTCCTCATATGAATGTCACTTGGCACTCATATGAGTATCATACTCTATGTGAAATAGAGGAGAGTCACACCTCTACTTCCTATTCATATGATACTCCATGTGACATTTCCTTCCCCTTAATTCCATTTTTGTCCTCAAAAGTGGTACTGGAAGGTCTGATTGAGAGAGACAAATATTAGAATCACCACTCCCACTATATCCCCATGTATAAAAATACATGGTCATGTCTCCGTGTTGTTTCCCCATATCCTTCCCCTTAAGAAAACTCTTGGGAAGGTAATCCAAAACTAGGAAACCATCTCTGAAGGGTGCTAACCCGCTCCCATGTGGCACTATCTTCTGAACTATCTTTCCACTTTACTAAACACTCTTTATACAAGTGACTTCTCATCTATTTCTCTTGAGTGTGTAGTATGCTCTCAGGCTCATGTGGAGTAGATTGAACAGAAATAGGCTCTACTACCTCACTATCTGGAATGAGGTTGTCAGATTCACCCAAGCTTTTCTTAAGCCGACTAACATGAAATACTGGATGGATTTGACTATTCTCTGGAAGTCGGAGCTGGTAAGCCATCTTTCCTATTCTCTTAAGTATTTGGAATGGTCCACAATACCTAGGAGATAATTTTGGACAAGGTCTCGTCTTCATGGTTTCAGATCTAGATGGAACTCTAAGATAGACCTGCTCTCCTATCTCAAAGTTGATATCTCTCCTTTGAGGGTCAGCTCTAGCTCTATCCTGAGCTCTCCTAATGCTTTCCTTAGCAAGCCTAAGCATATCATTCATCTCTTCCAAGAAGTCCTTTGCAGCTTGAACCTTTTCATTTTGCAAGCCTACTGCATAAGGAGCTCTTGGCTGAAACCCATACATAAGCATAAATGGACTATGCCCAGTGGAAGAGTGCTTGGCACTATTATATGCAAACTCTACTATAGGTAAGTACTCTTCCCAATTAGTTTGCCTTTCATTCACATATGCTCAAAGCATATCCTCTAGGATTTGGTTAAGCCTCTCTGTTTGGCCATCTGACTGTGGATGCTCGGCCGTACTCATGCTAAGTCTCGTATCCAACCTTTTGAAGACCACTCTCCAAAAGTGGTTAGTAAACCTCCTATCCCGATCGGAAACTATATCTAAAGGAAGACCATATAACCGGTATAGGTTCTCTACAAAGAGTCTAGCCAACTCTGGTGTCTTCACTGTAGTACATGTCGAAATAAACCTAGCCATTTTGGTTAACCTATCCACAATTACCCAGATCGAGTCGTGCCCTCTCTGTGTCTTAGGTAATCTGACTATAAAGCCCATGGAGATACTCTTCCACTTCCCATTAGGAATATCCAATGGGTGGAGTAGTCCTCCAATTCTCAATCACTCAGCTTTATTGACCTGGCATTTATTGCACTTAAGCACATACTCTAGGACGTCCTTGTGAAGTTCAGGCCAATAAAACTGCCTCTTAACAAGATCATAAGTCTTTTTAACTCCTGGGTGTCCCGCACTAGGTGTGTCATGACACTCATACAAAATATGCCATCTCAACTCGGTATCTCTAGGGACACACACCTTACCTTTATATAATAGATATCCATCATGGACACTGTAATTCTTCAACTTGAATCCTTCTTGAGTACCCGTCGATACTCCATCCTCACTGGAAACCCGTATATTACGATCCGCATTCTCAATGGCTTCCCAAATCTTGGAATATGCAGGATCAAGCCTACATTTTCCTCTAATGGACTCAAGTAGCTCACTAGTGATCTGAGTAAAACTCAGTCCATTGAGCATAGGCATGCGGCTAAGTGAATCAGCCACCACATTAAACTTTCCCTTCCTATACCTAAGCTCATAATCAAACTCTTGAAGGGTCTTTGCCCATCGGGCCTTACGACCTTTAAGGTCTGTTTGATTAGAGAGCCATTTAATGCTCTCTTAATCAAACACTATCGTAACTTTGGCACCATATAAATAATGATGCCACTTCTTCAAAGCATGGAAAATTGCATACAACTCCTTCTCATAGACGGAGTTATTCTTCTGAGCCGGTTAGAGTTTCTTGCTCTCAAAAGCTACTGGTTGACCATCCTGTACTAAAACCGCTCCTATAGCAAAATCACTCGCGTCCGTCTCAACCACAGAAGGTTTGTTGGGATCTGCTATGTGTAAAAGTGGAGCTGTAGGAATTGCTACTTTCAACTTTTCCATACTTTGTTTCTATTCGTCTCCCCAAAGAAAGACTTTCCCTTTCCCTTTAAGTTGTTCCGTCATCGGGACAACAATCTTGGCATAGTTCTTAATGAATCTTCGATAGAAACCTGATAAACCTAGGAAGATCTGTAGCTCTTCTAGGTTCCGTGGATGTGGCCATTCCATAATAGCCCTTACTTTTTTAGGATCCATCTGGATTCCATCCTGGGAGACTATATGCCCAAGATATCTAACCTCTGTTTTGAAAAATTCACACTTTGCAAAGAGTGAATTTTCCCTTAGCACTTGAAATACTTTCCTCAAGTGTTCCAAGTGCTCTTCTTCTGATGCACTATAGATCAGAATATCATCCAAAAAGTCTACTACAAAGTGTCCTAGATAAGGCCATAAAACACTATTCATGAGCTTCATGAACGTGCCAGGAGCATTGGTGAGACCAAAAGGCATCACTAAAAACTCATAGTGCCCATATCTAGTTCTAAATGTAGTCTTAGGGAAATCCTCCGTCCTAATCCTGATTTGATGATATCCTGATCTAAGGTCAAGCTTGGTAAAATACCTAGCTTGATGTAACTGATCAAATAGATCTTCCAACCTAGGCATTGGAAATCTATTTTTGATAGTTACCTTATTAAGTGCTCTATAATCTATACATAATCTCATAGAGCCATCTTTCTTTTTAACTAGGAGCATTGGGGATGCCCATGGTGAGTTACTAGGTTTGATGAAGCCTTTATCTAAATAATCGTGCAATTGCCTCTCAACCTCCTCATGCTGAGAAACACTAAGCCTATAGGGTGGCTTGCAAATAGGGTTAGTGTTAGTAGCAACCTCAATGGCATGGTCAATGTCCCCTCTCTCAGGTGGTAGCCCTCTAGGTAAGTTAGTGGGAAAAACATCTCTATACTCAAACATAAGATCCTTAAAAATTTTAACCACACTCTTGCAAAAAAGAATAGTAGAAAGTCTAGTTCATATTTACATTCATAGCATGAAAATATACATCAGATGAGCTGTCTATACAATGCTCCATATCATGACTATACAATAAAAACATATCTTGTACATGCTGAGAATAACACAGACTATAAAACTCTAGTGATGAAATGAGAGGTGCACTAGGTACATCTCTCTCTCCCTGAATACAAAATTTACTTCCATTCTTTTCAAATTCGAGTGTGTTGTTTTGATAGCTGTGTTTAAGTGTATGTCCCAACCCCCATAGCCACTCTCTTTCTAAGACTAGATTGTCCTCTCCATGTTCATAATTTGGAAGTCCGTATAATCTACATAGTCTTGCATCTTGACTTCCAAATTGGATACCATAGTATCCCATATTTTTTTATCTTGCCCTTGCATCATAGATACAATGTATTTATGTGCACTAGGCTACTGGGGAATCTTTAATTTCTTGATCAAAGCATAGCTTATAAAATTATGAGTGGCAGAGTCATCTATCATGACCCGCACCCTGGTCCGGTACACACTACCATGCAATTTGACTAGGTCATGTGGTCCAAAGTGCGGCGACCACAATGACTGAGTCAAACAACAGGTGTCCTCTATATCCTCGTGCATCACCTCTACCCCCTTGTAGCTAGAGCTTCCATGAATAGGAAGGGTCTGCACTAGGTGGACCGCCTTTCTGCCCTTTTCAGGGGCTGTACTAGACTCTGGTCCCTTCTTCTTTTCCTCCCTCTTCTTGAGTGGACAATTCCATTGTGAATGGCTAGGAGATAGGCACCTAAAACACAGATGCTCTCTTTTGGCCTTCTCAAACTGGTCTGTGGATAATCTAGGCCCTTGTGATCTTTGTTTTTTAATAAAAACTTTGTTTTTCCCAAAAGGCAATTTCTTCTTGAATTTAATTGTACTAAGAGGCTTGAGGGGCTGATCTGTCTCCATAGGAGTATACTGAGGACGGTTATGGTCCTCATAGATATGTGCATATTTGATTGCCTCCTCAAACGTCTTAGGCGCATTCCTTTTGACTTCCCTCTTTATGGCTTTATCCAAGCCCCTAACAAACCCTCTTGTCTGTAATCCTATCCCACTCATCCCAATTCCTCTCCTCCTCATTCTCACGAAGAAACTCTTTTAGAAAAAGAGTCTCAAATTGAGTCCAATCAGTAGGGATAGAGTTCGCATCCTTAAGACTCATCCACCACTTATAAGCACGTGGGCTGAGGGAGAGACTCGCCTCTAGCACACGATACTCAGGTGGGGTGCCCTTCAATTGATGCAAATCATGCCACTTTTGTAAAAAAGTGTAGATTGCATCCTTGTTCCTGTCTCGGTCATCCCTCGTAAAGGTAGGTGGCTTCAAGTCTTTCAAGAGGGGAGCTTCCCTAGAGCTCTCTCCTTTGTGTTTACTTGGAAGAGAAGTCTCTTTCCTAGTAATCTCTATAGGAATAGGAGGAGTCTCTCTTTCCTTCCTAGCTAGGAAAGAGGTGACACTAGTCTCAAGTGAGATCATTTGAGACTTAAGCTACTGTATAAGAGATGTGATGCTACCCATATCTTTCTCTAGTTTAAGGGTTTGCTCTTTCAAGCCTATGAAATGGTCACGAGTGACAAATTCATCTATAAGTTCTTCATAAGTGTATTCTTCCTGTGAAGGCTCTTTCTCTTCTAAGTTCTCTTATATTTCTTGCCCTAATTCTACTTCTTCCATTCTAGAATCAGGATCCTCTAGCTACTCTTTAGATGGAGAAGTGGTCTCGACCACTTGTTTGCCTTTAGTTTCCATGTTTAAGTTCCCTTCCCCCGTTTGCTAACTAGAGTGTATGAAAATGAATGGAAGTAGAGCTCAAATATGCAAGAAGAAGAGAAATATATCACAAGAGTACTTCCCTGTTACAAGGTAGAGCTGCGGAAGTGAAATCCAAGTGGTCCTTGATGCTTCAAGTCACTGATTTTGAATCCTCGCCAGGCCCAAAAGAAAATTGGAAATGTCCGCTTGGTCCGGGGAGGTTCTAAACACCATAAACCATCCAAAACAATGCCAAAAACACGTGGGAAAAGCCCCAATCAGGCAAACTGAGTGAAACTGAGCAATTTCAGAGATGTAACAATCTTCACCAGTCCATGAGTTGCTGCCCCGCACCTGCACTTCAAGAATTTGAGACTATTCCAAGTGAAGAAAGTGGATTTGGAGTCCGGATGACGAAAAACTAAGCCCGGGAGTGGCCGCCTAGTTCCTACTGAAACATTGCAGAGAGCTTTTGGTGGGGCAAATCTTATTCAAATCCAAGATCGATGGTTTCCAAGCGAAGCTTAGGAGTGTAGCTTCAAAACGTGACCAAGATTTTTGAAATCCGATATCATATGAAGAAGCTATGGTGCGGAGAAGCCGGGTAGGCCAAGGGTAGGAAGTGAAAATGCTAATCTTCTTGAAGTGGAGACTTTGAAGAACTCAAAACTGAAGGACTGAAGCTTTTTCAAAGAAATCCCATGACCTTTAGCCCTTGTCCACAACCCATATTACATATATATCTCATTTCTTTATCAAGATTTTGATCCAAAATGTCCTTTCTGTCTCCTTAATCTCAAGAAAAAAACTTTAAAAATTGACTACTCTTGTACCTCCTTAGTTTCCTACAATGAAGGGTCGACGCGAGGCATCCGGGCGATGGAATTTAATCCCATATAGACCATAGAGAGCGCTGAAATTCAAGTATATAAGGTGGGCACACTTCATATTGCTCCCATCCTTGAGGGAGGCTGGAGGGAATGATCTCGTGGGTCGCCTGAGTTCCTCTGAGGAGCGTGCGCACCGGCGGTTATTGGCTCCATCACGCGCAGTTGTATGGGAATTTATTGCCTCGATTTGTGTACGTACCTGCTCCGATACCAGTTAAGTGTTGTCGTGAACCTCCCTGTGATAGCCTCCATTTTAGTCATCTTCTGACAGTCCTCATGTGCACAGAGATCCAGAGATATTTCAAACCACCCAGCCATGTGGTCTATTCTATATTATACTCTCTCTCCTACGTACCCCAAAAGGGGGTCATAGTCCAAGCTCCACATATGAATGCCACTTGGCACTCATATGAGTATCATACTCTATGTGTAATAGAGGAGAGTCACACCTCTACTTCCTATTCATATGATACTCCATATGACACCTGAGGTAAGCTTTGCACATACTGTGGGCAGAGAGAGATTTGGACTTGAAGGTGGAAGACCTAAAAGAGAGAGACATCGAGTACATAGGCATCAAAGAGATGAACATGAGTTTCCATTGCCTAGACAACGAGAACACTCAAGAACCCTTAGACCCTCTCAGGTGGTTAAGACAATGAAGAACCACTTTGATGGTTCAGGAGATCCTTATGACCATGTGGCTGAGTTCAAACAAGTGCTAAGAGCTGAACATGTTGAGGACTTATTCACATAGTTTGAGGCATTTGGTTTAACTCTTAAGGGTACTACCTTAGCTTGGTTTCAACAAATCCATGAAAAGAATGATTAAAAGAAACTAAGCAAATAAGAATAGCTCAATGAGAAAAAAATAAGAACCAATGAAGGGCTTTGGTGTGCAAAACAAGAGGAGCAAGGAGGAGATGGAGGGAGAGAGAGGAGACGAGAGATGCATAGATATGCGTGGGAGCCTCGAAACCCACATAATGATCTCTCTTGAGGCAATGCTCTATATATGATGTATATATATGAATATGGGGGTAAGGCCACATGACCCTTACATCCCCAACAATCTCCCACTTAAGGATCAGTGTGATCGTAAGTGGAAAAATATACAAAGGATGATGTAGGACTATAAAATAATGTACAAGAAGAGTCCGGATCTCAGCCCATATTGATCATCCTACACCAACTGCCTCGAACAAGGTGTATCCATGCACCTCAAACTACTCTAGACTCATATCGATAAGAGTCGAGCTCATATCTGACTGGTGCAGGAACTGATGAAGTTCTTGCAAAGCTCCCACTCGCTCTATGCCTATGCCAATCATCGAATGACTGACAATTCCAAGTGCAAATGCTCCAATAGCAACTCCAATGTTTAGTCTTGAGCATAATAACTCGTACATCACACTCCCGAATGCTGACAAAACATGTGCCATTTTTGGCTAACCTAAGCATGTAAGCCATGCCTATATCCAAAGCATCCAAAGCACCATATCAAGACTAACATGTCCTGACATATTTGTGTCATTATCTGGCATGAGCGAATCCAAGAATGACTGCATGATGGCTAACTCATCAACATCTAGATAAATCATCCCACCACACCAAGTGTATCATCATGTTCCACATGAGCTAATTGCACAACCTCAACACCAAGATCAAAGTGATTATCACACTCTAAATGAGTATCATCACAATGCTCTATGTGAGCATCCACATCATGCTCTAAAGCATCCAAATAATCATCGAAAGCGTGCTCCAAATGAGCATCCACATGATCAATAAAACCATGCTCTATATAAGCATCATGAGTGTCTAAAACATGTTTTACATGTGCATCCATGTGAGCATCTGAATCTTGCCACACATGTGCATCAAGAATGCCAGTAGACCTATCTGTAGGTAGACAAAATGAGACATGACGGGTCTCACATTGCACATAAGACTAAACTCCCAAAGAGACGAGACTGTCTCTCACATAAAGTACCTGCACTGGATATCTGTGCCCAACCTTGGCACCTCTAACAAGCATAAGGTGTCCCAATTGCAACTTAAAATGATGCTCACCCAGGAATGCATAACATCAGCTCTCTTGTAATTGACTGAGTGAAATCAAGCTCATAGGGAATGAAGGCACATAATGTATATGTGTGAGAATAAGTGATGCTCCACTAGGTAGCATAAGTCATACATCTCCTGCACCCTCAATATCATATGTCATACTATTAGGCAAGTGCACACATCAACAACTCTCACTTGAAAATCGACAAAACCACTCATGATGTCGGGTAACATGAAAAGTGGCTAATGCACCACGCAACCAAGCCATATGCATGCTATCCAATGAACAAGAGGAAACTTGAGATGATCCATAGGAGAAAGTGATATCACCATCACTAGCATAATCAACTGCCATAGACTCTCCTGAAATCACTACCTGACCTGCATCATGTGCATATCTCTTACATCCTCGTCACATCTGTGTGAAGCAACATTTTCGAATATGGTCCTCATGACCACAATGCCAACGTCAAAGTCGTCGATGTGATCTATGTAGTCAATGGACTCGCATACATATCATGTAGTCTCTACCATAATGCACTACTCATCTCCTCATACATAACATACTCATATACAGAATCCACAAGCTGTAATCGGATAGTGGAGCTAGCCAATGCATCCATATCCATCCATACATGGTCGGGCATGTCACGAGGCCTTTGTGCATCTCTATGCACATACATGTGTAACCCTCCACGAACCAATATATACCACATCTAAGCTTTCCATCTCGAAAAGTCAGTGCCATCAAACTAATAAGACACCATGCTGGCAATCCAAGAGACTCGCAATGTAACGAGAGACTAGAAACAATTATCCTCAATAGGATCACACCTACATATCCATATGCATAACTCACATCACAACTATCTCGCTGGAGAAGAAAACCATGTGAACCACCTATAACATAACCATGAATCTAGCATGTACATAAAACCATGAGCATAAGCCTGCTCACCAAGTTTCCAAACTAATCATGTCAATGTGAAAGAATCCTAGGAAAAATTTGTCAGAGTATCCCCTGTAAAATGAGCAATAAGAGAAGATAACCAATATCAAAAGAACAATGAGTAATCTATCACCACCTGTCACTGATCCAATCAAGGATAATGGCAAATTCATATGTCCACAAACTGATGGCAATATATGCCAATACAATGGCGGTACACCTCCCACTCAAGAATAAATCTTGCAAGAGTTGGAGATAGAAGTCTACAGAAGCACACGAACAACACAAGGAAGAAGAAGAAGCTTAGAGCACAACACACAATACTGAATGTATTACTAGAGAATGTACAAAGATAAGTAGCCCATTAGGGCAATAGGCGTATATACAAGCCGAGGGAAAAAAACCTCCTAAAGAGGGAAAAAAGTGCCCTAGTGGTCCTAGTGTGTTCACACACATCATTACCTAAATATATCAACAAATCCCCCCTGGAAGTGATGTGCTGAACAAGGATCTAGCACTCATGTATAAGGAAGTGCCAAGCTATGTGGAAATCACTCCATAAAAGGAAGTAAGCCCAAAGCTTTGTGGAAAGATTCAAACTTCTCCCTAGGTAGAGCCTTCGTGAAAAGGTCTGCAATGTTCTCCTACGTGGGTACATAGGCCAAGCTGATCTCCCCAGCAGAGAACCTCTTTGTGACATAGTGATAATGCACCTCAATGTGCTTAGTGCGAGCATGGAACACAAGGTTCCTTGCAACTGCCAATGCACTCTAACTATCAGTGAAGATGGTGGTGGCAGAAGATTGACCAACACCCAAATTAAGCATAAGGCATATGAACCACACACATTTAGCAGTCGCTGTGAAAGCTACCCTATACTTAGCCTCACAACTAAAAGTGGCCACACTAGGCTTCTTCTTGCTCAACCATGATATACATGAGCTACCAAGCATGAAGCAAAAGCCACTAGTGAACACACGAGTGTCATAACAACCAGCCCAATCAAAGTCAGAAAAAGCATGCAAATCTGGCAGTAGTGATCCCCCCTTGGGATAAAATAACCCAAGTACCGAGTATCAATCAAGTAGCAAAAGATGCACTTAACCGCTTATCAATGCTTGACTCCTAGGCAATGCATAAACCTGCTCATCTATGAGACAACAAAGTGAATATCTGGCCAAGTAATGCATAAGTAAATCAAGCATCCAACAGCTTGTTGATAGAGAATAGCATCAAATGCATCTCTAGCATCATGAAGACTCAATCGTAAACCTGTCTCCATAGGAGTGGCAATAGGCTTACAGTCTTCAAGGCCAAAACGCTGCAATAATGTGTCAATATATTTCGTTTGACACAAAGCCAGTCCACCATCAACTTGCATAAACTGAATGCCCAAATAGTGATGCAAATGCCCCAAATCAGACATCTCAAATGAGGCATGCAAATTAGCCTTAAAATCATCAATATGCTTCTCAATAGATCACTCAGCAGCATGTCGCCAACATAGACAAGAATGATCAGAAGCACATCATTAGCACATTTAACATGTAAGGTGCTGTATGATGGACTATTCTCAAAACTATGTGCAATTAGATAGGCATGTATCTTCTCATACCAAGCACGTGGTGCTTGCTTTAAACCATATAATGCCTTCTTTAACCTGCACACCTGGTTTTCATGCCCTTTCCGCACAAAGCCACGGGGCTGAAAAACATACACTTCTTCATGCAAGTCACCATTTAGAAATGCAGTTTTAATGTCCAACTGATGTTTCATTCCAACCATGATGGGCTGCAAGTGCATAGATGCTACGAACTGTAGTCATTTGGCAAGTAGGTGCAAAGGTCTTATCAAATCAATGCCTCTTTCCTGCGCATAATGCTTTGCAACAAGTCTAGCCTTATACGTGTCAATTGTACCATTAGGCTTATGCTTCAGCTTGTATACCCACTTAGTCCCAATGGCCTTCTTTCAAGGAGGAAAGTCATATAAAGACCAAGTACCATTCTTCATTATAGCATCATATTCAGATTGCATAGCAGCCATCCAATTTTTTAAATTTTGTGCTTCATCAAACGAAACAGGCTCAGTCTCATCACAGAGACTAGATGCAACCATAGCATAGCAATCTGATGCAAAAGAGGCACTATGAGAGCCTGATCGAGTATGATATGACAGAGGTGCATCTAATTTTCTGTCACACAAGGTCTGCACTAACCATTTTGGCATAGTTCTTGCCTGCTCAATATCAGCCTTCTCATCAATAAGTGCATCATGTAAATCTGCATCAGAAATGGAATGATCTGCATCATCACATGAAACCTGCAAAGGCTAAGAAGTTGCCTCACTAGGACCAACACTAGACTGTCCACCTCTAAAAAGAGGCAGCAACGTATCATACTTGTCTTTGGAGCTAATAGATGTCTCCTTAGTACATGAAAGCAATGGCTGAATAGCATCTTCCATAAAAACAACATCACGACTAACCATAATGCATTTAGTTTGTGGATGATAGAGACGATAGCCTTTACTTTCAGAACTGTACCCAACAAAAATACATTTTACTGCTTTATCATCCAATTTTTTGAGATGTTGTTCAAGCACTAATGCATATGCCAAACAACCAAAAACACGCAGATGAGAAACATATGGCTTGCGATCATGCCAAGCCTCATATGGAGTGATAGACTAAAACTCTTTAGTGGGACACCTATTAAGTACATATGCTGCACACATGACAACCTCAAGCCAGAAACTATGTGGTAAAGCTGGACTCTTGACCATACACCTTGCCATCTCCATGAGTGACCTGTTCTTTCATTTAGCAAATCCATTTTGTTGAGGTGTATACGGCACTGTACACTAGTGTTTTATCCCACGTTCAACTAGAAATGCATTAAAATCAAAAGACATATATTCTCTCCCTCGATCTAAACGGAGGGTGGCCATTTTACATGCTGACAAATTTTTAGCCAAAACCAAAAATTTTTTGAAGCACATGAACACTTCACACTTTGCCTTCAATGGATATACCCATGCATGCCTAGAAAATTCATCAATGAAAGTCACAAAGTAAAGATAATTTCCAAAAGAAGGTGTTTGCATAGGACCACATATATCACTATGTACAAGCTGTAATTTTCGAGTAGCCTAAACTGAACCATCTTTTGGAAATGAGGAACGCTGCATTTTCCCCAAAATACAGCTTTCACAAACATGTTTTCCAGGTGCCTCAAGTTTGGGCAAAGAGAACAGCATTTTAGATTTCTGCAGGCGTAGCAAACTAGCAAAATTTAGATGACCAAAGCATGCATCCCAAAGATTTGCATTTGAGATAGCATGAGAATCATGTAATACACATGCCAAATCATTCAGAGATCTTTCATAGTCTATGATCTTATACATCACATGACATAAAATGCCAGAAGCAATAATCACATCGCCATTTGGCAAATCATGAACTGTACATCTATCATCAACAAATTTCACAACCAAGTCAATCTTTGCTAATGCAAAAACCGTTTTCCTTGATCCCTGGCACAATTGAAGCATCTCCAGTAGTCAAAATGATCTTACCAACTCCCATAACAGGATAAGAGGATTTGTTGGTGCATGTATGTAAGAAGTCTCCTAAACTTGAGTCACAATCTCACATAGAATAATGGGTTTCGACACCACAAGATATAAAGAAGGCAAACAGAGTATACGCAGAACAAGAAGAGAGAAAATTTTATTATTTGCGCAGATTTACAAGTAGTTCTGATCTGCGTTACAAAATCTATCAGATTGCTTCAATGTGAAGCCTCATCCACCTGACCACCCCCGAGCTGATCTCAATCCCAATCTTAATCACAATCACAATCTCAATCCCAATCTCAATGACAATCACAATCTCAATCTCAATCTCAATCGCAATTCCAGAAGCCGAAAAACAATCGTAATGACTGTACGACCATCATCCTTTTCTATCTCTCAGTCTTCGTCTTTTTGGGATCTCCGCCTTTTGCCAGCGCACGACCAATCACGCCTTCCTAGACCCGCACTTTTAGAATCTGCATGCTCCAAGATAGCGTCTTTTCGCATGTCTCATGCAAGAATTTCGGACCACCCATGCATCTACTTTTCATGTCCACCATCAAGAATCATACCTGCAAAAATAGAGGTAATCCCTGCAACGCACTCACACACACGTCAATCACCCAAAAATAACCCGATATACCCATGTGCGTTTTCTAAATCCGATACCAGTTAAGTGTTGTTGTGAACCTCCTTGTGATAGCCTCCATTTAAGTCATCTTCTGACAGTCATGCGCACGGAGATCCAGAGATATTTCGAACCGCCCAGCCATGTGGTCTATTCTATATCATACTCTCTCTCCTACGTACCCCAAAAGGGGGTCATAGTCCAAGCTCCTCATATGAATGCCACTTGGCACTCATATGAGTATCATACTCTATGTGTAATAGAGGAGAGTCACACCTCTACTTCCTATTCATATGATACTCCATGTGACACCTGAGGTAAGCTTTGCACATACTGTGGGTAGAGAGAGATTTGGACTTGAAGGTGGAAGACCTAAAAGAGAGAGACATCGAGTACATAGGCATCAAAGAGATGAACATGAGTTTCCATTGCCTAGACAACGAGAACACTTAAGAACCCTTAGACCCTCTCAGGTGGTTAAGACAATGAAGAACTACTTTGATGGTTCAGGAGATCCTTATGACCATGTGGCTGAGTTCAAACAAGTGCTAAGAGCTGAACATGTTGAGGACTTATTCACATAGTTTGAGGCATTTGGTTTAACTCTTAAGGGTACTACCTTAGCTTGGTTTCAACAAATCCATGAAAAGAATGATTAAAAGAAACTAAGCAAATAAGAATAGCTCAATGAGAAAAAAATAAGAACCAATGAAGGGCTTTGGTGTGCAGAACAAGAGGAGCAAGGAGGAGATGGAGGGAGAGAGAGGAGAGAAGAGATGCACAGATATGCGTGGGAGCCTCGAAACCCACATAATGATCTCTCTTGAGGCAATGCTCTATATATGATGTATATATATGAATATGGGGGTAAGGCCACATGACCCTTACATCCCCAACAATCTCCCACTTAAGGATCAATGTGATTGTAAGTGGAAAAATATACAAAGAATGATGTAGGACTATAAAATAAGGTACAAGAAGAGTCCGGATCTCAGCCCATATTGATCATCCTACACCAACTGCCTCGAACAAGGTGTATCCATGCACCTCAAACTACTCTAGACTCATATCGATAAGAGTCGAGCTCATATCTGACTGGTGCAAGAAATGATGTTCTTGCAAAGCTCCCACTCGCTCTATGCCTATGCCAATCATCGAATGATTGACAATTCCAAGTGCAAATGCTCCAATAGCAACTGCAATGTTTAGTCTTGAGCATAATAACTCGTACATCACACTCCCGAATGCTGCCAAAACATGTGCCATTTTGGCTAACCTAAGCATGTAAGCCATGCCTATATCCAAGGCATCCAAAGCACCATCATCAAGACTAACATGTCTTGACATATTTGTGTCATTATCTGGCATGAGCGAATCCAAGAATGACTGTCTATATATCATAAGAGTTATCCTGCTCTACCACACCAAGTGTATCATCATGTTCCACATGAGCTAACTGCACAACATCAACACCAAGATCAAAGTGATTATCACACTCTAAATGAGTATCATCACAATGCTCTATTTGAGCATCCACATCATGCTCTAAAGCATCCAAATAATCATCGAAAGCGTGCTCCAAATGAGCATCCACCTGATCAATAAAACCATGCTCTATATAAGCATCATGAGTGTCTAAAACATGTTTTACATGTGCATCCATGTGAGCATCTGAATCTTGCCATACATGTGCATCAAGAATGTCAATAGACTTATCTGTAGGTAGACAAAATGAGACATGACGGGTCTCACATTGCACATAAGACTAAACTCCCACTGAGACGAGACTCTCTCTCACATAAAGTACTTGCACTGGATATTTGTGCCCAACCTTGGCACCTCTGACAAGCATAAGCTGTCCCAACCGCAATTGAAAATGATGCTCACCAAGGAATGCATAACATCAGCTCTCTTGTAATTGGCTAACTGAAATCAAGCTCATAGGGAATGAAGGCACATAATGTATATGTGTGAGAATAAGTGATGCTCCACTAGGTAGCATAAGTCATACATCTCTTGCACCCTCAATATCATATGTCATACTATTAGGCAAGTGCACAATCCACAACTCTCACTTGAAAATCGACAAAAGCACTCATGATGTCGGGTAACATGAAAAGTGGCTAATGCATCACGTAACCAAGCCATATGCATGCTATCCAATGAACAAGAGGAAACTTGAGATGATCCATAGGAGAAAGTGATATCACCATCACTAGCATAATCAACTGCCATAGACTCTCCTGAAATCACTACCTGACCTGCATCATGTGCATATCTCTTACATCCTCGTCACATATGTCTAAAGCAACATTGTCGAATATGGTCCTCATGACCACAATGCCAACGTCAAAGTCGTCGATGTGATCTATGTAGTCAATGGACTCGCATACATATCATGTAGTCTCTACCATAATGCACTACTCATCTCCTCATACATAACATACTCATATATAGAATCCACAAGCTGTAATCGGATAGTGGAGCTAGCCATTGCATCCATATCCATCCATACATGGTCGGGCATGTCACGAGGCCTTTGTGCATCTCTATGCACATACATGTGTAACCCTCCACGAACCAATATATACCTCATCTAAGCTTTCCATCTCGAAAAGTCAGTGCCATCAAACCGATAAGACACCATGCTGGCAATCCAAGAGACTCGCAATGTAACGAGAGACTAGAAACAATTATCCTCAATAGGATCACACCTACATATCCATATGCATAACTCACATCACAACTATCTCGCTGGAGAAGAAAACCATGTGAACCACCTATAACATAACCTGTAATCTAGCATGTACATAAAACCATGAGCATAAGCCTGCTCACCAAGTCTCCAAACTAATCATGTCGATGTGAAAGAATCCTAGGAAAAATTTGTCAGAGTATCCCCTGTAAAATGAGCAATAAGACAAGATAGCCAATATCAAAAGAACAATGAGTAATCTATCACCACCTGTCACTGATCCAATCAAGGATAATGGCAAATTCATATGTCCACAAACTGATGGCAATATATGCCAATACAATGGCGGTACACCTCCCACTCAAGAATAAATCTTGCAAGAGTTGGAGATAGAAGTCTATAGAAGCACACGAACAACACAAGGAAGAAGAAGAAGCTTAGAGCACAACACACAATACTGAATGTATTACTAGAGAATGTACAAAGATAAGTAGCCCATTAGGGCAATAGGCGTATATACAAGCCGAGGGAAAAAAACCTCCTAAAGAGGGAAAAAAGTGCCCCAGTGGTCCTAGTGTGTTCACACACATCATTACCTAAATATATCAACCAATCCCCCCTGGGAGTGATGTGCTGAACAAGGAGCTAGCACTCATGTATAAGGAAGTGCCAAGCTATGTGGAAATCACTCCATAAAAGGAAGTAAGCCCAAAGCTTTGTGGAAAGCTTCAAACTTCTCCCTAGGTCTGCAATGTTCGCGTGCGTGGGTACATAGGCCAAGCTGATCTCCCCAGCAGAGAACCTCTTTGTGACATAGTGATAATGCACCTCAATGTGCTTAGTGCGAGCATGGAACACAAGGTTCCTTGCAACTGCCAATGCACTCTAACTATCAGTGAAGATGGTGGTGGCAGAAGATTGACCAACACCCAAATTAGACATAAGGCATATGAACCACACACATTTAGCAGTCGCTGTCAAAGCTACCCTATACTTAGCCTCACAACCAGAAGTGGCCACACTAGGCTTCTTCTTGCTCAACCAAGATATACATGAGCTACCAAGCATGAAGCAAAAGCCACTAGTGGACACATGAGTGTCATAACAACTAGCCCAATCAAAGTTAGAAAAAGCATGCAAATCTGGCAGTAGTGATCCCCCCTTGGGATAAAATAACCCAAGTACCGAGTACCACTCAAGTAGCAAAAGATGCACTTAACCGCTTATCAATGCTTGACTCCTAGGCAATGCATAAACCTGCTCATCTATGAGATAGCAAACTGAATATCTGGCCAAATAATGCATAAGTAAATCAAGCATCCAACAACTTGTTGAGAGAGAATCAAATGCATCTCTAGCATCATGAAGACTCAATCGTAAACCTGTCTCCATAGGAGTGGCAATAGGCTTACAGTCTTCAAGGCCAAAACACTGCAATAATGTGTCAATATATTTCGTTTGACACAAAGCCAGTCCACCATCAACTTGCATAAACTGAATGCCCAAATAGTGATGCAAATGCCCCAAATCAGACATCTCAAATGAGGCATGCAAATTAGCCTTAAAATCATCAATATGCTTCTCAATAGATCACTCAGCAGCATGTCGCCAACATAGACAAGAATGATCAGAAGCACATCATTAGCACATTTAACATGTAAGGTGCTGTATGATGGACTATTCTCAAAACTATGTGCAATTAGATAGGCATGTATCTTCTCATACCAAGCACGTGGTGCTTGCTTTAAACCATATAATGCCTTCTTTAACCTGCACACCTGGTTTTCATGCCCTTTCCGCACAAAGCCACGAGGCTGAAAAACATACACTTCTCCATGCAAGTCACCATTTAGAAATGCAGTTTTAATGTCCAACTGATGTTTCATTCCAACCATGATGGGCAGCAAGTGCATAGATGCTACGAACTGTAGTCATTTGGCAAGTAGGTGCAAAGGTCTCATCAAAATCAATGCCTCTTTCCTGCGCATAATGCTTTGCAACAAGTCTAGCCTTATGCGTGTCAACTGTACCATTAGGCTTATGCTTCAGCTTGTATACCCACTTAGTCCCAATGGCCTTCTTTCAAGGAGGAAAGTCATATAAAGACCAAGTACCATTCTTCATTATAGCATCATATTCAGATTGCATAGCAGCCATCCAATTTTCTAAATTTTGTGCTTCATCAAACGAAACAGGCTCAGTCTCATCACAGAGACTAGATGCAACCATAGCATAGCAATCTGATGCAAAAGAGGCACTATGAGAGCCTGATCGAGTATGATATGACAGAGGTGCATCTAGTTTTCTGTCACACAAGGTCTGCACTAACCATTTTGGCATAGTTCTTGCCTGCTCAATATCAGCCTTCTCATCAATAAGTGCATCATGTAAATCTGCATCAGAAATGGAATGATCTGCATCATCATATGAAACCTGCAAAGGCTAAGAAGTTGCCTCACTAGGACCAACACTAGACTGTCCAGCTCTAAAAAGAGGCAGCAAAGTATCATACATGTCTTTGGAGCTAATAGATGTCTCCTTAGTACATGAAAGCAATGGCTGAATAGCATCTTCCATAAAAACAACATCACGGCTAACCAGAATGCATTTAGTTTGTGGATGATAGAGACGATAGCCTTTACTTTCAGAACTGTACCCAACAAAAATACATTTTACTGCTTTATCATCCAATTTTTTGAGATGTTGTTCAGGCACTAATGCATATGCAAAACAACCAAAAACACGCAGATGAGAAACATATGGCTTGCGATCATGCCAAGCCTCATATGGAGTGATAGACTACAACTCTGTAGTGGGACACCTATTAAGTACATATGCTGCACACATGACAACCTCAAGCCAAAAACTATGTGGTATAGCCTGACTCTTGACCATACACCTCGCCATCTCCATGAGTGACCTGTTCTTTCATTTAGCAAATCCATTTTGTTGAGGTGTATACGACAGTGTACACTAGTGTTTTATCCCACGTTCAACTAGAAATGCATTAAAATCAAAAGACATATATTCCCTCCCTCGATCGAAACGGAGGGTGGCCATTTTACATGCTGACAGATTTTTAGCCAAAACCAAAAATTTTTTGAAGCACATGAACACTTCGGACTTTGCCTTCAATGGATATACCCATGCATGCCTAGAAAATTCATCAATGAAAGTCACAAAGTAAAGATAATTTCCAAAAGAAGGTGTTTGCATAGGACCACAAATATCACTATGTACAAGCTGTAATTTTCGACTAGCCTAAACTGAACCATCTTTTGGAAATGAGGAACGCTGCATTTTGTCCAAAATACAGCCTTCACAAACATGTTTTCCAGGTGCCTCAAGTTTGGGCAAAGAGAACAGCATTTTAGATTTCTGCAGGCGTAGCAAACTAGCAAAATTTAGATGACCAAAGCATGCATCCCAAAGATTTGCATCTAAGATAGCCTAAGAATCATGTAATACACATGCCAAATCATTCAGAGATCTTTCATAGTCCATGATCTTATACGTCCCATGACATAAAATGCCAGAAGCAATAATCACATCGCCATTTGGCAAATCATGAACTGTACACCTATCATCAACAAATTTCACAACCAAGTCAATCTTTGCTAATGCAAAAACCGTTCTCCTTGATCCCTGGCACAATTGAAGCATCTCAAGTAGTCAAAATGATCTTACCAACTCCCATAATAGGATAAGAGGATTTTGTGGTGCATGTATGTAACAAGTCTCCTAAACTTGAGTCACAATCTCACACAGAATAATGGGTTTCGACACCACAAGATATAAAGAAGGCAAACAGAGTATACGGAGAACAAGAAGAGAGAAAATTTTATTATCTGTGCAGATTTACAAGTAGTTCTGATCTGCGTTACAAAATCTATCAGATTGCTTCAATGTGAAGCCTCATCCACCCGACCACCCCCGAGCTGATCTCAATCCCAATCTCAATCACAATCACAATCTCAATCCCAATCTCAATCACAATCACAATCTCAATCTCAATCTCAATCGCAATTCCAAAAGCCGAAAAACGATCGTAATGACTGTACGACCATCATCCTTTTCTATCTCTCAATCTTCCTCTTTTTGGGATCTCTGCCTTTCGCCAGCGCATGACCAATCACGCCTTCCTAGACCCGCACTTTTAGAATCTGCATGCTCCAAGATAGTGTCTTTTCGCATGTCTCATGCAAGACTTTGGGACCACCCATGCATCTACTTTTCATGTCCACCATCAAGAATCCTACCTGCAAAAATAGAGGTAATCCCTACAACGCACTCACACATACGTCAATCACCCAAAAATAACCCATATACCCATGTGCATTTTCTAAATCCACGAACATGAATAAGATGAATCCTGTAACTCAAAAACCTTGTAACTCAAACACAGTGAGGAATCAGCTGAGCTTGTGAGAGACAAAAATATTCAGATCTTAAATTTGTACAATAATGTTAGAGACGCCTCAGGTCCAAATCTGCTTCCAGATATCACTTTTGGGCCTTGCAAAATCGAAAATTCTAGAGAGAGATGAAAAAACATGAAAAAACTCTTCATTAACCTATCTTCATGGAACCAAATGAGACATAAAACATAGGAGCTACAAAAAATTCAATCAGGTAAAGTTTTTCTACTAAGAATACTCTACCTTTCTCTCATACAACACTTTTTCAGATTCCTTCATCTTCATGCTCGAAATTAACATACAAATTTCATGCGACAACTTTCTAGAGAGAGAATGTAAAAACTTATTCCTACAAAGTTTTGCAGACATGATCCAAAATATCCTAAACATAAAATTTCATTATTACCTACACATCTTTTTTTTTTCCCGGTGGAAAATCAACGTGGCATCTTACAATGTAACAGTATTCCCTGTAGGGGCAAGCTCGAGTGAAGAGAAGAAACTGTGCTGCGAGGTAATATGTTTGGTCGTCCCACTATCAAAATACCAAACATCTAAGTCTACTATAGACATGCACTGCTCATGAGAAGATGGGTCAAAACTGCAGACAGTAGTAAACACCCATTCTTCTTCCTGCACAAGATTAGCAGACTCGGTTTTTGGTGTAGAGGCCTCTACAACAACCATTCTAACCTCTTTCTTTTTTGCCTCTTTAGCAGCGAGTTTTGGACAGTTGTTTATGATATGATCATTCCCTTTACAATACTTGCAAAACAATTTCTGCTTTTCTGATTTCTTCTCATCTTTATCTTTCTTCTTCAAATGTGCAACATTTGCAGATTTCTGCTTACTAGTTGAAGAGCTCCATTTTCCTTTGCCCTTTTGACTAGCCAGGAAAGCTTGATCTGCAACATGCATAATGGACCTGTTCTACTTGGATTGATCCTCTTGCAACAAAATAGAGACTAACTCCTCAAAAGACAAGGCATTTGGATTGCCTTTCATCATCAACCGAAGAGTAGAAGCACAACTATGATATGAATCAAGAAGAAGATTCAGAATGGTCTGCACAAGTGAGCTATCTGGTATAACCTCATCAGCAGAAATCAACTGTTCCTTCAAGTCTTTGATCTTTGTTAGAAAACTATCCATAGAATCACCTTTATTCATGTGCTCACTCTCCAACTGTTTTCGGAGGTATGCAACACGAGCCTCATTCCTAGCTTGGTACAATGTGTAAGTGTATCCCAAGCACCTTAGCTGTTCTGCAAGAGCGAATGTGAGGAATAATGGCATGTTTGATAGACAAAGCTATCAATGCATGTGCTTGGGCATCTCTACCATCCCAACGAATTTGCTTTACAGTAGGTGCTATAGAAACCGTAGCACGAATAGGAATATGCAGAATATCATCATCTTCGATACCTTCTACCTTGTCATATTTCTTGGGCATGAAGATCTCATACACTCAACATGGAGTGTATGTAACTCAAGAAAGGTATTTTAAGAACTTGTTGATCAAGTTTAAATGGATGATTGCATGGTAGCACCTACTCCAATGGAGGTAAATCACAAAGTGAGCAGATATGGAGGAGGAGAATTTAAGGATATGAAGATGTATCAAAGTCTGGTTGGTAGTCTTATCTATGCTATAGGCCTGATTTGTCATGTGCAGTTGGAGTATTATCTCAATTCATGCATTGTCCTAGGAAAGAATATTGGATTGTAGGACAAAGAGTGTTGAGTTGCATTGAGGGTACGCTCAAAGAAGGTTTTTATTATGGTTTTACATCAGATACAAACATTAAGATATATAGTGATACAAATTGGGTAGGTAATCCTAATGATAGGAGATCAACTTATGGATACTTGTGTTATGTGGGAGATAAGCTAATCTGTTGGTGTTCTAAGAAGCAACACACAGTTGCTTTATCATCTAGAGAAGCAGAGTATAAAGGTATGGTTGAAGCTACAAAGGAAGTCACATGGCTAAAGACTCTCATGAAGAGTTTTGACATCATTCAGAGTACACCCACTATTCATGGAGATAACATGAGTTCATTGTATTTAGCTGCTAATCCTGTTTTTCATGCCAAAACTAAACACATTGAGATTCAGTATCACTTTCTAAGAGAGAAGGTGATGGATAAGGACATTGAAGTCATACATACTTCAACAAAAGATCAGATAGTTGATATGCTAACCAAAAGCTTGGATGGACCAAAGTTACAGAGATTCAAAGACATGGCAAGTATAAAGAAGATAGAGAAAACCTCAATTGATGATTGAGGGGGAGCTGTTGGTGCAAGCCAATCACCAATTGAAGTTTTGATGAAGGATTTAAGTCAAGGATTGAAGAAGATCAATTTATGAAGCATGAAGAAAGTACATGTCGAGAAGATGAAGACTTATATACATATGTACATGAATTTAGAAGTGAGCTCACTTATACCTTTTGTTTGGTTATGAGCTTGTATATATTTGCCTATATATACAAGTAAAAGTGTCGGGGCGAAGTAGAGAGAGTTTGAGAGAATACAAATTTAGAAGAATTAGAAGTCATTAGACACTTTAGAAGTGAAGAAGATCTCTCTCTCATCTATATGTAAAAGTTTTGTGAATAGAAAAAAAGTTGCGGCCGATATTTCTGAGTGTTCTCCTTTTGTGTTGAATCTTTTGTGAAATTCTTTTGTACAAGTCTAAGTCTATAGTTCTTTGAACTATGTACAAGTTTTCAGATTCTAATTGTGATCAGGCTGAGAGAATTTAAGTGTAGGAACATTTACATGTGTAAATGTGAAGAACTGAAGTTGCAGGAGACACAAAATTTGATGCTAATAATGTAAAGTTTTGAGCAAGAAAGCACTCATTCTTTAAGTTGGAAGGTAAGCTACCTATGGCTAAAATCATTTAAACAAACGGGTTGTAATTTGGGAGAACTATGTGTTTAAAGTTACAGGTGTCAAAGTTGACTATAAAGAAGTATAGTTTTAGACATAGGTGAATTGTTAAGATCATTTCTCAAGATCTACTGAATCTTTAAGAATGATTTAACTTGGAGATCCATTCATGAACGCATAGTCTTAAGTAACCGCCTTTGTCTCTTTGGTATAGGTTGTCTCCTACTAAGGAGTAGTCTTGAGCCTCTTGCTCCATGCTTCGTCTTATTGCTAGACTAGCCTCTTTGGGTAATGTTCGCGATCGCATAAATTCAACCAATGGAGCACTCCAATCCAGAATTAACGACACTTGATAAAGGGTGGCATGCTCCACTGGGGGCCTCTCTTGGCATGCTGGACAATTCTTAATCCACTCATGTATTTCTTTGTCCATGCTAGGCCAATACACTCCTAAACGTTTTAGATTCTGCAAGGTTCATTGTTTAGAATAGTGAATTCCTAGCAATCCTTCATGAGCTTGTTGCAACCAACTGATATGTTCATCGTCCTCGACACAACATGTGATATTTGTGTGATTTTACAATTTCTTCTTGTGACGTTTTCACATTCTTATTTGCGGGTCTGAAGGTTAGGATTGGTACCAAATTATTTGCCCATTTAGGAACAACTTCTAAATTGAACAGATAAGCATCAGGTAGTTCATCAGACACTCCTTGCAGTGACACTCCTGAAGTGATGCAAGAAAGGTGATCGGCCCGAAGGTGGGTCCTACCTTTTCTAACAACAACTTCAAAGTCATATTCCATTAGCAAGAGGAACCATCTCACTAGACGTCCTGTATTGCAAGGTTTTTTGACCAAATATAACAAAGCTTGATGATCAGTGAAAACCTGGAACTTATTGGCCAATAGATAGTGCATAAACTTCTTTACGGCCTTGCGTGCCATGCATAAGCAACTCGTATGCTCGGGGTTGTGCTCATATCAGAAAGTAGGTCATAATTATCATTTATGAAACCGGGAATCAGAGGCTGAATGTGACATACATTGCGGAAGGTTTTGAGCACCACCTGCATCATATCCAATATTTTGAGCATCATCTGGGCAACTATGTCTGGCATGGGGTGAAGGCGTGGAAGCCAATGTCTGATAGTAGCCATCATATATGCTACTGTCGGTGTGCCTGTTGGGGGTGCAATGGAGGGATAATTTAGCCATTGTTTACAATTTGCATTGTTCTGAACCTTGATGGCGAATGCTTTCCATGATCTCCTTCTTTGGACTGGCCCAAAGCAAGGGTTATATTTCAAGTGCATGGGAGCATGGTCCCATGTCCGTAGCATTTCCGGATAGGTTTCTAGTAATTTCTGCGTCCAGATGGGCTGGAATATGGCCCCCTTTTTGGCTACCTCTGGGATATCCTTTGGTTCGAACTGAGTTGCGAAGGTGGGGTATTTGTTGGTGAGGCATTTGATTTCAGCATTATAGTTAGCCAGCAGTACAAAATAGGGTTTATACTGTAACTCTGAACTAGTTATCAATCTTCTAGGGGCCAGGTGTCTGAAATACTCAGATTGAAGTATGGTTTCTTCAATGGTCCTCATTGCCAGCATCTGAGTGTAGATACGTTCTTCATGAGTTGTCCCCATTTCTTCTACGTGCTTCATCCATGCCGAAGGGGGCTCTTCGTCAGTGTCTTATCCCTCTTCAGTGATTCTGCCTCCTAGAAGAGGTTGTGGCTCATAATTATCTTCAAATGTTTCTTCCACCGGAATGACAATGGTCTCCTCTTCGTTTGGCTGATCGGGTGGAGAGGGGGGTCGTTCATATTGTAACAACATATTTAATTCAGCCACCTGCTGTCGTAGCTCCAGTACTTCATTAGTTATTGATGATTCAGGCTCTAGTGAGGTTGCAGCATTGACCATCTCTTTAGCTGTTGGTGGTTGTGGTGTATGCACTTGGGATCTTTGTAGGTCCTTTACCTGGTCTACCAACTGGTCGTGTGCCTCCAAGAGGGTAGCATATTCTTCCAACACGTGATGAATGTGTGCTGAGGGAATAGCCATGAATTTGGCAGGGTCTATAGGTGCTCCAGGGGTATTTTCCATGGCTGCTTCTAGATTCTCCTGGTTTTGTTGCTGTAGCCTTCTGTTTTCTTCTTGAGCCGCTGCTAAGTGGCGACAAAGTAGAGTCATGTTTCTTTGTAGTCTAGCATTGCGGCCCAACTGATCTCTGAGTTGTTCCTCCATAGCCTTACTTGTCTCTTTATACTTGGCTTCCAGCTCTGCATTTGATTGTTGGAGGACAGTCACTTTGTGTTGTAATGCTCTATTACTTAGCTCCAAGGCATTGACACGTGCCTGGAGTTGAGCCGAGAGGTTGCATAGCTCTGTGTTATTTTCTTCCAGTAACTTATACTCTTGCTTAAGTAGAGTGGCCGCTTCGAACATGGTGTCTAGTGCATTACTGGATGCAGGGGTAGAGGTGGAAAATGCAAAGGGTCGGGAAATGGGAAAGGGAAAAGTGGATGATGTGCCTATGAGTGAAGTGAAATGTGATGATGTTGGAACAAACGTGGTGGTGGGTGCTCCTGTGGGTGGTGAAATGTCCATGGGATCGGACGTGATAGTGTGTGAAGTGTGAATTGTGAATACGGGAATGGTAGGTGGCGTGTCAGTGGTGGCAGTGAATGTGGGGTAGTTGGGTTGGGGAAGGGACTTTTTATTATAATTCTCAACTTGTTGGAGTATATTTACAAGGTGTGTCCAGAATGGAGGTTGAGTGGTTTGGGTTGATTCCGAGGGGGTTACAAGGGGTACCGTGGATAGGAGTTGGGAGGGAGGAAATGTATTGGTGGATGGAAATGGGTGTGTTAAGGTTTGGCTAGTGGCAAGTGGCTGTCCGAGGGCTGGGAGATATGAAGGGTGACCTAGTATAGTTTGATCGGTGGCAGGATGACCTATATGGGGTTCAGAAAATCGGTTGGAAGTGGTGGATGTAGGTAAAGGGAAGGATAGATGAGTGGTGGTGTGTATAACGGTTTCACCATGGGTGGATACTCGTTGTTCAGGAAGACTAGTGGGGAAGGGTTCGGAGGGATGGATGGGAGGTGATGGTGGAGATGGTATCTGTGTATTTTTATCTGGTTCCTCACGGGGAGTTGGGCTGGCCATGTGAACATCTTCTGAAGTTGTGGTAGGCAGTGCGGTAGAGACTTCCATTTGAATCATTTTTCCCCGTCATGGTCTTGTATCGATCCTTCGTTGGTCATATGGAGGGGTACTACGAGAGACCATGGTCCTCATGGCTTCCCCTATTCTGCATGTTTCCGCCAAGAGATTCAATGATTCTACGAAATGCGGTTCGACATTCTCTGCTTGCAGCATCTGGTTCACCAGTGCTCTATTTGCCTCTTCTGATAGCTAGTGTCTATCCTGTACCTGCTTGATTGTCTTGTAGAGCTGTTTGAGTTGTGCCGTGTAGGCAGGAGCTTCCTCTTCACTCTTCGCTAGTTCATTTCCCCGTGCTTCTTCCTGATTCTCTGCGCTTTGAGCATGAGGATGTTGTGTCTCATCTTCCCAATGTACCCTTCTTGCCTCACTCTGTGGCTGTTCCCTTTGGGATGATGATCTGGGACCGTCATTGTCAGAAAAACACTCACTCTCAGATAAGTGGGCTGTCTACAGGAAGCTTTCAAAGTCAAAATTTGGATCCTCTGCTAATGTGGCCATGGATGCAAACTCAGCATCTGTGGGTAGTGGAGGGGTAGATGGAGTGGGTTGTACCATACCCCCTGATTGTGTTCCTTGGAGATGGATAGTGCAAGGGGCTACTTGGGCCTCTTCTCTAAGGGAAGCTTCTATTGTGGCCTCACGAGGGATCAGAACCTGTGAAAGTGATCCACACATTCTTTTCGCGGGCTGAACCCCTGACTTCCGCCCCTTGAAGAATTCCAGTTGTGAGTATTTAAGGGCCCTTGCGATCGGCACATCATAGGCAAGGCATCTATAGATAATTCTTGTAATCGCACATCAGCCATTCAAGGTATGCTTCCTCACACCTCGCTTGCCTGGTTCATATAACTGGTCCAGAATCCATACGGGCATTTTAATTGGCAAGCCTCCAGTCTCTGCTAGGTATAATCCATACCATATTTTCTTATGAGGTGGGGTGAAGCGGTCTTGAGCTGGAAATGCGAAGTGTTGAAGGCACATCTGCAGTGCTATGACGATGTTGGGGGAGGGCACACATTTCTTTCAACTTCTTGATTTTGTTGTTCTTCATCGACTTTGGTATCAAGGGATCTCGATCGGAGGGTACATGGGTGCCATACATCTGAAGGGCTTCCTTGATTAAAGTAATATTCAGCTCAAACTTCTTCATTTCTTCCTAGTTTGATAGAGAGGGCACCAGGAATGTGCCTGAATGATCCTTATCTCCTGTCGGCTTTAGTGTGGCTATCAAGTAGTAGCACCTAAGAAAATCTGGCCTAGGCAAAGCTGCACTAAAGTAATCTTGCAATCCCGCTTTCTGCCAAATATCCTGAAGAGGAGCTGCATTCTGTAATGTTTCAAATTCTCTTGAGAAGAATTGGAATGCCCACCATACTCCTCCGAATTCCAACTTGGATTCCCAGATATGATCTGTGTCTCCCAAGTCTCCTGGCATCTCATTGAACCAGTGAGAATGCCCCTTTACTCTTTTTGTTAGGCCACTTGGTGGATCCGAAATGGGAATTCTTCTCACGTTCAAAAGCTCTTCAGGCCTAGCTGTCAGTGGAGCCTCCACAGGCATGGTATCCCAATTGCTTTGAGTGCTAGTGCCTGCGTGAGAGCTCGTGCCTTCTGCTGCTGCCATGGGAATCGGGTGCTTATCTGCTAGAAGAAGAAAGGCACATTAGTGTTGCATAGGAAACAGGATGTAATGGTGTTCCCTTCACAATACTAACATGACAATCCCGAAGGTTAGTGGTTAGAGGTGAAGTGTTTGTGATAGATGTGAGTGGTGATTAAAGGTCAGTGTCATCCTAGATGCATACTTTGGTTATGCAATGGACTCAGAATGCACCTATGTCAGAGTGGATGGATTTATACAATTGGGTCAGGGGGTTTGATACAGGGTTTAAGTCTCCAAAATTTGACTGAGGATTCATGGTTATTAGAGCTGATGACAGGTAAAGGTCGATGAACTAGATTGTGCCGGATTTGGTACCTTTTGGGTACCCATTTCCAGACATTCCTAGGTTTGACTGGGGGTGTGACAGTGGAAGGTGTAGGTATCTTCCCTGAGCTGTTTGCCACGAGTGCTTGTGAGAGTTGATTTATTCTAGTGACTGGAGGTGAAGTGATTTGGGCTTGTAAGCAGGCCTTGGGCACCCATATCTGTCTAGCATTAGGGATGGCCTTCATTGACCGCTTCGGGACCCAAATAGAAATGGTATAGCTATTGTGTTGCCTAGGGAGCTCCTTCACTTTGGTCCTTAATGGTGAGGCTCGCTTGATGCTTTTTTGAAAACATGTCTCTGGAGTCGTGATTTTTTCCCCTTTGCGTATCCAGATCTACTTCATGCCGCGAGGTACTTCATGTTGCCGGAGTTGGTGTTCACGCTCCGTGTTCATCGGTCTCCTCGGGTATTGTTGAGCCTTCCCCTTTAGATTCTTCTCTGTAACAGATGGAAGTTACTCCTTGACTTCTATACCTTTGGCAAGAGTGACAATCCTCTGCACCATAGAACTTTGGACAAGAATAACATTATGTTCATGTGGGTTCCTGGAGGGACCAGGAGCCGGTGCCTGTTCTAAGGGTTTGAGTGCTTGATTGTCTAATTCAATCTTAAGACGGCTTTGGCCTACCCAAGCCTGAAGAAGTCCACTTCTTAGGTTTAGGTTGACTACCTGATCATAGATCCAGTCTTGGCCCAAGACAAGAGGTTCGGTAAGATCCTCATCTTCACAGACTAGCACTTTTGCTGGCATGAGGACCTCTTGAATGTAGAGGGGAAGCTCCACCTCTCCCATGCAAGGGGTTTCAACACCTCCTAATCCTATCAGATATGCTTCTAGGGGTTTTACCTCCAATTGCAGCTGCTGGCAATAAGAAAGCCGAACTGCACTAGTGGCTGCTCCTGAATCAATTAAAGCTCTTACGGTCCTTGTACTGTCTCCTTGTCCAACTTCTAGGGTCACAAAAGGTCGTCGATCCACTATCTCATGGGTACGTTCACCTGAAGCCTCACACATGGCCATGTGATAGCCTAGAGACTCTTTAGTGTCAATCATAGGCTGATCTCTCCCTTGCCTCCTCAATTTCATTCGTCGGATGCGCTCTAAGGCCTCTGCCTGTGCTTCTTCTCGAATTCATTTTTCTTCCTCTCTACGTTTCTTGGCAGTGTTGAGCCGATTTAACATCTCTTCAGTCAGGGGTTCTTGGTATAACTTGACTCTGCATCCGCTTATGTAGCTAGAGAGAATATCGCCTTCCAAAGTGGCTAGTTGTACTGCCCCACTAGTTGAAATCCTATTTATGATCATAGGTCCATAACCTCTTTTCTCTAATTTTCATGCATGCTGCTTCAAGGTGTAGACTAGGACTAGGTCTCTTGCTTTCAAGCCTTTATCCTTCACATGTGTATCAAAATACGCCTTTTTCCTCTTCTTCGCTGCATAGATTCCTGCTGCAGCTCTCAATCGTGTCTCACCTAGACGTTCAAGATCAAAGATTTGAGAGGAGAGTTCATGGCCTGTCCAGTCATGCTCTTGTGCTACTTTCAATGTAGGTATCAAAAAGTCCAAGGGTAGCACCGCATTCTGACCGAACACCATCTGAAAGGGTGTGGCTTGGAGTACCGTTTTATAGGCCACTCAGTATGCCCAAACAATGTGGTATATCTGTTTGTCCCAATCAGACCGTTTGTTATTCACCAATTTAGTTAGCACATTGCATAAGATCTTATTTGTGCTCTCGGCCTGACCATTAGCTTGTGGATGATAGGGAGCAGACTTCTTATGTATCACCAAGAATTCTTGGAGAAGGTTTTCTATGACTTCATTCAAGAAGTGTGTGCCTCTATCACTCACCAACTCTATTGGCAATCCGTATCTGGTGAACACATTCTCAAATAAGAACTTAGCTGTTGTTTGTGCATCGTTCTTTGTTGTGGCTTTTACCTCTACCCACTTAGTTAGATAGTCAGTGGCAACAATGATATACTCTGCATGGGAACCCTTAGCTGGGGGATTAATAGGACCTACAAAGTCTATTCCCCACTTAGAGAATGCACGTCCACCCATCATAGGTTTCAGTGGCATCTCATCTTTGTGTATAGGACACTGAGTCCTTTGGCAAACATCGCACTGTTTCACATAGGTATGTGCATCCATGTGAAGGGTCGGCCAATACAAGCCCGCAAATAGTATTGCCTTGATCACGCGATCTGGTCCAAAGTGTCCTCCTGCTACACCCTGGTGAGCAGTTTCCAAGATCTTTAGATATTCACTCTCATGACACATAGTCTCAGGTAACCATCTTTACCACGCTTGTATAGATTATCACCGATGAGTGAGTAATCTAGGGCTTCTTATTCTAGACTTCTTTGCCTCGTCAGAGTCATGTCTGGAGGAAATGTTTTCATCCTCAGGAAGGATACTAGGGGTTCGCTCCAATCTGGCACTATGGACACTTGATAAAGAGTGGCATGTTCCACAAGGGGTTTAGTGCAGCAGATTGGGCATTCCTTGCACAACTTCTGGACATCAGCTTCCATAGTCGGCCAATGCACTCCGAGCCTCCTTAGGGTCTGTAGGGTTCGTTGTTTTGAGTAGTGTTGTTCTAATGCACCTACATGTGCTAATTGCAACCACTTAGCGTACTCGCCCTCTTCCACACAAGAGGCCAATACTCCTTGCTCTGTATGTTTGTACATACTTCCTGCCAAGATATGATACTTTTGAGCTCTTACTATCTCTCTATCCTGTGTGGCTATTATTGGGTGGTTAGGCCCGTAGGTTAATACTGGCACTAATGGCTTAGCCCACTGTGGTACAACTTCCAAGTTAAACAAGTAAGCATCAGGTAAGTCATCTGACACTCCTTGTGGGGCTTCTCCTGATGTGAGCCTTGAGAGATGTTCTGCTCTCAGGTGAGTTCTGCCTTTCCTCACTACTACCTCAAAGTCATATTCCATTAGTAAGAGAAACCATCTTACTAATCTGCCTGTATTACACGGCTTGTTTACCAGGTACAGTAGAGCTTGGTGATCAGTAAAAAATTTGAACTTATTTGCAAGGAAATAGTACCTAAGCTTTTTAACTGCGTACACCATGCCTAATCCTTCTCGTTCGGTGGTTGTATAGTTCCGTTCAGCAACATTCAATTGTCTACTGGCATAGGCAATAGGGAGATCCATATTACCTTCACCCGTAGGTTGTGCAAGTACACATCCAATAGCATAATTGGAGGCATCCACATGAACATGGAATGGCTTGTTCCAATCTGGTGTCGTCAAGATTGGTGCTAAACATAATCTTTGTTTAAGCTCCTGGAAGGAATTCTCACATTCATTAGTCCACTCAAAGTTAGTCAGAAGTCCATACATGGGCTTTGCAATGACAGCATACATGTGAATGAACCGGCGGTAGTAACCACAATGCCCCATGAAAGCCTGTACTTCCTTGACATTCTTTGGTCTAGGTAGTTTTGCGATGGCTCTCACTTTCTCTTCGTCACTGGATATGCCGTTCTTAGACACTATGTGTCCTAGAATTTTGCCTTGCCTGACCATGAAAACACACTTTTCTGGGTTTAGGCAGACTTGATATTCTCTGCATTTATCAAAGATCTGTCTGAGTTCAGGTATATGGGTATGTCTAATGTTGGAATGAGCGCAAAGATCATCAACATAGACTTCCAAATTCTTCCTTAAGAACTCTTTAAACACGTGACACATCAATCTTTGAAAGGTAGCAGGTGCATTGGTAAGCCCGAATGGCATTACCCGAAAGGCAAATATGCCCCACTCCGTGGCAAAAGCCGTCTTATGCTGATCCTCTGGAGCAATGGCTACTTGATTGTAGCCCGAAAACCCATCTAGGAAGCTGTACACTTCCTTGCCTGCTACCCTTTCTAATAGATGCTCAATGATAGGAAGCGGATAACTATCTCTGATAGTGGCCGCGTTAACCTTCTTCAAGTTAATGCATACTCCTAATTTGTCGTTGTTCTTGGGCACCACTACAATGGGGGATACCCATTCAGTGTGCTCAATTTCATAGATAAATCCAGCTTCAACCAAGCGATCTATCTCTTCCTTGATCTTGGCCGCATAGTTGTCATTGTATGTGTATGGCTTTTGCTTAGAGGGCCTAGCCTCTGAAGACATGGGTATCGTATGTGAGCATATTTTAGGGTCTACACCTTTCAGGTCCTTGTAGCTCCAAGCGAACACATCTCTGTACTCCCTTAGCAAAGCTACCAACTCTTGCTCTTCTTCTTCCGTCAGGTCATGCCCTATGTATGTGCATCTTTCTTCTCCCTCTTCTATGGCGACAACTATTTTCTTGGTAGTTTCCTTGCTATCATAGGCCTCTCCTGCTTGCGCCTCACGTTTAGGCATTCTTATCATGACTCTCCTATCATCTATCTCATATTTTTTAAAGTTTTCAGGGACCTCAAACAAGGACTCTTCTGCCTCCGGAGTGACTTCCTTCTTCTTTCTTTTCTTTCCTCCACTCTTAGTGGCTACTTGTGTGGCTAACCTCACCTCATTCGTGATTTCTCCGTGTCTGTGGGGGTAAACTTCAACTTCATAGAAGTATTCTTCATCTGATGCAAAAGGTGGGTCCATAATGATTGACTCTAAGTCGGAGTCACTTGCATCCTCAAATGTATCAGGGCTAGGTTCACATTCCTCTAAAACTGCATCTCCCATGATTGGCTCTATTGAGAAAACTGAAATGTCATAGCCATCCTCATCATAGTGGGTTGTTCACTGCTCTTCATTGATGGCTACATCCATTGTTGCTAAAATTTCAGCCAGCCGTGAGGCTCAAACTCTTCGTCAGGAAAAACTACAGGTGCATAGGCTGGGTCTTGAATTGATCTATAGATTTCTTTTGCACCTACCTCTCTGGCTTCCTCACTCTTCTCTTCTTCTACTGCTACCTTACACATCCATAGGTGAGTGTCTTCATGCATCCACGAGGATCCGGATCCTATGGAATGCACGGACTCAGTCTCATCTTTGGCTCTATGGATGGGATTCCATTGAATAGGCGGTACGTCTCTATGAGAGTAATCCTTGAGATTGACTTTGGTTGTAACACTTAGATGTTCCCAAAATCATCTCGTAGGCTTGGTTTTTGCTAAAGTTGCATATAGCAAAAGTATGCTCAAACTCAACACCACATGTAGTGAGAGTTATTCCTTCTAGCAATCCTAAGGGCCTTTCAATATGACCATCGGCCATCTGCAATTTCATTCTCGTCGGTCGGAGTGCTGGCTTGCCCCAACGCTTCCATAGGGAAGTTGTAGCAATTGCAACTCCTGCACCTGAGTCCAAAATTGCCTTGGTTGTGTATCCCTGATGGGTAACTGGGAGATAGGTATTTCCTTCTTCTCCTTCACTCATGTCTCCTATCTTATCCAATGGTATTTTAGGCACTGTTCTATGAGATCCTACCTGGGAACGCGATTTCGCTATGTCTAGCACTTGTTTGGCTACGTGTTTCCACACTTCTGGCTTAACTTTGAGTAGCTCTTCTAAAGTGAGATTGCACTACACTTTAGTGTTCTTTACCACCTCTGTATTCCTAGGTATGACTGAATCTTCGTTTCTTACCATGACCGTGGGTGCTCTCACACAAGTAGACTTGGTTTCCCATGGGCCTGTGAAATGTGGTAACTCTTGCAAGGAATGAGACTTAGAGTCTAACCTCTCATGAGAGTGGGCACTTTCCTGTTCTTCATAAATAGAAGGGATGTCTTGTGGGAACTGATCATGTGCGTCATCCACAAGTTCAATGGGAGGAGGGACTTCACTCTCCTTTGCCCACTTCTCTTCTTGAATCTCTCTCAGAAACTCTGGTGAATACCTATTCATAGAAGAAGAGGTGTCTGGTTCAGTGGAGTTAGGCACATAAGCTTCCTGTGGGGGATGGCTTATGTTTTTGCTTGCCTCATCTCTTTCTTGATTTTTTTCTTCCTTGGCAGATCTTGCAATTATGCTCTCTAACTTCTCTAGGAGTCCATCCAAGTGCAATTGTGTCTTAGCTGAGCCTGAGTGATTGAAAAGGCGACTAGCTTCAAACATGGTCTGAGCCAATGCGGCCATTTTCGCACACAACTTGGTTCTCTCTATATCTAGGTCCGCTCTAGGGTAGCACTTGTCATGATCCGTCACATTTGGCCCTTCTTGGATTCTGGCCTAATATGCCTTAAGCATCATGTCTATGTCTTCAGGAGTGGGGTCAGCTAGCACTGATCCTACTCTAGGGGGTGGTGGGTGGGTTAAGGGTAGTGTATTGAAAGGTTGGGGAATGGAAGAAGATGGATTGGCGGGTAAAGGGAAAGGTGGTGGAGTGGTGGTGTGAGAGTGGTTTTGAGATGCGAGTTCAGTTATCTCTCCCGGCTATCTCTCCATGCTCTTGTTCTTTTCTTGGTTATACTCTATGTCTCACTAACCTCAGAACCATTGTCTTTTCATTCTCTCCCGGCTATCTCTCCATGCTCTTGTTCTTTTCTTGGTTATACTCTATGTCTCACTAACCTCAGAACTCTTTTCCTGCCCTACTCCTTGAGTTTGCTGCAAGGCTTGGGCTCTAGTGACCACATGCACTGGGGCTGGGGAAGTTATACTTCCCATAGAGTCTACCACTAACCCAATGACGTTGATAGGAGTGATTTTAGGCATGTTATTAGGGTTCTTTGGGCAATCTCGTAGGAGATGCTCTTTTCCACAGTCTTGACAGAAACCCTGAATTATCACTGGTTGGGGTTGTGTAGGGGTAGGCAATGGACAATCACGTATAAGGTGATCTCCCTGACATCTGAAGCATGGTCCTCTAGGAAATGGGGGTCGTACCTGCCTAGGTTGAGGTCTAGAGTTGGGGTTCGTGTACATGACATTCGCATACTCAGGCTCCCCACTAGTTTCACTTGGGTTTTCATAATAGTATGACTCGTTATGCTCGGGTGACTGCATGTAGTAAGCCTGTGGGCTATCAATATGTGTGGAGTCAAAACTATGTTCACTTGGATCACTGTCTGATAGCAATGGGGTGACTGGGACTATGGCTCTGTTAGGATTTTCTTCAGCAGATGCATATTTCACTGGGATCACATTGGTTGGAGCAGGGGGTTGCTGCACTAGGACCGGTTGAGGTCTCTGCTGCCCTTGATAAGGTGGCTGATAAGTTTGTTGTGGTCTGTTGTATTGTTGTGGTGGGTACTGATTCTGGTATCTACCCTGTTGTGGATATGGCTGAGGGTAATTTTGCCTAACAGTTTGTTTGTTATATGGATAGTCGTGTGCAGTGTGGTTGGTGTACCTTTGCTCTATGGTGCAATACTGACTAATAGGATTCACCTGGGGTTGGGCCATAATGGGACATACATTTTCCATATGGTCACCTCCACAAGTGTAGCACCGCTTAACTAGGGCAAATCTCGGAATTTGTTTGCTAGAGACACCTAGTTTTTGAGCTACCTTCTCTACAAGTTCCTCAATGGATGTGGATTGACCAGATGTGAGGCTACTAGAGCTATCAGAATCCTTATAGATTTTTGATAGTTCTAACTCCTCACCTAGATTATCCTCAATGTCTATGCACATGCGCACACACTCTTGTATAGTTCTGGGGTCCTTCAGATACACATATGACCTGAGCTTGGTGCTCAACAATCCATCTAAGAACAAAGCCACTTGCTTGGCTGGTGTGGGTAACTCAGGCATCAGGCACCTCTCTAGGTATTGCCTAAACCGTCTTCCTGCTAGTCTGACCGTCTCTTGAGGTGTTTGCTTGAAGCTATGAATTAGTGAGGAAGTGTTGTGCCTTATGCCACTCTTAGAAAACTCAATGATAAATGCCTCTAGGAGCTGGTCTATGTTTTTGAAATGCCTCTCGTTCACTGGTTGAAACCACGTAAGGGCAGTGTTCCTAAGGGTTAGACCAAAAGCATTATATTGTGTGAATAGGTCCTCTACCTGTTCAGCTTTCAAGACTTGCCTAAATTCTGCCACATGGTCATAAGGGTCTCCAGTGCCATCGAAGTAATTCTTCATGGACTTCACCAGTTGAGTTGGCCTCAGGGTCCTAGTGTGTTCTTTCGGCCTTGGCAAAGGAAAATCATCAGCATTTCTTTGGTTCCTTGGGTCTCTAAATCTCTCGATTTCTTCTCTATCCGTCCTTGTTCTCCTTCTTTCTCTTCCCTGGGGGTTGGCAAAGCTTACTTCAGGTCTATCTCTACTTCTTTCTCCTTGAGCTCCATGAGCCTGGGAGGTGCCAACTCCTTGGTGATTGTAGGACATATTGGACCGTAGTTGGGGAAAAACAAATTCACCCTTCCATGTGTAGGCATGTCTGCCATGCTCGGTGACCACGAAGATCCTCTCTGATGTATTGTCTAGGTAGGTTACTTTGCCTGGGCTATCAGGGTCTTTAAACTCATAGATTGTGAGTGCACTTACTTCTTGAGGCTGGGCAGGTTTGTACCTCCAAAAAGCCTCATCAGTTTCTCGGTTTAAAAGCAAATCTGTGCTTTTATTATCCTGTGGAATCCACTCTAGAGTCATGATTCTGGTCAAGACGGATTTACCACGGGGAGTTCTTGGCTCTCCCTCTAAATTCCCTTGCTCTATGTCACCCATGTCGGTTTCTGCAATCACATTTCCAAACTCATTTGTTCTATCAGGAAGAGTGGTGACTACATATATAGTCCCCTCTTTATCTAGGTATGATGCATTCTCAAACTTGACTACCGGGTGTTCCAGTCCATGGGGTTGATCGGGGTTCTTAATCTAGACCACAGATCTTCTCAGGCCGTCTTCGTAGATGCGAGCACCTAGAAAATTAGTCCTGATGTATTCCAATTGAGTCTTGTAAGGCCCTTCTGGATTTTCTAGATAAGCCACCTCTGAACTACCTACTGGTCTCTCCATGTGATAGGACATTTCAGAATCACTTGTTTCTGATCGTGGAGTGTATGGGTAATCACTCAACTGCTGGGCCCAAGACCTAGCAGTGTGATTGACACTAGCTTCAGAAGATCTGAGGCTTTGTCTGTCTCTGCCTAAGTGTCTACCTGACCTAAAGTTCATATGCTTGGTTTCTCTACCCCCTTGGTCCTAAGTACACTCTCGTTGCAGGTTAATTGACACCAATCACTTAGTTCTTTTTAGTTGATTATTATGTTTATGATCTTGTCTGGTATCACGTCATCAGGAATACTTAAGAGAATTTCGCACTTGATAAGTGATCAATTCAAGTTTACTTTTGTCCCTTAGGGGTTTTCGCGCTTAAGATCTACTTAATGCTTGCAGTTGGTTGATTAGCTCTTGGACTTAATTCGTGCCTGACGTTGTCCTAATTAATTACCACACCTAAGTCGTACTTAGCCTAGGCTAGGAATTGACAAAGGAGGGAACTTGAGAGAACTTCCAACCTCAATCCTCTGGTTGCTCCGACCGTTGCACAAACCCAGGAAGCCTTCTCCCAAGCTTGGTACTCACCCTTGCTAGCTTGCCTTGGAATACCTTGAGTGCACGCACTGTTCCTGCAAAATTTCACAAGTTAATATAGCTCATTGACCACAATGAATTGAAAGATACACATCAACATCATGGGCCCCCCTTGGAGTAATTTACTGAACCCCCAAAATCTTATGACCTCCTAGTTCTACTGAATGGCCAACTTAAAACTACATGTTCTAAAACTCCACGTATGATTCTTACAAAAACCAGTCAAGCTCCATGTAGGATTCTCAACAAGCTTTCCAACGAGACCAAAATCTCATCAATTGGAGTTTGTATGGTGCAGTTATGACCATTCAGGCACTTAGGGGTCAAAACAGGTTCTCAGGGTTCAGGAGATCTCTCCTTGGTTTCTAGGTCTTTTGCCCACTCCTAAGGCTCTAATGTTACGCCCAATGTGTCCAAAATTAGGCCCAAATATACCTCAATTCACTCCATTAATTTCACTTTAAAATTTTATGCGTTAAGCCCATGTATCGCGATAGGTCCGGTCGAGGTGTCGCGATACTTGGGAGTGTCACGATAAGTCGAGGTGTCGCGATAGGTCGAGGTGTCGCGATACTTGGGAGTGTCACGATAAGTCGAGGTGTCGCGATAGGTCGAGGTGTCCCTATACTTGGGAGTGGTGTCGCGATAGGTCGAGGTGTCGTGATACTTGGGAGTGTCGCGATAAGTCGAGGTGTCGCAATAGGTCGAGGTGTCGCGATACTTGGGAGTGTCGCGATAAGTCGAGGTGTCGTGATACTTGGGAGTGTCGCGATAAGTCGAGGTGTCACGATACTTGGGAGTGTCACGATAGCTGGGAGTGTCGCGATAGGTGGGGTTGGTGTGTCGCGATACTCCGAGGTGTCGCGATAGGTCGGGGTGTCGCGATACTCCGGTGTGTCGTGATACTTCGGTGTGTCGCGATACTTCGAGGTGTCGTGATAAGTCGTGGGTATCGCGATACTTCGAGGTGTCACGATAGGTCGGGTTATGGCGAATTTTGCTGTTCTGTCTAGTGATCCTAGAAGCTCTAGGCCTGCGTAGTGTCATGGTGCACTCAAAATCGTGATCGGGTGAAGTTTCCGGAGTGTGGCGATAGCTCGAGCTCGACGTCTCGGAGTTTGCGCAGACAAAATCCGTACCTACTAGGCTTGGTGGAGATGATGATGGAGCTGAAACCTGCAAGAAACATGCAAAAAACACACAAACATGCAAGAACACACACTCGCTCTCTCTCAAACTCGCACAAAGCAAATGAGGAAATGATTTGGAAATGGGAATATAAGGTGGAGAAGGAGATGAAGGTGGAGATGAAGATGGAGATGGAGAAGGAGAAAAATCACAAATTTACCTACTACTTACCATTCCAACGCGTCCTCTCTACATCTTACCATCACACGCTCATCCTCAAAGCTCGAATCCCCGGCAACGGCGCCAAAATTTGGTGTAGCTCAGTGATGAGTAGCACCTCCTTTAATGTTAATCCGGGAAGACATGAGGATGGTATGAAGACCTCGAGCAAGTGAGGGCACAAATGTGTGAGTGAGAAGCACACTAACATGCACACACATACACACACACACGCGCACACACAGCAAGAACAAAGAGAGTAAGACAAAGGAATTACTTCTATTGCAACAAAGTTCTCATACAAGCTTAAAACTACAAGAAGCTAGCCCAAAAATGAGCTCTCTAGCTCTATTTATAGTTTTTGACTAGCTCCTGTCCAGACCTAGTGTCCGGCCTAGTTAAAAATTAGGTTCCAAGGCTTATTTGAGGACTCAAACAAGATCTAAAAATTATGAAAATTGGCCGGCAACTACTTCTAAGGCTCCCCAAGCTCAAGAACTCCTCGGCTTGCACAAAATGGGGCTACAAAAAGATGAAACGGTATTTACAATGGTTGTTAGTGATGAGAATCACTTTTAAAATGATGTAATGATTGGAAAAAATTGATGGGTTGCCTCAGTGGTAGATCTGCATGTATGCTCGTACTTGCTTCATCTGCCAACACCATGCAAACACATCCCTATATTCCCTTAATAGAGCTACGAGCTCCATTTCTTCTCTTGCACTTAGGTCATCTCCTATATACGTGCATCTCTCTTCGTTCCCTTCAATGGTCACTACAATCTTCTTGGTCTTTTCTTTATTATCATATGATTCTCCTATGATGGCTTCTCTCTTAGGCATTCGTACCAAAATTTTTCGGTCTTCAACTTCATATTTCTTGAAATTCTCTGGTACTTCAAACAATGATTCCTCCTCTTCTTGTTTCATTGCTTTTCTTTTCTTTTTCTTTTGACTGCTCTCACTTCCATCCTTTGAATTTACCATTTTAATGCTTGTGAGAGGTTCTTCTTCTTTTTGGTTAAACACTCCTACATCTTCTAAATAGTGCTTTTCGGAGGTAAAGCAACTATCCATCACAATGGACTCTAGATCGTCATCATTCTCTTCTTCTTCTATGACATCACTAGGGTCACATTCTTCTAGCAAGGACTGACACATGAATACTGAAATATCATAGCCCTCCTCATCACAATGAGGTGTCCATTGTTCTTCATTGACTGCAATGTCCATGGTAGCTAAGATTTCTACCCAACCATGAGGCTCAAATTCCTCATATGGAAAGATCGATGGTGTATAGGCTGGGTCTTTAATTGGTCTATCTCTTGGAGAAGTTCCTTCTTCTCTTGCCTTTAAGCATTTTTCCTCTTCCTCCGCGACCTTGCACATCCACAAATGAGTATCTTCATGCGACTAGGATGGATCAGGTGAACTTCCCAAATGCACAGAGATAGAATCTTCTTTCACTTTGTGGATATGATTCCATTGTAGGGGTGGTACATCTCTGAAGGTGTAATCCTTCAAATTGACCTTGGTGGTGACCCCTAAGTGCTATAAGTACAAGGAGTTGGTTCCCCAATCCTATACTATTTGCAATTGTCGTAGGAGGGGTCTTCCTAGGATCATCTCATAGACATTATTTTTCTCAAAGTGACATATAGCAAAGGTATGCTCAAACGCTACCCCACAGGTGGTTAGAGTTATCCCTTCTAGCAATCCTAGAGGTCTTTCAAAATGACCATCTGCCATTTGAAGCTTCATTCTAGTTGGTCTTTATGTGGGTTTGCCCCATTGCTTCCACAAGGAGGTGGTCGCAATAGCAACACCCGCACTTGAATCTATGATTGCTTTGGTTGTGTAACCTTGGTAGGTGATTGGAAGATAAGTATTACCTTCTTCACCCTCACACATGTCCCCTATTTTGTCTAGAGGTATCTCTGGTACTTTCTGCTTAGAGCCTGCTTTTTGCATATTGGAATCAAGTTCTGGAACCTGATCCTTCACATGATTCCATAGCTCAGGTTTTGCTTTGAGCAACTCTTCTACAGTGAGATGACACTGAACCTTAGTGTTCTTCACAACATAGGTGTTCCTTGGAACCACTAATTCTTGGAACCACTAATTCTTCATTTCTTACCAATATTGTGGGAGCTCTGATCTAAAGAGACTCAGATTCCCATGGGCCTAGAAATTTTAGGTATCCAGATCATGTATGTAAGCTCAAGAGAGCTTTGTATGGTTTGAATCAGGCCCCAAGGGCATGGAATTATAGACTTGTGAAGTTGTTGAAGGAACTTGGTTTTCAAGTATCTAAAGCACATAGTAGCTTGCTTGTCAAAGCAAGTGTTAGAAGAAGTATTTTTTGGAGTACTTTTGATGAAAAATAATTGTAAAATGCCAAAAACTTGTAAAAATATTTATGCAACTGATGTAAAAATAAGGAAGAGTCTTCCTTATGTAAAGTAGAATCTTATGTAATTTTTCTAGAATTTTTAGAAACTCCTAGATAGCATATTTTTAGATTAGAAGAAGAAAGGACCAAATTTCAAGTGTGAAAAGGGACACTTGAAAATGTATAAAAGACAATTTCCTCTATTATGAGAGGGTTGGTTAATTGTATTACATGCTATCCAAGCAAATAGAGAGAGTTTCCTACAGAAAATCGTGTGTCTTCCTTTTGTGTGGTTTCTTTGATTTGTGAGTCAATTCTATGTGTATCCATGGAGATTTGTGAGCTTCTATTGTGTGTTTTTGATGAATGTGTATGAAGAGAGTTGATTACTGATATGTTGAGTGAGAAATTGATGAAGGATGGTGCTGGAGATGAAAATTGTCTATTTTCACAAAATCGCGATTGTCTCGTCTGAAGGTTACAGGTATCATTTTTGAGTTTTGACTTCAATGATGACAAGATTGCATTAAGGAAAAGTCAAGTTAAGTAGCTAGATGCAAGTAGATAAGATCCATTTGTAGCCAAGTCAAAGTAATAATCTTGAGAAAAGCTGAATTGCATCTTGAAAAGAGAAATGTTTGAGTTTATCTTTGCAAAAATTGACATTTGCATTTCTTAACATAATTTTCTTTGGGAAATTTTGCTCATAAACTATTTTGATAGCCAAAGCATAGGAGAGTATAACCAATCAAGGAACACAGGATCAATAGATCACTAAACAAGAAACCCTAAGTGAAGTGTTTACCTTAATTTAGGGCAAAATACTAAAAAAATTCATAAAATTCATTAAAACAATCAAATAAATTTCTTTTCTCCTTAGGAAGTTGGGCTGAAGTTTTGTTGACAAGAGTGGAAGAGACCAGGTGCTAAGAAAGCAAAAAAATTGCCAAAAATTGGAAAATTAGAAAAAACACGATTCTTTGCATAGGATCGCGATTTTCTCGATAATTCCCAATACACCCAATGTGATCACACAGGCCATTGGAAAAAATAAAACACCAGAAGACATGAGTGGGAAGACACAGGGAAAGCAAGTCCAGGAAGAAGCATAGATATAGAACTTTACAAAGTTCATATCAAATCATGGTTAAAGCAAATGAGGAAATTAACAAACTACTGATGGAAGAGGGCGAGCTGAAGGAAGAAACCAAGGCTGCTCAGGTAACACAGGAGGAAAAGGAAGAATTGCACAAGGAGATCAAGAGATTGCAAACACAGTTGAAAGAAGTCAAGGAGTTAGAAAAACAAGCCAATATACATGCTGCTACCTCAATGAGGGGTTATAACAAGTTGCATATGGATATGGAAAAAGAAAGAAGTGATTGACAGTCAAGAATGGAAAAGGAAAGAAGTGAATGGATAGCAGAAAGAGAGATATGGGCAACTCAAAATAGAAGTTTGATGATGACAATAGAAGAGCTACAAAAAAAGCTGGAAAAACCACAAGCTCAGGAAGAAGCATAGATAGAGACTACATATACAGAAGACTATGAAGAGGGAAATGATGACAGAAATCAACATGGCAGTGAACCAAAAAATAGAAGACCAGAAGAAGAATATTCAGAGGAATTTGTCCAGAAATTGTTGACAAACAGAGAATCCAAAATGGATTTCATTAGAAAAATGCATGATGAATATGAGGACCATATTGTCACATTTGCTTTAAATAAAGGGATAAATCTAGATCAACATCATTGGGTTGCAGATGGATTAGGCATACCCTTATGCATGATCATGGAGAGTCTCAAAAACTATCAGTTGGCAAGAGTTGGATTACCTTCAAATAAATATCTAGAGTATGAAGAAGATATCAATGTGACCAAAGAGTTATTTGAAAAGGCCAATCCAAAATGGAGGAATAGATGGTTGGATGCAAATAAAGAGTGCAGGAAAATATGGAAGGAAGCACCTATTCAGTTGAAAATTAATCCAGCATACTTCCCAGTAGCAAGGAGAAGAGAGTGGACATTTTTTTGGGAAAGGAGGAAAGAAGGACAAATCCCACCAAAATGGTTGAATTTTCCAAAGTTAGCAGGACCAAAGGCAGGAACATGGCCTACAAAAAAATATATGGTGGATACAGCTGAATCTGTCTAATGACCCAGCATGTATTTTATTGATCAGAGCAATGAGACTCATTTTGGCATGTATAGAGATGTATACAGATACAGATGTCAGAATCTTAAATTACATTGGCTTCAATTCTCCGACTGATGCATTATTGTTTGATCTCAGTGAAACACATGATAGAATATGTTTGATGGCATATTACAGCAGAATAATATTTTTGGGCAGTCAATATCTACAACTTTTCGAAGATGCATTTGATAATGGGTTTTTTGAAAGATAATCAAATATATTCGGAAACTTGTCTGTAGTTACAAAATCTCGACTCACTGCATATGAAGCTGCCTACACAAAATACTTGAAAAGGGATGTAATTGATAAGCCAAAAGCTGCAGTACAGTGGAGGAAAGCACTGTTTGAAATGGTAAACAACTTGAATGTTACTGAAAGGAGAAGCCATGATTTACTATCACAGGTCTATCAAAGAAAGAAGAAGTGAAGGAAGCATTTGGAATATATGAGCAGGAATGTCTTTTGTCAGAGCCAAAAGGTCTAGGAGGGGAAGAATGTTAGAAGAAGTATTTTTTGGAGTACTTTTCATGAAAAGTAATTGTAAAATGCCAAAAACTTGTAAAAATATTTATGCAACTGATGTAAAAATAAGGAAGATTCTTCCTTATGTAAAGTAGAATCTTATGTAAATTTTCTAAAATTTTTGGAAACTCCTAGATAGCATATTTTTAGATTAGAAGAAGAAAGGAACAAATTTCAAGTGTGAAAAGGGACACTTGAAAATGTATAAAAGACAATTTCCTCTATTATGAGAGGGTTGGTTAATTGTATTACATGCTATCCAAGCAAATAGAGAGATTTTCGTGCAAAAAATCGTGTTTCTTCCTTTTGTGTGGTTTCTTTGATTTGTGAGTCAATTCTATGTGTATCCATGGAGATTTGTGAGCTTCTATTGTGTGTTTCTGATGAATGTGTATGAAGAGAGTTGATTACTGATATGTTGAGTGAGAAATTGATGAAGGATGGTGCTAGAGATGAAAATCGTCTATTTTCAGAGAATCACGATTGTCTTGTCTGAAGGTTACAGGTATCATTTTTGAGTTTTGACTTCATGGTTGTATTTTGCTGAGAAAATAACATGCTTTAGACACCAAGATTGTGGAAAATGATGGAGATTTGCTCAAGATAATCCAAACCGTAGAAAATCCTCTTCATCTTCATTATTCTCAGAAATCTAGCCAGTTTTCTCTTATTTCTTGGATTCTATCATGTGGAAGGGGCTGTGGTCTCATGTATACTTCCAGGATTGACAAAAGTAAGATGTATAGTTGATTCTTTATGCTAAATGATTGGAGATGACAACTCCAAAGATCTATAACAAACAACAAGTGATGAGGGGTTCATTTATATGTGCATATATGTTGATGATATAATTCTTAGAGGTACAGATGAGAAGGGCATACAAAGTTTAAAGAAGCAAATGGAGAAAGAGTTCAAGATTAGTGACTTGGGAGACTTGTCATATTTCTTGGGCATTTAGATCTCATACATTCAACATGGAGTGTATGTAACTCAAGAAAGGTATTTGAAGAACTTGTTGATCAAGTTTAAAATGGATGATTGCAGGGTAGCACCTACTCCAATGGAGGTAAATCACAAATTGAGCAGATATGGAGGAGAAGAATTTAAGGATATGAAGATGTACCAAAGTCTGGTTGGTAGTCTTATCTATGCTACATTAACTAGGACTGATTTGTCATATGCAGTTGGAGTATTATCTCAATTCATGCATTGTCCTAAGAAAGAACATTGGATTGCAAGACAAAGAGTGTTGAGGTACATTAAGGGTACACTCAAAGAAGGTTTGTATTATGGTTTTACATCAGATACAAACATTAAGATATATAGTGATACAGATTGGGCAGGTAATCCTGATGATAGGAGATCAACTTATGGATACTTGTGTTATGTGGGAGATAAGCTAATCTCTTGGTGTTCTAAGAAGCAACACACAGTTTCTTAATCATCTACAGAAGCAGAGTATAAAGGTATGGTTGAAGTTGCAAAGGAAGTAATATGGCTAAAGACTCTCATGAAGAGTTTTGACATCATTCAGAGTACACCCACTATTCATGGAGATAACATGAGTTCATTGTATTTAGCTGCGAATCTTGCTTTTCATGCCAAGACTAAACACATTGAGATTCAGTATCACTTTCTAAGAGAGAAGGTGATGGATAAGGAGATTGAAGTCATACATACTTCAACAAAAGATCAGATAGATTATATGCTAACCAAAAGATTGGATGAACCAAAGTTACAGAGATTCAAAGACATGGCAGGTATAAAGAAGATAGAGAAAACCTCAATTGATGATTGCGGGGCAGTGTTGGTGCAAGTCAATCACCAATTGAAGTTTTGATGAAGGGTTTAAGTTAAGGATTGAAGAAAATATCAATTTATGAACCATGAAGAAAGTACATGTTTAGAAGATGAAGACTTGTATACATATGTACATGAATTTAGAAGTGAGCTTACTTATACCTTTTGTTTGGTTATGAGCTTGTACATCTTTGCCTATATATACAAGTAAAAGTGTTAGGGAAAAGTAGAGAGAGTTTGAGAGAATAAGAATTTAGAAGAATTTGAAGTCATTAGACACTTTATAAGTGAAGAATATCTCTCTCTCTCTCATCTATATGTAAAAGTTTTCTGAATAGAAAAAACGTTGCGCTCGATATTTCTGAGTGTTCTCCTTTTGTGTTGAATCTTTTGTGAAATGCTTTTGTACAAGTCTAAGTCTATAGTTGATTGACCTCTGTACAAGTTTTCAGATGCTAATTGTGATCAAGCTAAGATAATTAAGTGTAGGAACATTTGCATGTGTAAATGTGAAGAAGTGAAGTTGTAGGAGGCGCAAAAGTTGATGCTAATATTTTAGTCAGTTGTCCTTCCACAGTGTAAAGTTTTGACCAAGCAAGCACTCATTCTTAAGTTGGAAGGTAAGCTACCTATGACTAAAAGCATTTGAATAAGCAGGTTGTAGTTTGTGAGAACTATGTGTTTAAAGTTACAGGTGTCAAAGTCGACTGTAAAGAAGTACAGTTTTAGACATAGGTGAATTGTTAAGATCATTTCTCAATATCTACTAAACCTTTTGGAATGATGAGCAAAGGTCACCATGAAAGCTTGCTGTGCTACCAATGCAAGAGAACGAGGATTACGACCACCACGTGTTAGAGAGATGACTCTCCTCCCAACAAAATGCCTCTATATATAGCTCTCCCCAAGGAACTGCCTTCTTGGGTAGGTGGACACTAACCATCCAAGTGTCAGCCATGTAACTACATGTGCACCAAGTGTCCTAGTTAACCAGAGTTAACTCAAGCGAATTCTTCTAGAAGGTTCTAGAGCTCTTTAGGCAAAACACTCTCCCCATGTATCCCATGGGGGTTGAACCCAAGACCTCCTCCTTCACACCCTTGAGTCTTAACCACTAGGATAAGTGGATTACTTGGTTACAAGAGTAAATGACCTTCTAGTGAGTCTAGACTCAAGATCTTTGGTCATACACATGGGTGACCAAACGGTATTTGATTTCAGATCTGTATGAACCGATCGGACCCTTGGATCATAGAATTAATTTATTACATATTCTAGATAGAAGATCTTGTAGTGGCTTTCTATTCTCACTTGGAGATGTAGCTATTACATGGAGCAACAAGAAGCAAACCACTATTGCTTTGTCAAGTACATAGGTTGAGTATAGAGGTGTTGCAGTGGTAGCATGTGAGGCATCATGGATGGAGATGATACTTGCAAATTTAGGTGTGGAAGTGCAAAAGCCTATCACCATCTATTGTGATAATGTTAGCAGCATACAGCTAGCACAAAACCTTGTTTTTCATGCTAGAACAAAGCATATCAAGGTACAGTATCACTTCATCAGAGAGAAGGTATTAGCAGGTGATATTGATCTTGTTTATGTGAGAAGAAATGAGCAGGTTTCTGATATTTTCACTAAAGCACTTGGAGCAGAGAAGCTGAAGAAGTTTTAGAAGATGCTTGGATTAGAGGAGATGGTGTTGAGCTTGAGGGGGAGTGTTGAGGTATCAAGCTCGACATGTGATGATTCAGGATGACACATATCACTTTTTTATTTCTCTCACATGTATAGTGTTCACACCAGTATATGCCAGGGACACTTCATTGAGCTTTATTATATTTATCTATATCGAGAGTCATGGCACATTTGTTTCTTGCTAGCTCACTCATTCACAAACATTATGTTTTTCTTTATGTATTGTTCTTTATATATTGCAATAGTTGTATTCTTGTTTTTAGGTCATTCTTGTACATTCCTTTTTATGTAATAAAAGAAGAAGAAGAAGATAATTCTTCCTTGCCTCAATCTAAGTGTGTGCTTCTCTTTGATTGTAAGAGTGTGTGTGTGAGCTCTCTTCCTTATCTCCTTCCGTGCGACAATAGAGATCTTTGTTGTTCTGCTACTTGTTGCCTAGGCTTTCTCCATTGCTTCTTTGGTAATGTGTTTGACTACAATGGTGTGATTGATGGCTCACCCTTGTGTACCCATATCTGCTTCATGCTTGGAACTACATTTTTCTTGATGTTTGTTTGTTTATTTGATATAGCAGTTGTATTGTATGGTTCCTCTTGCGTCTATGGTTGAACTATTGTGGCTCCATTAGTCTTTGCAAAAGAAGATAGATCCACATGCCTTTGAGCCTGTTCTTCTAGGATTGAGTCCTTTTGCATCATAGAGCTATCGACACACTCAACATCTTCTTCTTGAGGATTAGTCTTAGAAGAAATAAAAGAATGTATGACACCTGGAAGCATGTCGTTCCCTAATTCTAATGTAATGCATTGTTCATGTACCCAAACTTGAAGAAGTTGACTTCTTAAGTTTAGGTTGACTGCATGGTCATAGATCCAATCTTGACCCAAGACAAGTGGTTCTATAAGGTCCTCATCTTGACACACTAGCATTTTGACTATCATCGGGACATCTTGAAGGTAGATGGGAAGTTCCACCTCGCCCAAACAAGGGGTATCCACACGTCCAAATCGTATGAGATAGGCTTCTATGGGATTGATGTTCAATTGCAGGTCTTGGTAGTATGAAAGTTGAACTGCACTAGTTGCTTCACCTGAATCAATCAACACCTTGACTCTACATCCACTAATATAGTTTGGCAAGATGTCACCTTCTAGAGTGGCCAATTGAATCGCACCACTAATGGAAATTCTATTAATGATCATGGGTCCATATCCTCTTTTTTCCAATTTACGAGCATGCTACTTTAGTGTGTAAACCAAAACTAGGACTCCCTCTTTCAATCGTTTATCCTTGATGTGTGCATCAAAGTATGCCTTTTGTCTTTTCTTTGTAGCGTAGATGTTTGTTGCCGCTCATAGCCTCATCTCACCTAAGCATTCTAGATCAAATATCATAGAGGACAACTCATGTCCATTCCACTCATGCTCTTGTGCTACTTTTAAAGTTGGGATTAGGAAATCTACTGGTAGTGTAGCATTCTATCCAAAGACCATTTGAAATGGGGTGGCATTGAGTACTATTTTGTAGGCAACTTGGTAAGCCAAAATAGCATGATGAAGTTGTTCATCTTAATCAGAGTGTTTATTATTTACAAGTTTTGTCAATACATTACATAGGATCTTATTTGTACTCTTAGCTTGTTTGTCAGCTTGTGGATGATAGGGGTCGGACTTATTATGAATCACCTAGAATTCTTGGAGAAGGTTTTCAATGACATCATTTAAGAAGTGTGTGGCTCTATCACTTACTAACTCTATTGATAACCCATATCTGGTGAACACATTCTCAAATAAGAACTTAGCTGTTGTGTGAGCATCATTCTTTGTTGTATCTTTGACTTCTATCCACTTTGTAAGGTAATATGTGGCTACAATAATGTACTCTACATGGGAGTTTCTAACTTGGGGGCTAATAGGACCAACAAAGTCTATACCCCACTTCGAGAATGTGCATCCTCCCATCATTGGCCTCAAAGGCATCTCATCTTTTCTAATTCGATATTGTGTACATTGGCACGTGTCACATCTATTCACATAGGTAGGTGCATCGATATGAAGATTGGGCCACCAAAACTCTGAGAATAGAATGGTCTTAATTACTTGATCAAGACCGAAGTGTCCACCTACAACACCACTATGTGCAGTTTCTAAGATTTTCAAATAGTCTAATTCATGAATGCATAATCTTAGGTAACCATCTTTGCCTCTTCGATATAGCTTGTCTCGAACTAAGGCATAGTCATGAGCCTCTTGCTCCATGCTTTGTCTTCTTGCTAGACTAGCCTCATTGGGTAGTGTTCTCGATCTCATAAATTCTACATGGAGCACTCCATCCTAGAATTAAGGACACATGATAAAGGGTAGCATACTCCATTGGGGGTCTCTCCTGGAAAATTGGATAATTCTTAATCCACTCATGTATTTCTTTGTCCATACTAGGCCAATACACTCCTAAACATTTGAGATTTTTCAATATTCATTGTTTAGAATAGTGATTCCCTAGCAATCCTTCATGGGCTTGTTGCAACCAACTGTTATGTTCATCCTCCTCGACACAACAAGCTAATACACCCTCTCTATCTTGTTTGTACATACTTTCTTTCCATTATTTGATATTTTTTGTGATTTTATAATTTCATCTTTGTTTGTTTTCACATTCTTATTTGTGAGTCTGAAGGTTAGAATAGGTACCAACCTATTTGCCCATTTAGGAATAACTTCTAAATTGAACAAATAAGCATGGAGTAGTTCATCAGAAACTCCTTGTGGTGACTCTCTTGAAGTGATGCAAGAAAGGTGGTCTGCCTTGAGGTGGCTTCTACCTTTCCCAACAACCACTTCAAAATCGTATTCCGTTAGTAAGAGGAACCATCTTACTAAACATCTTGTATTCCAAGGTTTATTGACCAAGTATAATAAAGCTTGATGATCATTGAAAAACTTGAACTTGTTGGCCAATAGATAGTGTGTAAACTTTTTTATGGCATATACCATGCCTAAGACTTCTCTCTCAGTAGTGCTATAGTTTCGTTTAGCTGTATTTAGTTGTTTGCTAGCATATGCTATAGGTAAATCTAGATTTCCTTCACTTGTGGGTTGTGCTAGCACACATCCTATTGCATGATTGGATGCATCTGCATGGACATGGAATGGTTTATTCCAATCAAGAGTGGTCAGTGTTGGTGTTGTGCACAAACATCTCTTCAATTCATTGAAAGAGTTTTCACGTTCGCCATTCCACTCAAAATTTGTCAGTAAGGCATAAAGAGGTTTAGCTATGATTGCATATATGTGGATAAACCGTCCACAATGGCCCATAAAGGCTTGTACCTCTTTAAAATTCCTTGGCTTTGGCAACTCTGCTATGGCTCTCACTTTGTCCTCATCTATTGATATTCCATTCTTAGAAACAATATGACCTAAGATCTTAGCTTGTCGTACCATGAACACACACTTTTATAGTTTTAGATAGACTCAATACTCTCTACACTTGAGCCTTTGGAATGTTGCAAGTGCATTTGTAAGTCCAAATGGCATCACACGAAATGCAAAGATTCCCCACTCGGTGGCAAAAGCAGTCTTATGTTGATCTTTTGGGGCAATGGCTACTTGGTTGTAAACTAAAAATCCATCAAGGAAGCTATACACTTACTTGTCGGCAACACGCTCCAATAAGTGTTTAGTGATTGGAAGTGGATAGCTATCCCTGATCATACCAGCATTGACTTTTTAAGGTTAACACACACTCGCAACTTCATGTTCTTCTTGGGCACCACTACAATGGGGGACAACCATTCAGTATATTCTGGAACTTGTTTCGTCACATGTTTATGTACCTCCACTTTTACTTTGAATAGCTCTTCTAAAGTGAGATGACACTAAACCTTAGTGTTCTTCATGACTACAGTGCTTCTTGGAACCACTAAGTCTTCATTTCTGATCAATATTGTGGGAACTCTAATCTCAAGAGATTCAGATTACCATGGGCTTGTTAATTGTGGCAACTCTTGTAAAGAATTAGATTCAAAATCTAATCTTTCATCTTATTGTTGCTCTCCTTGATCTCCATAAATAGATGGAATGTCTTGGGAAAATTGATCATGAAGGTCATCAATCTCAGGAATACGAGGGGGATTATCCTTCTCCTTGGACCATTTCTCTTCTTGCATTTCCTGCAAGAACTCTTGAGAGTATTGTTGAATTGAAAGAGGTGTTTCGTCCTTAATGGAATCAGGAACATAACCTTCCATTGGTGGTGAGCTTCCTCTTTCAACATCTGGTTGAGCCTATGGAGTTAAAGAAACCTACGGGTTGTTTACCAACTTCTCTAATCTTTCTATTAAGCCTTGGAAATGCAAACCTGGTTTAATAGAATTTGTCTGATTGAACAATTGATTGGCCTTGAGCATAGCCTAAGCTAGTTCTTCCATTTTCATGCACATTTTTGTTTGTTCAATCTCTAAATCTGCTCTAAGGTAACTCTTTTCTAGGTTTGCAACTATTGGCCCTTCTTGAAGTTGAGCTTGGTAGGCCTTAAACATCATGTCCAAGCCTTCTGGGGTTGGATCTGCGAGAACAGACCCTGGTTGTGGTTCGGTTACAATGGGTGGTGGGGTGGGATGAAGTGAAGTGGATGGGTTTTCCACACGCGAGGGTTTTTGAGATGCAATGTCTGCAATCTTTGTTTCTACGTTTCTCAGGCTTTCTTCTAGTTCTGATAGCTTTCTAGCCCACTTACAATTGGCTTTCTCTATGGTATCCTTCGATGTCCTTGTTTTCCTCTTACTAGGCTCTCTTCATTCACTTGACGACTCTGATTGTTCAGTTGGTTTTGCTTGATTTAACGCTTGTGCCCTAGTAACTGCCTTTATAGGGGCCACATTACTGCTACTTGAACTTGAATCCAACACTAAGACTACCACATTAATGGGTGTAACCTTGAGCGCACTAGAGGGGTTCCTTGGACAATCTCTTGAGAGGTGTTCCTTATCACACTCAGGACAAAAGCCTTGTATTGTAATGTTTTGTCCTTGTCCTGAAGCTGGTGGGTGGGGACATTCACAAATGAAATGGTCACCCTGACATCTAAAACATGGTCCTCTCGGGGTTGTGGTCCCACTTGTCTCGATTAGGGCTTGGGGTTAGGATTTGTGTACATGACATTGGAATATTCTGGCTCCCAATTTGTTTCCATAGGTGGTGGCTCATATTGATATGGATAAATCTCACTGTGCTCAGGTCACTCTGTGTAATAAGCTTGTGGACTATCGTCATGGGTGTAGTCAAAACTCTCTGCATGAGGATTATTTTCTGGGACTAAAGGGATCATTGGCACTAATTCTCTATTAGGGTTCTCCTTTACCACTACATACTTAACTGGAATCACATTAGCAGAATGTGGCGGTTGGTTTCTTAGGAGTGGTTGTGGCCTATATGGTGCTTGATATTGTTGTTGGTACTGAGTTTGATATTGTTGTTGTGGCCTATAATATGGATGTTGGTACTGATTTTGATACCTACTATGTTGGTAAGGTTGCTGATAATTTTATCTAACAACCTGCGTATTGTAGGGATAATCTTGAGCTGTATGTTTCGTGTATTTTCTGTCAATGTTGCAATATGGAGCATTCAATTCTCTCGTGTTCAGGTTTTGCAATGGGCATACATTAGCCATGTGGTTGCCTGCACAAGTATAACATCACTTCAACAAAGTGACTCTAGGTGTTTGTCTATTTTGAACCCCTAGCTTCTTGGCAACCTACTCAGCTATCTCATCTATCTCAGTGTAGGGTATCGAAGTGTGACTAGTATAACTCTCAGAATCCTTATAGAGTTTGGACAATTGTAACTCCTCACCCAAATTTTGTTCTATGTCAATGCACATCCGCACACACTCTTGTATGGATCTAGGCTCTTTCAAGTACACATATGATCTTAACTTGGTGCTTAGTAAGCCATCTAAAAACAAGGCCACTTGTTTGGCCGATGTGAGTAGCTCTGGCATAGGGCATCTTTCTAAGTGCTATTTGAACCATCTTCCTCTGAGTCAAATTGTTTCTTGGGGTGTCAGCTTGAAGCTGTGGATCAAGGATGATCAAAGAATCGCAAATTTCTCAAAATCACCAAGTAGAGAATTGCGAATTTCTCAAATCTTTAAATCTAGTAAATCGTGATTTTCTTCAAAATTGCCAAATGCATGAAATCATGATTTTCTTCAAAATCTATAAGCCAGAGGATCATGACTTTCTCAAATCTTTAAGTCCAAGAAATCGTGGTTTTCTCCAAAACACAACCATGAAATCATGATTTTCTCCAAATCACTAAGTCCAGAGAATTGCGACTTTCTCAAAATCACCAAGCAGAGAATCGTGATTTTCTTAAGTTCCACCATATGTGCAAAAAATCATGAAAGGCACAATTGCATGCACTCCCAAGCACTTTCTAGCTGTTTCTGGCACCCCCACACATGAGAAATGATGTGACAATAGTGAAAATGCATTCAAAAATGGAAAAATTCTATGAAGATAAAGATGGATGAAGATGGTGATGATGATGATGATGAAGATGGAGAAGAAAAATTGGAAAATGAATAGAAAATTACTATTTTTTTACCTTCCAACATCGCAAATCTATGATCTTACCATCACAATGCTCGTGCTCAAGCAATGCTCCGTGGCAACGATGCCAAAATTATGTGTAGCTCAAGCATGAGTACCACCTCCTTTACTTGTCAATTCATGGAAACGTGAGGATTGGTATGAATACCATGAGCATGTGAAGGCACAAATGTGTGAGTGACAAGCACACTAGCATGCACACACATACACACACATGCACACAAGGCAAGATCAAAGATAGGAACAAAGGAAAGCTTTCTATTGCAAAGAAATCTCTTAAAAAAGCTCAAATCTCTCACAAAGTACTAAGAAGCTAACTCTCTAACAAGCCAACCTCAAAGCTGAGATCTCAAGCTCTTTTTATAGCTTTTTGAGTAATTTTGGCCCTGTTCAAACCTAGTGTCTGGCCTAGTTAAAAACTAGGTTCCAAGGCTTATTTGGGGGCTCAAATGAAATCTAAAAATTATGAAAATTGGTAGGATGATACTTCTAATACTTCTCAAGCTCAAGGATATCTCAACTTTAACAAAATGGAGTTGCAAAAATGTGAAATGATATTTACAATGGTTTTTAGTGATAAAATTCACTATTTTTATAGGGATTTCTTTTGAAAATTTGATTTGTGCTTCTTAGAGCTCCCTACATGCTCCCTCTTCTTATGTGTCCACTTCTTTGAAGCATTACTTTGCATTTCACTTGACCTTGAGTGCGAACAATTCCCTTTTGGGCATAGATACACTTGTTACCTAGCACTAAAAATCCTATGTCTTGTATATGAAATGGTAATTTTGCCACATATGTTGTGGTGGAATGGAAATTATTTCTCATTCTAGCTACTTGTGTTACATTTATCTAATTTTGTATTTTATGAGCATTTTCAATACAAAAAAAAAAACTAGAAATATGCATAAAACATGCATTGACTCTTCAATTTAGCCATTAGATCTTGTGTGGTCCTATGCCCACTAGGTCATTAGGTGGTGCCCTTTAATTTGTTGATTTCATAAATGATATGCTACTAGAGAAGCCTATGATTATCCTATCAAATCCAAGGATAAGGTATTCCCTACCTTCAAAAGGTGGCTTTCTTTAGTGGAGACTAGGAAGGGAGCTTAAGACTTTATGTTTGAGAAATGGAGGTGTTGCTCTAAACAAGGATGAGTATCACTTAGTGGAGCTCCACCTCCTTAATTTTCAATCTATGGAGATGTAAGGAGGATATGAAGATTGTGAATGAGTGATGTTCTCAAAGGTGAAGGTGAGAAGCACACTAGTGCACACACACATACACACACACACATACATGGAAGAGCCAATAGGAGAGACAATGGAAGCAGAAACACTTCTATTCATTACCCAATGTACATAAGATCTCTTACAAAGCTCACACCTCAAATCTAGCTAACTGTAACAACCTCTCCTCAACAAGATAACCTCAAAAATGAGATCTCTAGCTCTATTTATAGTTTTTTTAGCTCGAGTGATCAGTTTCACATATAATGGCCGACATAGTTAAAAATTATGTTTTAACCTAGTTTTGGGATATCAAACGATGTCCCAAAAATATAAAAATTGGTAGGTCCATTATATCTAATCCCCTCAAGCTAAAGGGCTCCTTGGCTTTCACAAAATGGAGCATTACATGGAAAAATTGGGTTTTACATGTTACAATGCATAGTGATTAAAATCATTGTTGTTGCGCATGATGACGTTGATAATCGTAAACCAATATTGATGTTGGAAAACTTGATGGTGCTCCCTTAGTCTTGTGCCTTCACTCTTTACATGCTTCCTCTTTTTCTCTATTGAGAGTGTGTACCTAAGTCATGAAGTCTTGGGGACTTGTGTTAAAGAGACTAAATCTCATTTGCCCCACAAGTACGTATAGCGATGGATTGATACACATTTAATTATCAATCCAAAGAACCACATGAACCAAGTGTATGAGGACTTGTGCACACATGATGGAAAGTGAAGTGGCTCAGCTACAATGCATATGAAAAGACTAAACTACCTCTCCAACTCACTAAATCTGTGGAAATGTCTGTCACGATACCACTTATAGCAGTAAGCACAAATTCAAATGTTTCTCCTAGCTCCGAACTCTGAATATGGCCAATAGCAAGTTCTTTTCGAAGCTGTCATCGAGACGCATCTATTAGTTGTATCTTCACTTGAATCTGACAACCACCCTTCAAGTTATGGCCAAAATAGTAAATGCTAGGAAACACCTACACTCACTCCACAACTCGTATTGGCTCACACACACACTACAATAGTTCAAAAGTGATGGGAAAGGATAGATAACAGTCCTACACACACATTTCAAGCATTGCACACACACAAAAGATCATAGTGAAGATGAAAATCAGCAGGGAAGAAGCAAATTCAATATTTCAGTTCTCCTTTTTCACAATGGCAAAAAGTGTTTACAAAGATTCACAAAGTGACTTATATACATGTGCCCTAAAAATGGTCCTTTCACACATGAAACCGGCACTTTATTGACTAATCTCTAACTTCCTACTATTTTACAAGAAGTATATTACAATGATTTGGGGCTTATGCATCTAGAGGACTCCTCTAGTGCAATTACATAGCTTCAAGGGAGTCTTCTAGGATTTTGAAGAAGAAATTTATGCCCATTAATTTGAGAATTTTGGGTCTCCTCTTTTGCCTGCAACACTCTCCCCCTCTTTGTCTCTGTCATCCCTTGACAGGCTTTGCTTCTTATCTGCAGCTTGTCTGTGGCTCCTTAGTACACGCACCCAGTGGTTGAAGAAGCAATAAGGATTGTCAGAGAGTTTGTTACTTTATTTGAAGTTAGTCCTTTGGTTCTATAAGCCCCTTGGTATTCCTTATATTCATAACTCTAGGTTTTTGTATCAAATCAGGCTACCATGCATGCCATCAGTGGCTAAGAATGTGATATTCTTAGTCACTCTCTTCAACTTTTCAGCCTCTGCCTCTTTCCAACTTTTGGTGTTCTGATACATCTTTATCTTCACACCTCTGACCTTGTTGTATTGCTTGGAGCCTGTTTATTTTTTCCATTGCATGCCTTACTTTGTAGGCCTTTGCTCTCTACTAAGTCCGCATTACGTTTTAAAGGTCCTATTCTTAGATCTTCTTTGTCATCCTCTGGGACCTGATGCATTTCTTTCCATTCCACGCATCCAATAGAGGGAGAAGCATTTAGAATTCTCAGACAAATGGTTATCTTATCCGATGAAGAATCCCTTGTGTACTATCTCCCTTCAACAAAGCCTAGTTGTAATTCTTTTGTTTCCATTCTTCGGGCCCTAGTCCTTTGTTGTTGCTGCCTGATGTGTTGCTTAGCCTATTCATTTCTTTCCACCACATGCACCTGGTGGATGAGGAAGTTGTGTGCAACCTCCCATGAAAAGTCCTAGTTGTTATCTTTCTTTATCTCCAATCCTCAGGACCTGGTTCGTTGGTGTTGTCACCTGATGCGTGCCCCTGCGGGGCTTTGGGCAAAGGGTTGTTCTTTTCTTTATGAGCTTTTTTCTTTACTCAGTTGTTTTATTCTTTGATCTCCTTCTTCTTCTCTTTTTGCTCGATTCCCTTTCCACATGTCCCTCCTCTTAAACTCTATCGTCCCCTAGAGGCTTTTTGTGGTGACATCCGTATGTTTGTATGACTTTTTGCTCTCGATGGTTAAGCAAATTGGCTTGATAGATCATTAATTCCTTCCATTGGGTTGACCATACCCCATCATCTAGTGCCTGTCTATGGTCTACAAAGAAGCTTAATTCGTAAGCCACCAGTCGTGCATTTATGTTAGAAGATATTTTGGCAAAGATCTCTGAGTGCATTTCAAAAAATCCTGTAAAAAAAGCCTCTTTGAATGTCTGCATATATGTACTTGGCAAAATAATGAGTCTTGAGTATATGGCCATGAGTGTTAATCGACTAGGTATAGTCGATAAATAAAAAACAAGAGCATCTGAACCCTGGTTAATGTCGATGAAGTTCAAAAATGTATACTGAGTGTGTACCTTTATTACAGTAAGTAACATACTCAAAATTTTGTTAGTCATTTTTATAGCTAAATCTGGTACGGTGGCATATCTGGAAATCCAAAATTCTATTGTTTTCACCATGTACTCTTCGGTTGGTAGGTAGTTACGGGGTGGACTTGGTAATAATGGATCGTTCAACCACTGATGATTTAAGCTTCCCTAGTGCTATTCTTCCCAAAATTGCGTCCGAGAGCATCTTCTAAGTACTAGGCAAAAGGATGGATTTACTTGAAGCACATACGGTGCCGATTCCCAATGTACCCATAATGTAGGATTATTTTCCACTTATACTTGTTCACTAGTTTTGGCCTTCTCTAAACCTAATGTTCGGTCTAGTTAAAAAATAGGTTTCTATGCCTATTCAGAGGCTCAAATGAGCTTAGAAAAATACAAAATTTGATGCGTAGGTACTTCTCATAATCCTAAGCTCAAGGACTCCTCAGCTTGAACAAAATGAAGTCGAAATTATCAAAAGTGGAATTTAAAATGATGTATAGTGATTAAAATCATTGTTTTACAAAAAGTAGGGATTTTTGGAAATTGAGTAGGCCTAGTTGTCGTATCATCATTGCCTTCCTTACCTACTTGGTTCTACTTGGCCTTCACTCTGTCTTAACTCTCTTTGAGTGGTGTGTCTCATGCTCCCTTGTCTCATCACACCACCTTGACCTCCTTGGATACTACAAACACCCCCTGTCTCACATCTAGCATCCCTCACATACCTTTGTTATGTGAGGTGTTCAATGTAATATTTGATGACATCTATAGTGAAGTGATGATTCCTTGAGTCGAAGACCTCTATCACTCTAGCACAATTACAAGCATCAACATGAGGAGATCTACCTAATAATTGTCGATCCGAGAAGAGGTAGAGATGGTATGATGACCATGAGCAAGTGAGAGTACAAGTGTGTGAGTGAGAAGCACATGAACATGCACACACATACGCACACACATACATGCAATAAGACAAAGAGATGGAACAATGGAATTTTTTATCAGCTCAAATAATGATTACAAAGTCTTTTTCTCACTTCAATTCCCAAAGCAATTCTTACAAAAATGAGTTCTCTAGTTCTTTTTATAATTGTTCAATAGCTTTGGTTTTGTCCAGATCTAGTGTCTAGTCTAGTTAAAAAATAGGTTCCTATGCCTGTTTCAAGGCTCAAACAAGCTCAAAAAAATATGAAGTTTGATATATAGGTACTTCTAGAACTCATCAAGCTCGAGGAATCCTTGATTTGAACAAAATGGATTCAAGATTATCAAAAATAGAATTTACAATGATGTGTAGTGTCTCAAATCATATTTTACAATAATTAGAGATTTTGGAAATTTAGTAGGCCTAGTTGCGAGATCATTGTTGACTTCCTTGCATGATTGGTTTTGCTTGGTCTTCACTCTATCTTGAATCTCTTTGACTAGTGTGTCTCATGCTACCTTGTCATATCAAGCCACTTGGACCTCCTTGGCTACTTCCAACACCCCCCCTCTCTCACATCTATCATCCTTGATAAACCTTTGTTTTATGGGTTGTGCAATGTAGTATTCAAGGACATATGTAGCCAAATGATTCTCCTTCAGTCAAAGTCCTCTTTCTAGATCTATCATTAGACCATCTCGATCTACTAGATCTGGTACGTCTGGATGTTGAATTCATAATTGTTCTACATGTAAGGACTGGTGTATAGCAAATAAGTAGAGTAAATGGAAGGGCCTAGGAACGAAGATTTCTGAATGGTATTCCTAGAACCTTGTAGAGAACATCCCCCTCAAACGTCTGCTTATAACAAGCAAGAAGGTATTTGATGTAAGAGTGTCAGGAAAATATTTTGTTAATAGAGCAAGTCTTACTCATATCATATACCAAGTGAAAATTACCTTCATTGAAGCCTAGAGCAAAAATGTATGAGGCCTTAATATTTTTGAAATTCTTGAAAACCACCTTCATTAACTCAAAGATTTTCATGCACATCTTGGTTACAATGTCACGTACATTCTTGAAAGGCAATGATCAGTGGTGGATGGTTGAGACCATATAAGTTATGGTTGATGGTCCTTTCGGTGGTGCAAAGGAATAATTGATCCAATATGTGCACCCTTTCATTGTGTTTACTTTTACTGCAAACTTAGGCCATGGGCATCGATGTGATACAGGGCAGTAGCACAGATTGTATTTGATTTAATGGTGTGTTGGAATAGGTATGCATCATTTTGGGATATGTTGAGAGTAACCATGCATGCGAGTTAGGTTGAAAGATAGTACCTTTTCTTGCAGACTCGAGAAGATCTTTGGGATCAAATTGAGTTGCAAAAGTTGGATCATCTCTCATCATCTTTTTTATTGTTGTGTTTTAGTTTGCAAGAAGTACAAAATATAGCATATATTGCAATTTCGATATGGTGATGAGTCTTCGATGAGATAGGTTCTAAAAATAGGTAGATTTGAGGACTACCTCTTCAAGATTGGCCAATGCTTGGATTTGAATAGCTACTCTATCATCATGGGTTCAACCTATTTGTTCAACTCTTATTAGCTATTCAGGTGCTTCAATCTCAAATGTATCTTCCTCAGTGGTTTTTCCTCTAGTATTGGTACTCCCTCATATGGGTCCTCAAAGGTTTCTTCTACCATCATTTCAACCACCTCTTTGGGTTCACGTTCCACTATTGGCAAAGGTGGTCTCTCATATTGTAGAAATCATGTTGGATGTTCATCTACTTTCTTTTGGAGATTCTCTAATTCCTCTGTGTTTTTTCGGAGAGGAATGGCCGTTGGTACCTATATGGTGGGCTATGCTATCTACTTCTTGAGCTCTTCATACTCTTCTTCCAACTTGGCATATGACTCTAAAAGGTTGGCATGCTCTTCTAGTATGATGCAGATGCTTTTCGAAGGGATAGCTTGAAACTTAGTTAGACTGATGGTTGATTTGGGAGTTCCTTCCATTGCAACCTCTCGGTTTTCTTAATTTCGCTGTTGGAATCTCTTATTCTCTTCCAGTGCTGCTGACATATGTCATCGTAGAAGGCACAGGTTCCTTCATAGTTTTACATTCCTTGCATTTTGGTTACACAACATTTCTTCCAAATTCTAGACTGCCTCTGTGTCTACTCCTTGTATCTTTGTGTTTGATTCATTGTGTGCATGTTGGAGGGTCTAGTACTCATCTTGTAGTCGATAGTTGCCTTCTTCTAATATTTTTACCCTAGTCTATAGTCGTTGGGATTTGTTTACGAGGGCCACATTTCTTTCTTCTAAGTGTTCATAGTCATGTCGAAGTTGAGAGATGCACTGAATCATAGTATTAAACATATTATTTATAAAAGTAGATGCAAGAGTAATAGGGGTGAATGTAGGGGGAATGGGAGGGGGTATGGGAGTTGTGAATGCCATGACTTAGAGTGGTGATTTTGGTGGAGGGGGAATACGGGATTGTGGAACTTTGGGGGGAGGGATGGCTACTATGGGTGGTGATATGTCCATAGGATCATACAGTGTTTTGCGTGAAGATGCTACCATGAAAGTAGGGATGGTAGGTGCGGTGCATGTGGTGCCTATGGATAATGCTGATACAAGAGGGTTTAGACCCATGGAGAATGATGTAGATGGTCAAGCGAGGGCTTCCATGAAGGGAAACCAGATTGGGTGTACAGTAGGGGGTCTGAGGGTTGAGTAAAATGGATCGAGAGTGAAGGGAACCTGTGTGTGAGGTGTTGTGGGATATCCAAGATGCCTTTTATGGGTCGTGGATGCCTTGCTACACTTGTTACCATGAGATGGCCAATGATAGGTTGTGGAGGTTCAGTCATGGAGGTGTAAAGAGGGTTAGTAATGGAAGAAAATAGGCTTGCTTTGGAAATTGGTTCTCAAAAGTTGAAGGGTGATGTGGAGGCAAGGGATTCAGCATGAGGTGGGGAATGAGGTGGAGCATGGAAGATCCATTCAGAGGGTTGAGTGGTGGTTGTGGTTTCAATGGTGGTATGTGCTTCGAAAGTGGTGGGAGGGGAAGGAGGTTGTTAACGTGATATGGGTGAAGGTTGTAGAAATGTTTCCACTGTCAAATTAATGGTTTCATTGGATATGGCCTCTTGGCTTGCACATGATCTTGGTTCCATCACAGGTATCCTTATATTTTTCCATGTGTGTTCTCATGTGTTGACACACCTTTGATCATAACAAGGTGTAGGTCACTATAATGTTGTATGAACCGCTTCAATGAATCCTAGTGATTCAATAAAGAGTTGGAGTGTCTTAAAAAATTGTGGGTCTACTACACTCTCACTTAGAATCTTTTCAATTAATGCTCTGCCTGTACTAAAGGATAGGTGATGTCTTTCCTACACAATCACTATCGTATCGTTAGGCCGCCGAAAAGGAATATCATTCTCTTTAGTAGAAATTGTAATTAGGAACATACGTGCACCAAAAGGATGTCACGCAATTGTTGTAACCCTTTTTTGATAATAGAAGAGGTGATTGGAAGTGAGCGATAGAGGCATCGCCGGACTGTGCGTCTGGGCGATGTGTCTCGAGGTTGATTCCGACACAGTTCTTTACATTGTTGTATCTTCTGTGTTTTCATTGTTTGGTATTGAATAATTGTGGTACTGTGTTAATGTTCGATTGAGTTGTTGATGAATTGCAAGTATAGTGGTGATGATAAGTGATTAGTAGTAAGTTTCTGCGTATTCGGGTGTGGTGATTGTTATATGCTATTATGCGTTGGAGATTAGTAGTTAAGTCTGTTGGAATCGACAGAAAAGTAATGAAGTGACTCGGAAAATACATAAAGGACATCTGTATTACAGACCCTTGCCAATCCCAAGAACCCAGGTGTAGTCAAAATGGAAATTATAATTAATCCGACAAGATACCAAATTAACATTGGCACCGACCATGAGGCATGGAGAAGCGATTCGGCGAACAGATTAGGGTTTGAGAAAGAATCCTATGATATATGCCTATAACGCATTCCGAAGAATCGTACCCGGAGTACAGAAGGGATCAACATCCGTGGAAAGTTCCTAGCATGTTGGGAACGCCTCCTAGTGGTAGTGGTGACGGACAATTGTCAAAAGGAAAGCAAGAAATATGGGCTACTAAAATGCCACCTCAGCATTTCCTTGTGCACGGACTATAGGGTATACCAAAAGTGCAAACAACCCCATTGGCGGAAAGTACGGTTGGGAAGTAATTGCTTCTGGTGATAGTCTGGAAAATTCCAGTAGCAATTTGTGGAATTTCGATGGTAGCTCGAACAATTTCGGGGTTGGCTTGCAGAATTTCGGTGACAACTCTACTTCGGGTTTCGATTTCAAAGAAACAAGTGTATTGTTGGATGAAAGTTCTGGTCAAAAGTTTACCTCAAAAGCCAACTACGAGGAATGGTAATTGGGTGTAGGCATGTATGATCGACTTAATGATATCAGATTATCAGAGAACTTGCAAGTTGATGAGACGACACACCAACAACTAGGCTTAACTTGTTCAAATCATTCTGCAGTGATACTTCCTCTTGATTTAAAAAACATGAGTGGTTCACAACAGCAATAACAACATCACCAGCACCAACAACATCATGAGCAACAACAACAACAACAACAACAACATATCATACCACCACGACTGGTACCTGTTGGAGTTACGTATACAAAATTTGGAGGATTTCCCAATGATGATACTGATGTTTATGTGCATACTTTTGAAATCAATTATGATGTACTCAACTATCCAGTGGATCCGGCATATAAGGCTATAGTGTTCCAATCTACTCTTGTTAATGAGGCTACCTGGTGGTTAACCGAATATGACATTAACCATTTCGGTCAATATGACGATGTTAAGGATGCCTTCTTACAATGTTTTTGGTACAAGGAAAATGCGGCTGGGAACTTTGACTATTTGCAAAACAATAGACAGAAACCACATGAAAATGTGCAAGAGTATGCAACGTTATTATGTACTCATCTACGGCAACTACCATCAACGCATGCTAACCTACCGAATGACGTGATTACTCAGTGGTTTATTAATGGATTAAACCCTTAGCTCATACAAGTTATGATTATATGATGTGTGGGCGGCATGACCTTGGATGCGGTAATAGCCATGGCATTGAAGTTGGAACATAAAGTTAGGGGTTTCACTGAAGTTCAGGATTGCTTAAAGGCGTCCAAGAGCATGAGCAAAAATCCATTGAAACGGGTGTACTACACAAAATGTAAGAACCTGAGACACACTATCCGCATGTGCACTAAACCAAATGTACTATTCTATTTGTAATACAGCAAGTCATTCTACCGAAATGTGTCCATATAATGCCAAAGTACAGACCAAACTGACCGTAAATGCCATAAAACAGGAGCAGGGACAATAGGCTACCCACTATGTACCACCGCATTTGAGAAATACTTCTTACCAAAGTTACAAAAACTATAGGGGACCGCGAGCAAACAATTTCGGACAGACCTGGTGGAACTCGAGCCAATAGGGTGAAGGTATATCTCTTCCACCACCAAGATGCCATTTATGTGGTGAGATTGGACACATCCGCAGATATTGCAAAGAGGCGTCCGAGTATGATAAACAAAGAAAAGAATGACAACATCCAATGGCAAATATGGTATATATTTCAGCAGTGGATACCCAAGCGACAACGATTCAAACACGGTCCGATAAGAAGTTCCAATGGGCTGCAAAGATTTTTGAGCCCGGCATTCAAGAAAAACAAAGAATTTTTACCAAAGCTAGTATGTGGGCCAGTAAGAACCAAATATCTTCCTCGATCTGATACCCATGGTCCATCAAATAGTACCGAATCTACCACCGGAGGATACGAGTCCAATCAAAGTGTCACCGGAGAGTTCACCGAACTCGGTATCGGGTACGTTGAATGTTGAATCTGTGTGGAATATTCTATCGTAAGCATCTATTACAATGCCATTGGGGCAATTGTTAGCCTTGTTTCTGGGCATACGACAACAATTCCAACAACAAATCAGTCCACGATCTTTGTGTACACTTGCTACGACAACTATAGGTCCAGAAATTGATTCTACCATGGAACATGTTGTTCTTTTAATTATGGTATGGTATAAAAACCACAAAATTACTCATGTTAATTGACAAAAGCTCCGATGTGAATATTGCTATAGCCGTACTTTGTAAACGGTTAGGATGGACTTAGATTGAACATGTTCAGTTTTTTGTGAGAATGGCGGATCAATCTAGGGTACATCCAGTGGGTTTGGTGCATGATATACCCATTACTCCTCAGAGAGTGGTGTTCAAAATGACTTTTGTTGTTCTGGAATTACCTGACTCAAGTCTGGATTAAAACTTACTATTCGGGAGGCCCTGGCTGAAACAAGAAAAAGTGTTGCAGGATTGGTCTGCACATGAACTTATTTTCAAAAGTAATCATCGGAAATATGTGGTACCCTTGGACGAGATGAATCCTTGCGACCTTCATGCTCAACCTTACGTGGCCGAACCTGTGCATATGCTGGATGGAGTTTCAAATGATGAAGAAGAAGCTTTTCTCAATGCTAACTAGGATTTGCTAGCCCTGGGTACAGTCGATTTACAAGCCGTTGCAGATAATTGGAATCCGACCATTTATACAGTAGATCTGCTTAACAAAGGAGTGGACCCAGTTCCGGATCAAGTCATGAATGCCCCGAATTTACACCAATTATTCTAGTCACCTGAGGATATATCCATGTCCCGACAATTTTATGTACCAAAAGATCAGCTAATCACTTGTAATTTGGGAGATGAGGCTACTCGGCTGGGCTACCGAAAACGTTTCAAAATGATCTACTATAGTTGCTAAAAGAGTTTCAAGATGTATTCGCGTGGGACTATCTAGATATGAAAGGGTTGGACCCTCGCATCTATCAACACCATGTTTGAAACCGGATGCGCATCCAATTAAACAACCCAGTTATCGAATGAATCCCAATTATGCTGCTCAAGTGAAAGCTGAATCGGTTCGCTTGTTGAAAGTAGGCTTCATTGCCCCCATTGAGCATGCAAAATGGATTTTGCCTATTATCATTGTCCCAAAGAAAAACAAGCAGTTGTGTATCTGTGTGGATTACCGAAAATTAAATGCGACGATAGTGCTTGATCCCTTTCCACTTCCCTTTTTGGATACGATGCTTGATGATGTTGCTGAACGAGAAATGTAATCCTTTTTGGATGGTTGTAGTGGATATAATCAGGTGCACATGGCTGAAATGGATATATCAAAGACTGTGTTTATTACAAACTGGGGCATATATGTGTGTACGGTGATGTGGTTTGGTCTCCGCACATCTCCTAGTACCTTTCAACGATGCATGTAGGAAATCTTTTCTCCCTACTTAACCACATTTATGCGGGTGTATCTGGATGATTTTTCATTATCTGGTGATGCGTCGGCTCACCTCTATCACGTAAGTTGCTGCTTTTCTAAGTGTAGGGAGTTTCTTTTGTGCTTAAATCCCAACAAGTCAGTCTTTTCAGTTTCCTATGGCAAATTGCTTGGTCATATCATTTCACAGAAAGGCATTCAAGTGGACCGTGATAAAGTGAAAGCCATGTAGAATGCACCTACCCCTATGACACCAAAGGAAGTTATGTGATTCCTTGGACAAATATGCTGGCATGGATGGCATCTTCGGTGGCTCGCACATGTAGTTATTCCCCTGAATCGGTTGACTACTAGCAATCCTCAATAGTTTTTGTCGATAGAGGAGTTCCAAATTGCATTTGATCAACTGAAAACACTCTTAATCCAGGCTCCCATTCTACTAGCACCAAACTGGCAGCTTCTGTTCCATGTTTTTGTGGATGCATCAAACATTGCAATCGGTAGTGTGCTCATGCAACAATAGGATAAGTGGTTCCACCCTATTTATTATGCTAGTTGACGATTAACCACTGCTAAACGGAATTATTCCGTCACTGAGCGTGAATGTCTGGGTTTGGTTTATTCGGTGAAGAAATTCCAACACTATTTACTGGGATGACCATTTACCTTTCATGTGGATCATACAACTCTGGCTTATCTTGTCCGCCAGCAACATTTAGGGGGCAGATTAGCTAGGTGGGTGTTGTTGCTATAAGAATTTGATTATGAGGTTGTACATCATCCGGGCTCAGTGCATGCTCTTGTTGATTTTTTTATCTCGGCTTGATTTCGGTGAACTTCCCGGCAGAATTGATGATACTACCCCTGCTATCTATGTGACTAATTTGGTATAGGATGATTGTCGAGAGCTCCCTGTGGCACCTTTGTATTATGATACTCTTATGATTTTTCTCACTAATGGAAGCTCCCCGACTAATACTTCCAGTCCTGCTTGTCGTAAACTGGCAATGTATAATCGTTGATTCAGATCATTGTGGGACAGTTGTATTACATGGATCCATCTGGTGTGCTCTTATGATGTATCCCTCCACATGAAGTTTCTTCAGTTATTGACATGGCCCATTCTGTTCCTTCCGGTGGTCATTTTTTGGTAGTTCTTACTTACCGAAAAGTTCTACAAAGTGGCTTATGGTGACCCACTATGCAGCGTGACATTGCTGCTCATGTCAGACAGTGTGATGCTTGCCAACGATCGGGGCAGCCTTTACAATGGCATCATTTCCCACTACAGCCTGTCTCTCCCCTTGAGCCTTTTCAAGAGTGGGGCTTGGATTTCATTGGACCCATTACACCTCCTGCTACAGTTACTAATCATTGGTAAATACTCACCTGTACTGATTATGCTACTTTGTGGGTTGAAGCCTCGACTTTACGGTCAGCAATTGCGTAGGTGGTGGTCAAATGTTTGATGAGTGATGTTTTTCCTCGCTTCGGTCTTCCCTTAGAGATTGTTTTTGATCAAGGCACACATTTTGTTAATTCCTTAAAGCAAGCGCTTACCCGCACCCTGAAGATTGTCCATAAATTTAACTCTCCATATTATCCTTGCGCAAATGGACTCACTGAAAATACCAATAAAACCCTTCTTAACATGCTAAAGAAACTTGTGTTGGAATGTCCAGAGCGTTGGGATCAATTCCTTCCTTCGGTCCTATGGGCTTATCATACTACTTATAAAGTTGCAACAGGATATACACCTTTTAAATTGGCATATGGTCTGGAGGCAATTGCACCCATGGAATTGGTGGTACCTAGTTTACGGGTAGCATTGGATCATAAGCTCCTACTGGAAGAGTCCTTTCCTTTTCGGTTGGATGTGTTGCGGTCTTTGGATGAACAACATCTGGAAAGTTTTCTGATGCTACAAGAAGTGCAACTGAGACAAGCTAAGAAACATGATCAATTTCTCTAGACTCCCATTTTTACCAAAGGACAATTAGTTCTTTTCTATAATGCTAAGTCTAATCATTCAATGGGCAAGTTCAAGCTTTGGTGGTTTGGTCCCTATCATATTACAGATCAGGTTGGACCCGCTACTTTTCGGTTATCCACTTTAAATGGTACTCTTCTTCATAAACCCATCAATGGGTCGAAACTTCGTTCGTATTATGACACGACTACTTCATCTTAATTACTTGATGGTATTTTTTATTATTCATCCGGTTTATGTTGGTTTTGTCTCCTAACTTATATTTCCATTACACACGTTCTGGTTGACCATCTGACCATAAAATTTCTGTTGTATTACATAACCATGATTAGCCGTTGCACTACACGTTTGGAATTTTTTTAATGTGTGAATGTCATCATTATACATGCATGTTCCCAACCACTGGTGATGATTGCATTTTCTACATGCGCTTCCATTCGGCGTTTTTACTTAACCAAGTTCTTCGTCCTCTTTTTCGCTATTGTGTACTTGCACTCTGTGTCTTCCTTGTTGTAGTGTGCATTCACTTTCTGTTGCTCACCATGGAAGCTCTAGCAAACATTACCACCTTTCATGCTAGCGTAGCTCCTAACTTGAGCGAGTTTTTGTGTGCATGTGGGCTATTGGTCTTCATCGAATTTCCATGGCGTTCGATCGAATGTCACCCGTTCCTTGCCCAACTAATCGCTGCTATTGCCGATATCCCCAGACAGAGACTTGTTGGCCGATCAGCTACCTCAACCCGCACGTAGTAGTGACTCTGAACACTGTGGTTGACAAATTCCATCTCCCTCAAGATGGCAATGTAGATGTTCCCCTGGTGCTGATGAAGACCATGAAACAACTATTCCCCTACCAGACTTCTAATGAATTTGCAATTCTATGCCGACCTGAACCGGAGTGCTCTGCCCTAAAATTTTTGGTGGCCGCTCTCAATCTCCAAAAATGCACCTACGAGATCTCCCACCCTTTTTACTCCATGATCGATGAAGCTACCTACAAAGACATTAACTAGGCATTATTGTTCTTCTGGCACATTCACTGGGAATGTCAAGCGATCTCCCGACAGCTTACAAAAGGTGATATCCCTCGTACTCGACTTCCCCATCTTCTGTCTTTCCTTCTTCTAGCGGTTCACCCTATTCAGCCTCCTCCGATGCATACACTCCTATTCCATGAAGAATCTGTGCATGTTATGGAGGTAAAAAAAGTAAAGAAATAACCTAATTACTTACCATTCTAATGTCAAATCTCTATGTCTTACCATCACACGCTCGTCGTCAAAGCTCAATCCTTGGCAATGGTGCAAAATTTGGTGTCACTCTAGCACAATGGTAAGCATCAACATGAGCACATCCACCTCATAATTGTCAATCCGAGAAGAGGTGAGTGTGGTATGATGAACATGAGCAAGTGAAAGTACAAGTGTGTGAGTGAGAAGTGCACAAGCATGTAGACACATACACACACACATACACGTGGTAAGACAAAGAGATGGAACAAAGGAACATTTGATTAGCTAAAACAATGATTACAAAGTCTTTTTCTCACTTCAGTTCCCAAAATGATTCTTCCAAAGATGAGCTTTCTAGCTCTTTTTATAATTGTTCACTAGCTTTGGTCCTGTCCAGATCCAGTGTCCAGCTTAGTTAAAAACTAGGTTCCTATGCCTATTTGGAGGCTCAAGCAAGCTCAAAAAAATATGAAATTTGATGCATAGGTACTTCTACTACTCATCAAGCTTGAGGAATCCTTTTCGTGAACAAAATGGAGTTGGAATTGACAAGAATTGAATTTACAATGATATGTAGTGATCAAAATCACTCTTTTACAAGGATTAGGAATTCTGGAATTTCAATTTGCCTAGTTGATGGATCTTCATTGGCTTCCTTTCCTGCTTGCTTTTGCTTGGCCTTAACTCTATCCTAATTCTCTTTGACTAGTCTCTCTCATGCTACCTTGCCTTATCAAGCCACTTGGACCTCCTTGGCTACTTCCAACAACCTCTTGCTAGATATGTCATTAAAGTCTCCCAATCAATTGGACCTGGTACGTTAGAATGTGGCATACATAGTTGTTCTACATGGAGGGCCCGTTCTACAACAAATAATTGTAACAAGTGTGAGGGTCTGGTAATGAATATCTCTAAGTGGTATTCACAGAACCTTTTAGAGAACATCTCCTTAAATGCTTGCTTATAACAAGCAAGTAGGTATTTGATGCAAGAATGTCAAGCAAAGATTGTGTTGACAAAGGGGGTCTTTCTTATATCATATACCAAGTCAAAATTACCTTCATTGAAGCTAGGAGCAGAGATATACAAGGCTTTAACATTCCTGACAGTTTTGAATGCCACCATCATCAGCTCCAAAATCTTCATACACATTTTGGCCACAATGTTAGGCATTCTTTTGAAGCATGAATACCAATTTTGAATGTTGGAGACCATGTATGCCATAGTGGTAGTCCTCTAGGTGGATCAAAATAATGATAATTGATTGAATCGGAGCAACCCTTAGTTGTATTCACCTTTATTGTGAATTTGGGCCAAGGTCATCGACATGATACAGGGCAATAGCATGGATTATATTTGGTATATAAGGGTGTGTTGGACCAAGTGTGCATCATTTTTGGATAGATTAAAAGTAACCATGTGTGCCAATTGGGTTGAAATATAGTAACTTTTCTTGTAGACTCAGGAAAACCTTTGGGCTCAAATTGAGCTGCAAAAGTTGGTTCATTGCCCATTTTTCTTTTTATTGTTGCATTGTGGTCTACAAGAAGTACAAAATATATGGCATGTATTGAAATTTTGATGTGGTGATGAGCCTTTGATGAGATAGGTTCTAAAAATAAGCAGACTTGAGTACTGTCTCTTCAAGATTTTCCAATGATTGGATCTAGATAGCTACTCAGTCATCATGTGTTTGGCCTATTTGTTTGATTGTTTTTAGCCATTTGGGCACTTCAATTTCAAATGTGTCCTTTCCTTCTTCTGTTGTATATCCTCTTGGTAGTGGTATTGGCTCATATGGGTCTTCAAAGGTTTCTTCCAGCAAGATTTCAATGAACTCTTGTGGTTCGGGTTCCACTATTGGTGAAGGTGGTCTTTCATATTTTCGTAGTTGTGCCTACAACTCATCTACTTGCTTCTGAAGATTCTCCTATCCCTAAGTGTTTTGTGGGAAAGGAATGGCTTCTAGCACTTGTTTGCTAGGATGTGCAATCTACTTCTTGAGATGTTAACACTCCTCTTCCAACTTGGCATATGACTCCAAAATGTTGGCATGTTCTTCTAGTAGGATGCAGATGCTTTGTGAAGGGAAAACTTTAAACTTGGTTGGACTAATGGTTGCTCTGGGAGTCCCTTCCATGGTAGCTTCTAGATTGCCTTGATTTTATTGTTGGAGTCTCTTGTTCTCTTCTAGTACATATTGACATGTATCATCGTAAAAGGCCTAGGTTCCTTTGTAATTTTGCATTTCTTTCATTTTGGTCGTGCAACATCTCTTCCAAATTTTGGATGGCCTCTGTATCCACTCCTTGTATATTTGTGTTTAATTCGTCGTGCGCTTGTCGGAGGTTCTAATATTGAGCTTGTAGTCTATGATTGTATTCTTCGAGTGTTCTCATTCTATTTTGTAACTATTGAGACTCATTCACAAGGATTGCATTTCTTGCTTCTAGTTGCTGATATTCATGTTCGAGTTGTGTTGCACACCCAACCATAGTATTCAACATATTATTTATAGATGAGGATGCAAATGTGACAAGGGTGGATGCAAGGGGAGTGGCAAGGGTATGGGAGTTGTGAATTATATGCCTAACACTTGTGATATTGGTGGAGGGGGGATTAGGGATTGTGGAAGTGTAGGGGAGGGGGTGCTACTGTGGGTGGTGATATGTGCATAGGATTGAACACTGTCGTGCATGTTGCTGCTACCATGAAAGTAGGAATGGTAGGTATAGTGCATGCAGTGTCTCTGAAGAGTGATGTTACAAAGGGGTAAGGACACATGGAGAGTGAAACAGATAATGAAGTGAGGACTTCCATGAGAGGAAACTAGAATGGTGGTAGGGTGGCCTCAATGGTAGTGGGTCCAAGGATTGAGTAATATGGATCAAGGATGAAGGGGACTTGTGTGTGAGGAAATGTGGGGTATACAAGGAGGCCTTCAATGGGTTGAGGGTTACTTACTACACTAGTTACAACATGATGGCCAATGATAGGTTCTAGAGGTTTAGCCATGGAGGCAATGGGTTCATTGTAAGGTGGGGGAACGAGGTTGCTGAGGTGATATGGGTGAAGTTTGTGCAAATATTTCCACTATTAGATCAATGGTTGCATTGGATGTGGTCTCTTGTCTTGGAGTTGCTTCTAGTTTCATCACAGGTATCCTTATGTTCTTCCTTGTGTGCTTTTGTGTGTCAACATGCTTTTGATCATAACGGGGTGGAGCTTGTTGTAACATGGTATGAACCACTTAAGTGATTCCTAGCGATTTAGTCAAGAGTTGGAGTGTCTTGATAAATTATGGGATTACTCTTTCTTCCCTCATAATCCATTCAATTAGTGCATTGCCTATGATGAAGAGATAGTATCTTTCGAGCACACTCACAATCATATCATAAAGTCTTTGTGGTATAAGTGGGGCTCCTATGGCTTCTCTTTGTTATTCGTCATACTACTCTTCTTTATCAATTTCACCTTCTTCATTTTCTTCTTCTTCAACCAATGCTTGTTGTCCTTCGTCATGTTATTGTTGTTGGTCACCTTCTCGTTCCTCTCTTGATTCAAGATTCACTTCCTAAAGTATACTTTCAAAATCTGCATTGTTGACTTCTTCTAATAGCACTCCAACAAGGAGTTCTAGGCCAGATGGTATTGGGGGGAGGATGACACTGGATCCGTCTATGGTGCATTTGGGTATATGGAGTGTAAAAGGCCTGATTACTCTTTGTGGTACGAGGGAGATATCTAATGTCAATGTAGCACCTCTTCGTTGTGCACATGGTATAGATCTTTGCATTCTCATAGATGGTGGGGTAGAGGCTAATCAGAACCTCATAGGCAAGATAGCAATAGATGATTCGAGTAAGAGCACAACATCCATGTAATATTGGCTTGTGTGTCCATCACTTGTGTGCTTGATGAATTTGATCAATAATACAATGTGGCAAATTGATCATCATATTCTATGTGTCAACAAGATGCATGCTAAACCAAACCTTTTATGGGGTATCATGAATCTTTCCTACCTTGGTAATGTGACATGCTACATGCACATCCTAAGGTGCACTGCGATATTTGGTGGCATAGCCACCATGTCTTTGAGCTTCATCAGATTCCTATTTTTCATGCTTTCTAGGACCAATCCTTCTTTCTCAATGGGAATATGCATCCCTCTAATGTCCAGGGATTCTTGCACTGAGTTATTGCTCAAACAAAATCTCTTCGACTTATTTGCCTACATTAATGATGGAACTACAAGTTGCTTGAAGCTTTGGGGTCTTGGGAAGGAGTCAATGAGTTGATGAGGTAAAAGCACCACATAAAAGTCTAGTTTTAGAAGTTTGGGAACTACAAAGGTGCTTGATGCTTTGGGGTCTTGGGCAGGAGCCAATGAGTTGATGAGGTAAAATCACCGTATGAAGTTTAGTTTTGGAAGTTTAGCAACAAAATATTCTGTCAAGCCCGTTCTTTTCCACACTGGTATGAGGTCTAGGGCGTTCTACAATTTTTCAAATTCTCTCATAAAGAAGTGATACTTGCCCCATGTATTGTTGTATTCAATCTCCACTTTAGTAAGTTAGTTTCGGTGAGGTGTAGTGTGAATGTGAGTGGTTTTCATGTGGTTAGTCACTTCCCTATATGCATACTCTAGATGTGTAATGTGCTCACAATGCATCTACACCTTGCGAGGGGATTTTTACATGGTTGGGTCAGTGGGTTTAGTACATGTTTGACTCTCCAAACAGCCCTTATGGGGTTACAAATCTTAACACTAGTGGCGTTTACAAGTGTTTGAGCTAAAGCTCCTCGGATTTGGGGCCTTTTAAGTACCTATTTCCAAGTACACCTAGGTAGAATTTATTATGCTAGTGTGGTTATAATAGGTGCCTTTTGTGAAGTGTATGAAGTGAATGTCTGTGAGTATTTATTGTGACTTATGAGCCTATGTGTAACTATTTTAGCATGCAAGTACGCCTTAGGCACCCACATTTGTCTTTCATTGTGTTCTATCTTCATCGACCACTTTGGTATCAAAACAGAGATAGTCCACCATGGTTGGCTCATGTGATTCTAAGCTTTGTTTTTCTTAGGATTCCGAATTTTTTTGGTAGATACCCTTGGTCCTACTTAGAAATTTGAGGATTTCTCACTCTTGTGTACCTAGATTTGCTTCACTTCGGGTGTTGTCTTTTGTCAAAATGGCTTTTGATCATAAGCTTTAGTGATTTGCTCTGACTGCTTCTTAGGCTTCCTTACTCATTGTACCTTGATCATCTTTGGAAAATAAGGGAGTTCCACACTTACTTCTGCTACTCCATGACTTTCTTGCTTCTGCACCATAGAGCTTTAGACAAGAACATCATCATTATCTTCATGTGCACTCTTGGAAGGACCATAAGTTGGTGCCTTTCATAATTCTTTGAGTGGTTGATTCGTTAATTCAACTATGATCTTTTGGCGGTTCACCCAAACCTGAGGAAGTCCACTTGTTAGGTTTAAGTTTACCACATGGTCATAGATCCAATCTTGACCCAAGACAAGAGGTTTTGTAAGGTCCTCACCTTGACACACTAGGACTTTAACTATCATCGGGAAATCATGAATGGAGATGTGAAGCTCCACTTCACCAAGGCAAGAGTTTTTCACTCCCCCCAATCCTATGAGATATGCTTCAATAGGATCGATGTTCAATTGCAAGTTATGACAGTAGGAAAACATAATGGCACTAGTGGCTGCTCCTAAGTCAATTAAAGCTTTATAGTCTTTGCACTTTGTCCTTATCCTATTTCTAAGATTACAAAAGGAAGTTTATCTATGATTTCATGATGGGTTCTACTCATCATTTCACACATCACCATGTGGTATCTTGGTGCCTCATTAGCATCTAGCCTAGGTTGGTCTCTACCCTATCTTCGTAACTTCATACATTGGATGAATTCTCTTGGAGTTTAAGGTCTACAAAAGCATGCGAACATCAAGGAAGAAGAAGAAGCCTGGAGCACAACACAAAATACTGAATGTATTACCAAGAGAGTGTACAAAGATAAGTGAGCCATTAGGGCTATATGCGTATATACAAGCCAGGTGAAAAAACCTCGTAAAGAGGGAAAAAAGTGCCTCAACAGTCCTAGTGTGTTCACACACATCAATACCTAAATATATCAACAAATCCCCCTTGGGAGTGATGCGGTGAACAAGGAGCTATCCCTAACGTATAAGGAAGTGCCAAGCTATGTGGAATCAATCCACAAAAGGAAGTAAACCCAAAGGTTTGGGGAAACCTTCAAACTTCTCCCTAGGTAGAGCCTTTGAGAAAAGGTCTACAATATTCTCTTGTGTAGGCACATATGCCAAACTGATCTCTCCAGCAAAGAACCTCTCCATGACATAATGATAGTGCACCTCAATGTGCTTAGTCCGAGCATGGAACATAGGGTTCCTCGCAACAGATAATGTGCTTTGACTGTCAGTGAAGATGGTGGTGGCAGAAGACTAACCAACACCCTAATCATCCATGAGGTATCTGAGCCACACATACTCAACAGTCACTATGAAAGCTACCCTATACTCCACCTCACAACTAGAAGTGGCCACAGTAGGCTACTTCTTACTCAACCAAGATATGCATAAGCTACCGAGCATGAAGCAAAAACTAGTGGTGGACACACGAGTGTGATGGCAAGTGTAATAAAGTAAGTCTATGATCTAAGGGTCCGGCTGGTTCAGATAGATCTAAAATTGGACATCCTTTGGTCACTCACATGTATGGTCAAATATCTCAAGACTAGACTTAAGTGTAAGTTCATGTGCTCTCTCAACCACTTAGCCTAGTGGTTAAGTCTCATGGTTGTGAAGGAGGAGGTCTTGGGTTCAATCATCATGGGGAGCATGGGGACAGTGTTTCTCCCAAGGAGTTCTAGCACCTTCTAACTCAAGATAATGTGATTGAACTTGGGTCTAAGGAGACTTAACTCAAGTGGCGAGTACAGCAACCACTAGTGGACTCTAGTGGAAGGTACTAAAGTAGTGGAGGAGATTGCACATGCACTTGTGGACTCTAGTTACATTTGTAGTCCTCGTTGATTCGAGCATGTATATATATACAGGCATAAGGTTGGGAGTGAGTCATCTCTCTAGCACGTGGTGATCATAATTCTTAGTTTTTTCCATTGGTATTAGAGCTCTAGGATAGCTTCCATGGATACCTTGAAGATGTCATCATCTTCTTCAAAAATATTCATGAGAGGAGCTCATCATATCTTATTCTCTTTCTTGGGTGCATCTTCAACGAATCCTTTGCATGAGTTTTGTAAGGCTCTTCCGAAGTGTTGTATGGGGCATGAAAAGTGATAACTCTTATGTCTTAGAGTTAAAGATTTGAGGTACCGAACCTGCAACCTTAGCATGGGTCCCATGGGTACTATGCCCTTCCTTGTACAGTTGCAATTTCAAACTTAAAGTCAGGGGGATTAGGCCTCGATCAAACCTCCATTTAAAAACAAAAAAAAAACTTAGCATGTGATGAGGTTGCTATAGCCCCGCTGCTGGGCTATTTTGGTGATTTCCTTATGATTGTAAATTTTTTTAATCAAATTAAAATAGTAAAAATGCAAGTTCGAGTCTATTAGCGTGCTTCCAAGCATCGACCTCAAAATCTCAAAAAGAGGGGTCAGCCCCTTGATGTCTGCGGTCGGCCCAACCACGACACCATGCATCAGCTATCTCACACTCTGCCTTTCACACATATATATATATATATATATATATATATATTATCTATATTCAGTTTGAATTCATGCAACAAAACAAAATCTTAAAAAGTGTAGCTCAGATCTGCGATCATAGAGATCAAACTTGCAACCTCAAATTTGAGAGGCTACTGCTCTGACCGCTTTAGTACAATTCAAATTTTTATACTTATATAATCTTCGATAGCTGGCTGACACATTCCTAGCTATCCGGGGGGAGAGAAGAAGATGACACTTCTTTTATTGTGACTTAGAAGTAAATCTTCTACAACTCAATATATATGCAGCTGTTGAGTTTAAATTTGCAGATGTGGATATAATTATCCTCTTTGACCTTGTATCATCTATTCTATGAGTATAGAAAGCTCATTCTCTACATTTAAGTGACCTCCAGCTAACATTGAAGCTGAAAGTGGAGCCAATTTTACAGCTTTTGCTTGACTTCGAATTCAAGAGCTTACTTTGAGCTCTTTGATCCATCTCAAGCATCATCCAAAGACAAAGTGAAGAAACTTCAAAGCAAGGAGGATTGTGTTTTAACTTTCATTCCTCTTCGAGCAACAAAAGACGGCTTCATTTCTTCAAAGAAGAGGACAAGAGGAGGCAATGGTCTTCAAGGAAGCATATGTAGTTTTTCTCATGGACCAAAGGATGGAGAATGGCTCTTCCCAAGGATCAATGGAAGGACATAGCTTAACTGGGAGATAATATTTTCTAAGTTGATGTTTTCATTTCAATATTTGCTTCATGTAGCTTGGATCATACTATTATTGAAGCATGGTAGTAGTCTTCATTTTTTATAATCATTATGCAAACGCTACGAATTCAATGAAAGCTAAACAAACATAGAAGTATTGGGAAATACATCAAGCACTTGCATGCATCTAAAAGTTCATGTCTAAAAGCTCAAGAACTGCTTGATTTAAGTTTGGTGCATGAAAAGAAAAACACATGCAAACACCTGATTGCATTCACATGCATTTGCATGCAAGAACATGCATTGGCATATGAAGAAGCATGGTTTTTTTGCTGATTTTTTGCTAAGTAGTTGAACAAATATACTTTCCTAATCATTACCTACTTTTTCTAACTTGAGTTGGACAATTAGGGAAAATGGAAAAGTAGTTAGTTGCAAGTCTCTTAACTGCTATGCAAATCAAGTAGGCAATTCACATTTTCCTAAAAGTGATACTTAGCTATCACATTTTAAGGGTCTTGTTCATTTCCCAAGTATCAAACTAGAGGATAAATATCACCTTTAGGATATGGTTTCCCATTCCACTATGAAAGTTTGACTTGAACTTTTATTTATGTGATATTGATTCCTGTTCTTGACTTTGATACAAGATTTATTATTATTGTTCAATCTTTAGATGTTACTAGAGTACTTTAAACATATTTTGACAATCAAAATTATGTTTAAAGTCCAAGCATCTTTTGATGATTGATCAAATGATAATGCTACTATGAACACATAATTTTGAACTTTATAGCTTGTTTAGGAAAAGTTCATGGATTGGAGATCCATATCTTAGAACTTTGTATTCCTGAATGAAATTTTCATAGTTTGATTCATGTTTTTAGGAACTTATCTCATTTCCTAAAGATTGTTTTATTTGGTTTCCTCTTGAAGCTTCAATTAGCTTAAATGAAACAAAAAATTAACTCTCTAATCCTTCTATAAGGAAGAGCTCTTTCAATTTTTCATGCTTGCTTAGTAAGTTGCATCATTACTAGACATGCAAACATGGAACCTAGCATCCATCTATTGGATGTTCAAGTTCAATTGATGCTAAGGTTTAATCACTTCTCAGATTTTCATCATCCCTTAGGATGAATTCAAAGTGAAAACTTCAAAGACTCTAGTTTTTTACAAATTTGGAACATCTCAACTATCTTTTGAGCTTTAAAAGGTCAATTAGTTTAAGTTCCATTGGATTTTATTTGATTGCTATCACATCTTGGGATAGAATAAAATAAAAGCATTCCAAATCATCCTACTTGGATGCATGAATTTGACATGCAAGCTTGTCATTAGGATTCTCTAAGTTTGTTCCTAGACTTAGATTCATTAACGAAATTTCCAAGTAGCTTTATGTTCTTGCCATTCAAATGAGCAAGAAAATTGAACACGACTTTCAAGGAGCCTACTTTTCCTAAGCAAACTAAATCAATAAAGTTTTTGGATATTGTTTGAAATTCTAAGAATTTCTTTCAAATATCCTTTCCGCATTGCAAAAGATTCCAAGATGAATCATTTGCTCAGGTTATTTGATTCCCTAGAATGAATCTCAAGTCCTTGAAGAATAAAGGTCTCCCTAGCAGTGACAATGGAATTCTTCAAAATCATTAGATAGCAAGAAGTTCCGCCGAAGTCCCAAACCACTAGAAGTAGTACTTAAAGTCCAATGGTTGATAACACTTGGAGGTGTGTCAAAGATTCTTAGCTTTAGAATCTGAAAGGCATTAGTACATGCTTGGACTTGAGTTAGGAAAAGATCTCTAAAATCCCATGGGTAAGCAAAGAAGCTTTTGATAGTTCAAAGAGGTCTTAAAGATAAATACTAACTCTTTATTTTTATCACAAGGTCAACAAGACTTGATCAAGCTTGACCAATTTTGTCCAAGACATTGCAATTGGAACTACTCTAAAGTTTTTCCAAGTATTGGCAATCAAATTCCTTTTGGAAAATTTTCACTCAAGTTCCATTTATCCAATGGAAAAGTGTGAAAAGAGCAAGATGTTCCAAGTCTGAACATAGTAAATATTCCAAGTATGTAGTTTGCAACCATGATGACGGTAATTAAGTCTGTGGAAGGTATAACATAAAATTTTACATATCCTTAAAGGGATTTCTTAAATATGAAATCCAAAAGCATTAGCAGTTGCTTAGATTTAAGCAGTAGAGAGATTCCTAAAAAATCCTTGAGGTAGCTACTTAAAGCTTTAGTTAGAAAGGAATCTAAAGACAAGAAGTAAACAACTCTTGTCACTACAAAATTGGACAATTATAACCATTCAGACTTGAATTGGAAAAATCCAAGAACTTGGAATGATAATTGGTTTTTCTTTTGAAAACCCAAGCAAAGAAGAATGGATATTCTATCAAAGGTTTTCAACTTTCCAAGATAAAAGAATGACATTGTGAAATGATCATGTGAAGGAATCAAAACCTAGAATATCAAGTTAGAGGTAATGCCTGAAACTTCAAAGTTCTCTTAAATGGAAGAGAGAAGGTACTCTATCACGATATGTTTTGACTTTAGGATAAGTATCACTCACATATTAATGTGAATATAAAATAGGGTGGTATGGGACACCAGATTTTATACTCAAATTGATATAGGAAAGATGGTATGGGACATCGAACCATGAAAAGATAATTGCCTTTTATTCCTAGAATGAATCTTGAAGTTATATTTGATCCTCAAGAAAATTAAACTTCAAAGAAGTTTAATTCAAGGAGGCTTCAAGATCAAGTAGGTAAGAAGATACAAAGTAAGTAACTTCCAAGATCTTCTTGGAACACTTCAGCTAAACTGTTGTTGATTTAGAAATATTTGATAAATTTCTGAAGAAGTTGGACTTTGATAGTGAAAAGATCCTTTCAATTAAGGAATGGACTGACTAACTCAAGCACCAAGTTCCTATTGTAACTCAGTAAATTCAATCTTTTGACTCAAAAGTAATGCACAAGAATTGCATTCCTAGTAGCAGTCATAAAAGATTGAATATAAGCATGAACTTATTCTCAAGTGATGAATTATTTGAGTAAAAAACTCATCAATCAAACCTCAGTGGGTCAACACACTGATGATAGATACCACACTAGTATCTTGTGGTTGGATGATATTTTAGATTTTCTCTTAATATTTTTGAGAATCCAATTTATTTCTTTTAAAGATAGTAAAAATGCTTCAATACCTTGTTGAAACAGATCTTTGCAAAGTTAAAGTCTTGAGTCATTTAGACTTTGACTAATAGCAAGTTTACATCTCTTCAAAGTTTGAATCAGTTCAATAGAGTTTTAGTTCTTTCTTTCCGCTTGCCAAATCTTTTGGATTTGACTCAGATAAGGTTCTAGTTCTTTTCACAAAAGTCAAGGGTTTAGCCGGTTAGAACTAGGTAACTAAATTAAACATCCCATATAGATGTTTTGTACAAGAACATTTTTCAATCTTCAAAAGATGATAAGTCTAAGTTGACTTACTCATTTATACTCTAGGATAAAGAAGTTAGGAATTGCTCATCAGATTGACAATTCCCAAGAACTTTGAGTTAAAGTCTTTGAGAAAAGTATCCTAAGTTGGACAATTTTTTATTTTGAATTTGAATTGGTCAAGTTATAGTACCATTGACCCAAAGTAAATGGCACAGTCCTGTAGTTTACATAGGATTTTCAAGCCCATTAGGATAAATTATTCCTCTAGTTGGGTGAAAAAAAAGAACAAGAAACTATTGGTTAGGAGTAAAACATTGTACAAACATCCAAGTCAAATAAAATTCAAGTGAATCAAGAGTTCTCAAAGTTTTGATAGGGATAAGAATCCCACCTTAGTTACTAAGTCCATGCACTAGTCATGCCTAGAAATGGACCAGTAAATGGAATCCATCCATTTCATATGTTTGTGCCTAGATCTCGCATCAAGAAACAATGAAGTGGCTAATAATGTTTTTAGATACACCCTTATAATAGAGATGATACATGCTCTTCTAGTGTTAGAACATGACCATGTTTTTTTGCTTTAAGAACATGAGACTTAGGGATTGCCTACAGTTATTATATATAGCTTTATTTTTTTAGGACGAAAATATTTTCCAAGGGGGAAGAATGTAATAAGTCTATGATCTAAGGGTCAGGTCGCTTCAAATAGATCTGAAATCGGACACCGTTTGGTCACTCATATTTATGGCCAAAGATCTCGAGATTAGACTTAACTATAAGTTCATGTCCTTTCTTAAACAAGTAAACCACTTAGCCTAGTGGTTATGTCTCAACGTTGTGAAGGAGGAGGTCTTGGGTTCAATCCCCATGGGGAGCATGGGGAGAGCGTTTCGCCCAAGGAGATCTAGAGCCTTCTTATTCAAGTTAATGTGAGCTAACTTGGGTCTAGTAAGACTTAACTTGAGTGCCAAGTATACTAAAGTAGTGGAGGGGATTGCACATGCACTTGTTGACTCTAGTTACATTTGTGGTCCTCGTTGATTCGAGTAGCTATATATATAGGCATAAGGTGGGGAGGTGAGTCATCTCTCTAGCATGTCGTGGTCGTAATTCTTAGTTTCTTGTAGCAACCAACCCATTCAAAGCTAGACAAATCATGTAAATCTGGTGATAGTGATCCATGTTTGGGATAAAACAATCCAAGTAGTTGGGTACCACTCAAGTAGCAAAAGATGTGCTTAACCGCCTACAATGCTTAATACTTGCACAATGCATAAACCTGCTCATATGTGAGACAACAAACTAAATACCTGGTTGAGTAATGCATAAGTAAATCAAGCATCCAATAGCCCACTGATAGAGAACAACATCAAATGCATCTCCAACATCATGAAAACTCAATTGTAAACTTGTATCCATAGGAGTGGCAATAGGTTTGCAGTCTTCAAGGCGAAAACACTGCAATAATGTGTGAATATATTTTGTTTGACAGAAAGGTTTTCTGCCATCAACTTGCATAAAGTGAATGCCCAAATAATGATGCAAATTCCCCAAATCTGACATCTCAAATGAGGCATGCAGATCAGCCATAAAATCAGCAATATGCTTCTCATGAGGACCAATGAGCAACATGTCATCAACATACACAACAATGATCAAAAGCACATCATTTTCACATTTAACATATAAGGTGCTCTCAAATGGATTGTTCTCAAAACCACGTGCAATAAAGTAGGCATGTATCTTTCCATACCAAGCATGTGATGCTTGCTTCAAACCATATAATGCCTTTTTCAACGTGCACACTTGGTTTTCATGCCCTTTTTGCACAAAGCCAGGGGGCTAAAAAACATACACTTCTTCATGCAAATTAGCATTCAAAAATGTAGTTTTAATGTCCAATTGATGTACATTCCAACCATGATGAGCTGCAAGTGCACAACTGCTATGAATAGTAGTCATTCAGTATGTAGGAGCAAAGTCCTTATAATAATCAATGCCTCTTTTTTGAGCATGAATCTTTGCAACGAGCCTAGCCTTATACCTATCAATTGTTCCATCAGGTTTACACTTTGGCTTGTATACCCACTTACTGCCAATGGCCTTCTTGCCATGAGGCAATTCACATAAAGATCAGGTACCATTTTTCATAAAAGCATCATATTTTGATTGCATAGCAGCCATCCAATTTTTAGAATTTTGTGCTTCATCAAACAAAATAGGCTCATTCTCATCACAAAGACTAGAGGCAACCATTTGATATGATAGAGCTACACCTAATTTACTATCACACAAAGTCTGCACCAGCCATTTAGCCATAGTTTTTGCCTTCTCTATATCAGCTCTCTCATCAACAAGTGCATCATGTAAATATGCATCAGAAATGGAATGATCTACATCATCACATGAAACCTGTAAAGGCTGAGAAATTGCCTCATTTGGACAAGCCCTAGATTTTCCACCTATAAAAAGAGGCAGCAAAGTATCATACATGTCTTTGGGGCTAACTGATATCTCCTTAGTACATGAAAGTAATGGTTGAATTGCATCTTCCACAAAAACAATATCACGGCTAACCAAAATGTGTTTTGTCTATGGATCATATAGACGATAGCCTTTGCTTTTAGAATTGTACCCAACAAAAATACATTCCACTGCTTTATCATCCAATTTCCTACATTGTTGTTCAAGCACTAATGCATATGCCAAAGAACCAAAAAATGTGCATGTGAGCAACAGATGGCTTGCAACCATGCCAAGGCTCATATGGAGTGATATATTGCAATGCTCTAGTGGCACACCTATTAAGTACATATGTTGCACATATAACAACCTCAAGCCAGAAACTGTGGGGTAAAGCTTGACTCTTGACCATACACCTCACCATCTCCATGAGTGACTTGTTCTTTCATTCGACAACTCATTCTATTGGGCTCTTTCTCTTACTTCCTATCTTTTTTTCTCTTTCGTTAACCCTTTCTCTTTTGTTTTCTTCTCTCATAAATCACTCTTTCTTCTTCCTTCTCTTCTTCGTTTCTTCTCTCTCTATTTCTTTTTCTCTTTATCTCTATCTCTCTTGACATGTCTCTCTTTCATTATCTCCTTCTCTTTCTCTCTTCTTCATTCTCTTTCTATGTCTCTTTCTTTATCTCTCATTTTCTCTTACTCTTCTTTCTTTCTCTTTTTGGTTCTTTTCTTTCTCTTTCTTTCTCTTTGTTTCTATCTCTAATTCTTCTCTTTCTCTCTCTTCATTCTTTTCTTCTCTCTCTATATCTCTTTCTCTCTTTCTTTCTTTCTCTTTATCTTATATACAACATTGTACATGGATGTTTTATCCCACCTTTAGCCAGAAATGCATTAAAATCAAAAGACATATATTCCCCCCTCGATCAAAATGGAGGGTGCGCATTTTACATGCTGACAGATCTTTAGCCAAAACCAGAAACTATTTGAAGCACATAAACACTTCGAACTTTGCTTTCAATGGATATACCCATGTGTGCCAAGAAAAATCATCAATGAAAGTCAAAAAGTAAAGATAGTTCCAAAGGAAGGTGTCTATATAGGACCATAGACATCATTGTGTACAAGCAACGATTTTTGAGTAGCTCAAACTAAACCATCTTTTGGGAAGGAGGAATGCAAATTTCTGCTTACTAGTAGATGAGCTCCATTTACCTTTGCCCTTCTAACTAGCTAGCAAAGCTTGATCTACAACACGCATACTGGACCTATTTTTCCTAGACTAATTGTCTTGCAACATAGCAAAGACTAACACCTCAAATGTTAAGGCATTTGGATTGTCTTTCATCATGAATCGAAGAGTAGAAGAAAAAAAACTCTGATATGAATCTAGAAGACCATTCAAAATAGTCTACACAAGTGAAAAGTCATGCAAGACTTCATTAGTTGAAATCAATTAATCCTTCAAATCTTTGATCTTTGTCAAAAAACTGTCCATGGAATCTCCTTCATTCATGTGCTCACTCTCCAACTATTTTCAAAAACAAGAAAAACGATCCTCATTCCTTGCCTGGTATAAAGTGGTAAGTGTATCCCAAGCATCTTTTGGTATTTTGCAAGAGGGAATGTGAGGAATAATGGCACAAGGCTATCAATGCATGTTCCTAAGCATCTCTGCCATGCCAACAAAGTTGCTGTTTAGTAGGTGCAACAGGAACCATAGCATGCATAGGAACCTGAAGAATATCACCATCTTCAATATCGTCTGCATTACCTTCAGCAACTATGTTTGCAGGTGTAATAGGATGTTTTTCAACACTCTGCACAATATTCCATAGTCCTTTTGCAACCAATACATGATGCATCATATAAGCTCATAATGGGTAATTGGTACCATACAACTTATCTTCAACAACCAACATACGGAATACATCACTACTTTCAGCCATGGCCACTGAGTAGAATACTCTCATGCAAAAAAATGATTGTATCTCAAAAAGTTGAATAGAATTAGTCTATCAAGTTTTCTTAAACCTATAGAAAACTTTGAGATGCTTACAGTAGTGGACCAAAACCTATATATATCTTTGGCACAAAAAGATGAAATTGCCTGGATATGCACTATGCTAGTGTGTTCAGAGGTTGAAATGAGCTCAGATCGCGATTTCAACACCACATAGCGAAGTTGTTTTGAACTTCTAATCACCTTGAGTATGCTCACCAATTTTTGTGTAATTTTGAGACTATGATAGGAGGAGCGTCAATGATGCCCTAGATGAAGCGGCAACCTACTCTAATACCAATTGTTGGATTTGAAGGTCTGTGGAAGCACACAAATAGCACAAGGAAGAAGAAGAAGCTTGGAGCACAACACACAATACTAAATGTATTATCAAGAGAGTATACAAAGATAAGTGATCCATTAGGGTTATAGGCATATATACAAGCCCAAGGGAAAAAACCTCCTAAAGAGGGGAAAAAGTGCCCCACTGGTCCTAGTGGGTTCACACACATCACTACCTAAATATATCAACAAATTCTAGGGCTTCTGTTTGAACCTCTTCTCTAATATGTTTTTCTTCTTCTTTGCGTTTCTTGGCTATGTTTAGTCGAGTTAGCATGTCCTTCATGAGGGGTTCTTTATATAATGCATCAAAGTAGGCTTTTTGTCTTTTCTTGGTTGCATAGATCCCAACAGCTACTCTTAATCTAGTTTCACCTAGTCATTGAAGATCAAAGATTCTAGAAGATGACTCATACAAGTCCACTTATAGTTTTGGGCTACTTTTAAAGTAGGGATCAAGAAATCTAATGGAAACACTGCATTCTATCCAAATACCATCTGAAAGGGTGTGTCTTGGAGTATTGTTTTATAGGAAACTCTATATGTCCAAACAACATGATATAACTATTCATCCCAATCACAATATTTATTATTTACCAACTTTGTAAGGAGTGCATAGGATCTTGTTGCGATTTTTGCTTTTCCATTAGCCTATGGGTGGTACAGGGTTGAGCTATTGTGAATGATCATGAATTCTTGTAACAAGTATTCAATGACCTCATTCAAGAAATGAGTATGTTTGTAGTAGCCAGGGAAGTCAGGGCATTACAACACAAGGGAGCCGATGCAAAGAGTCAGAGCAGAGGGACAGCCAAGCATGACCAAGTAGGTAGAGCAATCAAAGAAGATCCGCCAACTAGGCCTTCCCAAAATTTTTACACAAACCCCTTTTCAAAAGTGATTTTCATCACTATGCTAACATTGTAAATACCATTTTTGGTAGATTAGACTCCATTTTGTTCAAATCGAGGAGTCCTTGAGCTTGAGGAGCATTAGAAATAGATACATAAAAATTTTCATAATTTTTAGACTCCGCTTGAGCCCCCAAATAAGCCTTGGAACCTAATTTTTAACTAGGCCAGACACTACGTCTTGACAAGGCCAAAGCTACTTAAAAACTACAAAAATAGCTAGGAGCTCATTATTGAGGTTAGCTTGTTAGAGATTTGAGATTTTTGTAAGAGACTTCTTGAGTAATAGAAAGCACTCCATTGTTCCTCTCTTTGTTCTTGCCTTGTGTGGATGTGTGTGTGTGTGTGTATGTGTGTACATGTTTGTGTGCTTCTCACTCACGCACTTGTGCCTTCACTTGCTCATAGTTGTCATACTATTCCTCACTTCTCCACAGATTGCCATTTATGAGGTGGATCTCCTCACATTGGTACTTTCCATTGTGCTAGAGTGACACCAAATTTGGTGTCATTGTTGGGGAGAGAGCTTTGAGGACGAGCATGTGATGGTAAGATGGAGTGTGCCATTGGAGTCATAGGGAATTTATTTACTTTTCCTTATTTTCTCTTCATTACTTCATCATCCTCACCATCTCTCACCTCCATCTCCATCTTCGCTAAATTTTTAGTTTTTTGGTCATATCACCTTCCCCACCTCATTCCCCTCATTTCTCTTGTGAGAGAGAGCAAGAGAGCGCAATTATGCATTCTATTTTTGTGTTTTTTTCAACTTTTGTTGCAAGATTTGGTTGTATCATCAGCTTCAACAGCTTATGTAGGTATGATAGACCTTTGCACAAGTCCCAAGATAATGACCTCTATTTGTGGTGACAGATAGAGAAAGTTTGTATTTCTTGTTTTCATGTATGACACGAATAAACCGCACCACAAGAGCATCCTAAATCACTAGAAACAACATACAAATTTGCATTTTTTCTATCTATCACAACAGAACAAAACCATGATAGACAATATACATCATCTATGATGCTAGACACCATCTATCGCAACAGACACCCATCTATCACGATAGATAGACCCGCAATGGATGATAGACATCCTTCTATCATGTCAGACACTCTCCATCACGAAAGGCACTCACCTATCGTGACAACCACCTATCTATCGTGACAGACACCCATCTATTGTGACAAACAACCTCCATGCAGACAACACACAGTGTCTATCGTGATAGACACCTATCTATTGTGATAGACCAAAACCACGATAGACACAGTCTATCACGACAGACACCCATCTATCGTGACAAACAAGACCCCATGATAGACAATAATGTGTTAATCTTTAGATATGGTATTTTGAAGTTGACCCTAGGTGGGATTAGGAAACCTACGTAGCTCAAAAGATTTTTTGTGCAATATAAAGGGGGGGAAGGGTTTCCAAAAGTGTCTATCGATTGAAGTTAAACTATTGAGCTAAACTTTAAACTTTTACAAGATCATTAAGACCTCTTGGAGAGACCAAAGCAAGGTGCCAGTGTGTGTAGGCTTGGGAACATGCATCCTCAACATACAAGTGCAGCAAGGAGAAGCAACTTGAGGTTGGAAGATCTCTCAACCCCCTCAGTCCATTCCTAGCTTATGCTAAGTGTGATTAGAGGTTTTGATTGATTAGGGGTACGATAGGAACTCTCAAGCTCAAGGAGCCTTTAAATTCTCAAGTTCAAGAATAGGTTAATTACAGTCAAGGGACAACTTAAAGGCAAAGAACTTAATCTGATTGGATGGAGAAAGTATGGAAAACTTTAAGTGCTCCTTACGACGCATACTTAAAGACAAGAAAATACATACTAAAGAAGGTAAAAGGAACAAGTGATTGATATCAAAGAATCAGCAACGTGGTTGCACAAGGGTCATTTGGCTAATCAATAGGGCATATGAACCTTAGGTCAGGTAGATACCTCGAGAGAGATTGACAAAGTATTAGATCATCGGAGGCTAGTGTCAACCATACAGCTAGGACTTGGGCCGATCAGCTTAGCGATTATCCCTATATACTCGTCTCAGAAACAAGTGAGTGAGAGATGTCTTTTAGCATGGAACAACCGGTAGATAGTGCAAGCATAGCCTATTTACACACACCAAAAGGTGCTTATAAGACACAGTTGGAGTATATTACGACCAACTAATTAGGTGCATGCATCTATGAGGATGGACTAAGGCAATCAATGGTCCAACTCAAAAATCCTGATGAACCCTTCGGACTTGAGCACACAATGCTTAAGTTTGAAGAGAGTTTGTATCTTGATAAGTAAGGGACCATGTATGTGGTTACTAGCTTACTAGATAGGATGGACGAGTTTGGAAATGTTATTCTCGAGAATGATGTAGGAGACTCAGATCAGGGAGACCTAGGATGAGAACCCAAGAATCCTCGAGGCAAGTCTATTTTAAGCAAAGTGATTACTCCAGAGTGGGTCATCCAAGACAACAAAAGTATAGAACTGTTCTTGAGTAGAGAAACGGAGGAAGCTTTTTGGAGATTCAAGACACATCAACTTAGTGAAGTAGGCAGAGTTACCATGTATGAGTTCAAAGATCTTGAGATACTAGGCAAAGTTGTATACCTAGATAATAAATCTGAGAGAATGTTCTCGGTAACAAATCATGGAAATCATGCATACACTTGGAAGGGTGAATTGATTTTCCCTCCTCCAAGATCTAATTTTTCCCATGGGCACCAAGGAGAAGGATCATCCCAAACTCATGAAACTCAGAGGGAAAGAGCTAGAGAGAGACCTGAAGTGAGCTTTGCAAACCCATTTGGAAGAGAGCGATCAGGACTAGATGCAGAATTGTTGGAGATAGACGTCTGCGAAAGCACACAAACAGCATAAGGAAGGAGAAGAAGCTTGGAGCTCAACACACAATATTGAATGTATTACTAGAGAATGTACAAAGATAAGTAGCCCATTAGGGCAATAGACGTATATACAAGCTGGGGGAAAAAACCTCCTAAAGAGGGAAAAAAGTGCCCTGGTGGTCCTAGAGTGTTCACACACATCACTACCTAAATATACCAACAAGTCTAAGATGCATAAACAGCCCATTAAGGAGGTTGAAGTGAGAAGAGTGGTGTTTGAGGATACTAGTCCTCCAGTTAGCATGCATAAAAATGTTGCACATATGGACATTTAAGAGAATGTCTGATCAGATCAATTTGTACATGTTCCTGTTCAACAACCATTGAGACACTCTGCACATGTCTCACATCCACCTGATAGATATGTTCCAGGGTTAGATTTTGTTATGCTAATAGATTTTGGTGCATTAGGGGAAAAAATGAACCCTGCATGGGCCTTGTAAGGATCCCTAATTTTTAGGGATTAAGCTTAATTCTACTCTTGTCTAAGGGAACAAAGTGCATTTAATAGGGCACTTTTTAGTAGGCTAGAGTAGGATTTTTTTAGGCTTTATTAGACCTCTCTCTTTCTTCTTCTAGAGAGAGAGAAAGAGAATCTACTTTCCACATCATCAAACTCATACATGTATTTGAATAAAGAAATGAATTTTTTTTTAAGTCTCATTTTCAGTGTATATTAACTCAAAAGGGCCTATTTTTTAATATATATATCAGAAGTCACTTTTTTGGGCCCATTTTTTGAAGTTTCTTTCAGAAAAAGTATAAGTTTCAAACTCCCTCCAAAAGTAAGTGCCACATCATCAAATTCGTGACTATGCTTCGCCCGAAAAATGACTTTTTTCAAATTTCATCATTTCAGCCATACATAGTGGAAAAATACACTTTAACACATACATATACAAGAAAACACATTTTTTGAGCAAAACATATGCTTTAGAGTCCCTTCCAACCAGTTTTTCATCTTTGTTTTTTATATTGTTGGTCACTAGCAAAGATGGTGTTGACATGTATCACAAACTTCACAGTAGAACGTCTGCATGCTCTTGCATCAACAAGTATCCATGTTCGTGTGCTTAGAGAGTTTGCTCCAAATACACGATGCAACAATGATGCCAATTCTCAAAATGAACGTAGTGCAGCTGGAGAAAAAAGTATTGATCTTTGGGCTCATGGTTCACTATATCCTCTTGATCCAATATCTTCTTACCATCCAACATTCCATAACCTCTCAACTTTACTTTAGTTCATTGGTGCTGGTGAGGCTGGACTATTAGGTTACTGCAAGCGATTATCTACACATTCACTTGCTATTGCTAATTATTGGTTCCAACAATATCACATCCATCATATGAGGGTGGTCACTTTAGAAAGCACAATCATATCTTTACAAAAACAATTTGCAGATTTGGAACAGGAAAAACAAAGCACAATTTCAAAGTTAACTGCCAATCTCCAACAGCTGAAAGAGACTCCACTTGGTATGAGACATAGGAAAAGAGCATTGTCATCCTTTGAAGCTCTTTCAAAAGGTGGTGGAGCACGCAAACGACGTATATATGCAACAAGGTGAGTGTTTGTTTTACTTTTATATGTTTTAATGAAGATTTGTAATGGAATCTTTCATTGTGTAGGTCATTTATTCAAGACATAACTGCTTCATCAACAACACAAGACCAATTCAAGCTGATAAATAGTTATATAAACACCAAAGAAATCACTTTTGCTTTAGACTCGCACATAGGAAAGTGTATTAGAGTTGTTGTTGAAGCTGAGTTTTCAAAGAAGTTGAAAAACCTTATCATAGTGCAAGATGTGCAGGCAATATGTGATGAAGCAGGCATCAGTAGAAATGGGTATACTGCAATGTACACCCTTCTCAGGCAAGCCTTACAATCACAAGGTATTTCTCAAAGTATATTTCCATGCCCATATAAAGTGTCTATCAATAAAAAAACTTCAAATGAGGATGTGACTCGTATTATTAGACAATATTTATTCATAGAAGAAACTATGCCTGCCTCTGTTTATCATCCAAATATTCCCAAGAAGCAATAAAAAATCCTATCTACACAAGGATTTACTTACACTAAATTCAACAATATATTTGTGGATCTTCAGAAGCTTCAACAAGCAATGGTTCACTTTTATAGCTCAACAATCAAAGGTACCCCTACTACATTTTATTTGGTGCTGAAGTTTTATTGCATTCAAGTATCATATTAAGATAATGTTTTCTCTTTTGTGCAGACTGTAATGTTAAGTTAAAGTTCATACTGAAGCTTGATGAGTGTCAAATCATAAAGAGTCGGTGACTAGAAAGGTTGAGTGTGATGCTAATGAATGAAATTATGGACCATGCAATGAGTGATGAAACTTTAGGAGGGAGGGACCATTTGACTTACAGTGTGCAATCAGAGAGAGATATCTGGTGGTTAGGTGCTACAGAAGTTCCCAAAGAAACAAACAATGTTATTTCATGGATTTTTAGTAGGACTCCATGGATTATTGAAGTAATCTCTTCTCAAATACATGGGCAAAAGCTTTTTGTAAATGATATAGGTGATTTTGAGGTAGAATGGCATTTGGGTGGAGACCTTAAGAGTATAAAATGCATGTTAGGTTGTAAACAAGGAGCATCTTCTCTCTATCCTTGCCCATATTGTACACAAGGTTACAAAGGATCTAAGAGATAGTCTAAACCTGCAAGGGCATTGATGAGAGTTGATGACTCTGAAGAAATTGATGAAACAGACTCGTCGAATCACAAGGAATGGGAGATATCATTTTTGAGGTGTCCAATGTTACAGGAACCAACTCGTGATAAAATAAGCAATGATTGGAACCCCATTATCCCATTTCCATTAGTCAATGTTCACTTTTGTACTTTGCATGCATTCATGAGGATCTTTGATAGGCTTTTGAAGCTCCATGTTGAATATGCATTTGCAATGAAACCACTAGAGAGGTCTACAATAGCAATCCAAAAAATAGAAGATCTTTTGAATTCTATAGGTTGTCATGGTGGCCACGTATCTTTAGTTGTTAAGAACTATGGTGAGTCTCAAGAGATTTTACAACAAGTTTCAATGACTGGGAAGAAGGCAAGACGTTTCTTTAAAAGAGATGTTAATAGTCAAGATGATGGGAAATGGGAGCTTTGGAAGGACCTCTGTTCAATTACAACAGACAATGATAGTCAGGTTGATCTCATTAACAAGCGAAAGAAGGTTTGGTCATCGTTCGATCAATTGTTGCATTTGATGTGTTTGGTTTCCACTAATGCTTCACAACGAGAATTATTCCAAGTGACTTTGAAGGAGTTTACACAGTCATTCATCTTATCTTGGGGAGAAAGCAACATTACACATTACATAGTAAGTTTCTCTTACATTTTTTTATTTGGTCTTAAACACTATGTGTATATCTTATTGACCAGATCATAGCATATTCTTTTTGCACATGGAGCATATTTTATGAATCGATATGGGTCACTAGACATTTTTAGTACACAAGGAATGGAGAAGTCACATTACAGGGCTAGAGGTGTTTACTTTAAAAACACACATCATGGGGGTGGTCTACTCCAATCAGACTAATTAGAAGAAATGTTCAATTGGTTCTTTCATGCGACATTAGCTAGAAAATATGTAATGGAACAAGCATGTGAGTCATGAATATCAAAGATTACACGAAAGCTACAACATGATATTGCAAGAGAGAAGTGGATGTCATCATCAGGACCCGTACATCATGCCCAATGGCATGCACAAAGAGTATGTGAGCGTTCTGCTTGGAAATAGTTTCCAAACTCTTAAAATGCATTATTCTTTTCAAGGTTTTAATAACCTCTTTCACTTCAAATAAAATTTTATTGTTTTTGTGAATATACTTTTAATGTCTTAAAACTAATTTTTATCCATTTAAATGTGAACAGGACAATTCTTAAGTGAAAGCCTATAAATAGAGGTGCCCTTCCTCATTTTAGCACTTTACAACCTAAGAGAATGGCACGCACAAAGCAGACTGCTAGGAAGGATCATGTCGTCTACCCTAGCCATGTGCAAGGTACTAAGCACCCAACATGGATGACACCCCACAAGAAGCGTCGAACCACAAGCCACTCTTCCAGACAAAACTCGGGTGCAGGGACACCGTCCGGTAGCATTCCATCATGGGGGGATGAAGCTTCACCAAAGAGAGATGTATCCCAAGAAATAAATTATTCCCCTCCCGCATCTGATGATGAGCCCCCAGTCAGGACACCAATCAAGGCAAGGCCCAAACAACAAGGACATAGGCAAGTTGTGATTGAGACATCAAATTTATCGAGTTCCTCATATGAAGAAAGTATAAATGAGCCACCATGGAACAATGATGATATCCCTGTGAACCATCAAGTAACACAAGGAGGCAAGACACTCCCCCCAGGACAAGGACAAAGACCAACCGATGAAGAAAGAGAGCAAGGTCAGGTAGAGGAAGTAAATGACGACGCAAGACCATCTAGACATCCTCCAAGAAGAAAGAAGAACTATCAACCACGTCGTAGACCACAACAACCACAACCCAACATCCCCCCCAAATGCAAGAGCACCACAAAGGCGTAGAAAGCAAACCAGAGCATTTTCAGAGATTCGACACTATCAAAAATCTGTGGAGCTTCTTATTCCACAAAGTTCATTTGCAAGAGTTGTGAAGGAAGAGATCCAATGCTATTGTGCTAGACTTCGTATCCAAGGGATAGCCATTGAAGCTCTCAAAGAAGCTGCAGAGGCGTATCTTATATCAATGTTGGAGGACTCTAACATATGTGTCATCCATGCAAAGAGAGTGACAATACAACCTACAGATTTGTAGCTAGCTAGGAGAACTAGAGGGAATAACCCTTAACAAAAATTTGTACTCCCTTGTTTGGAGAACCTTTTGTATATCCCATATGATGAATATTTTGTAAATCCCAAATGATGAATATTTTGTAAATCCCAAATGATGAATATAATCTTTGTCTTTGATGGAGAATGTTAATCTCCAAAAGAACAACTTACTCTTGTGATTAGAGCACCTCTATACCAAGAGTAAGTCAAACACTTCACTAATTTAGAGGATCAATTGCTAACTTATCAGAAATTAACAAATCTGTGAAGAAGATGAAACACAGAAAAGTCTGCTGCATTGTTCATTCATATTGACCTATCAAATCTGTAAAGTTTTTGATGAAACTTTGTACGAATCATCTCCTAGAGATTGCGCATCTACTCCAAGTTGAATCTCTTCAAAAGATTAAGTATAACTTGAGAAATTGATTTCACAAGTTACCTATGTCAGAAACTGTTATCAAAAACAGTCGACTTTACACCTGTAACTTTTAAGACTTGGTTCTCCTTGAATAGAACCCGTTTTACAAAATGCTTCTAGACATAAGTAGCTTATCTTCCAACTTAAAGATTAAGCCCTCACTCATGCAAAACTTTAAACTGTGCTAGGAGAAATGACCAAAACATTGACTTCGAAATCTGCGCCTGTTTTAGGAACCAGTGAACACACTTCACATATGAATGTTCCTACACTTAATTCACTCAGCCTGATTACAATTGGAAGCTAAAACTTTGCACAGAGGTCAAGCAACTCTCAACTTAGACTTGTACAAAAGCATTTCACAATTGATCCACTGTAGAAGGAGAACACGCAGAAACATCGGGCGCAAAACTTTTCATTTACTCAGATAGATTACAGCTGAGTGATGATAGCTAACTCAAATTCACTTTCCTCTATCTCATGACTTCTATCTCCCTCATTCTTGACATCTAACTATTGTCACATATGCTCTCATATATGCCCCGACTTTTCTCAAGGTATTTATAGATAATTTGTACATAATTCTTACTGAACAAAATGATCTAAGTCATCTATGACTATGCTAATGTACATATGTGTACACTTCTCTTGTCCTCTGAATGTAATCTTCTTCCACACTTTAGGAATTGATTCTTCCTTCATCATTTGGTCTTCCAGGCCTTCAATTGGTGATTGATCTGCACCAACAGCTCCCCCTCAATCATCAATTGAGGTTTTCTCTGTCTTCTTTATACTTGCCATATCTTTGAACCTTTGTAACTTAGGTCCATCCAGACTCTTTGTCATCATATCTGCCACTTGTTCTTTTGTTGGAGTGTACATCACTTCAATCTCTTTATCAAGTACCTTTTCCCTCAAGAAATGATACTGAATCTCTATATGCTTAGTCCTGACATGAAAAACAGGGTTAGCTGCCAAATACAAAGAACTCATATTGTCTCCAAAAATTATTGGAGTACTATGATTAGTCTCAAAACTTTTCATCAAGGTCTTCAACCATATCACTTCCTTTGCAGCTTCTACCATTCCTTTATACTCAGCTTCTGTGGATGATAAAGCAACTGTATGTTGCTTCTTTGAACACCAAGAAACTAACTTATCTCCAACATAACATAGATATCCATGAGTAGACCTTCTATCATCTGAGTCACCTGCCCAATCTGCATCACTAAACACTTTGATTCTTGTGTCAGAAGTGAAACCATAATACAAACCTTCACTTAGGGTTCCCTTGATATATCTGAGTACCCTTTGGGCTGCAATCCAATGAGTCTTCTTTGGACAATGCATGAATTGTGACAACACACCTACTGCATATGATAGATCTGGCCTTGTCAAGGTAGCATAGATTAAACTACCTACCAAACTCTGATATTTCTTCACATCATTGAACTCTTCACCTCCATACCTGCTTAATTTATGATTTACCTCCAATGGTGTAGTTGAGGTCCTGCAATCTTCCATGTTAAACTTGACTAGAAGATTCTTCAAGTATCTCTCTTGTGAAACATATACTCCATGTTGAGTATACACAATCTGCATTCCTAGAAAATAAGATAAGTTTCCCAAATCACTTATCTTAAACTCCTTCTCTATTTGCTTCTTGAGTTCATTGATTCCTTGAGCATCTGTTCCTGTAACAATAATATCATCAACATAAATGCACATGTAAATATATCCATTTTCACTTGCCTTCACTAGCAAGCTACTATCTGCCTTTGATGCTTGAAATCCACATTCATTCAAGAACTTGACCAATCTATAATTCCAAGCTCTTGGGGCTTGCTTCAACCCATATAAAGCTCTCTTGAGCTTACACACATAATCTGATCCAATTGATTCCATAAAGCCTTCTGGTTGCTCCATATATACTTCATCTGCAATGTAACCATTAAGAAATGCATTCTTCACATCCAATTGTGATAATTTCCATCCCTTGCAAGTAGCAATAGCAATCAATGTCCTAATTGTAGACATCTTAGCAACAGGACTAAAGGTTTCATCATAATCTACCCCATAAGTTTGGGGATAACCTTTAACCACAAGTCTAGCCTTATATCTAGACACCTTACCATCTGCAAACCTCTTTGTTTTATATACCCACTTGCATCCAATGACTTTCTGATTCTTTGGTCTTGGTACTAATTCCCAAGTTTCATTTTCAAGTAGAGCATCATACTCTTCTTGCATTGCCTTCTCCCAATTCTGTTTACTTTTGGCTTCTTCATAAGTGGTTGGATCTTCTTCTGTTTTCACAATGTAGGCATAATCTTTTGTTGTTAGGAAAGATGTATCATAACTATACCTTATAGGCTCTTTCCTTTCTCTTGTAGATCTCCTGGTTTCTGCACTTCTTGAAGTTTCAGCCTCATTTGATTCTGGATCAAATCTTGGCCCTTCTTCTACATGATCCTGCACTCTACATCTAGAGTCAACTTCATCAACAATTTCTTCACAAACTTTTACCTTTGCCTTTCCTTTCCTTTGTATTTCTTCAACACCTGTATACTCATTTGGTGATCCTGTATACCACATATTTTGCTCATCAAATGTTACATCTTTGGTAACAAGAAATTGCTTTGTGGATGGACTCCACAACCTGTAACCCATCTGTCTATCATCATATCCAATAAACACATACTTCTCTGCTTTTGGTTCTAGCTTATGTCTTAATTGTGAAGGAACATAAGCATATGCAATACATCCAAATACTTTACAATGATCAAGACTAGGCTTCTTACCCCACCATGCTTCATAAGGGGTTCCTCCATCCAAAGCTTTGCAAGGCAACCTATTCACAAGGTATGTTGCAGTGTTAATGGGTTCTGCCCATAAGTAATTTGGACAATTCTTTTCCTTCATCATGGCTCTTGCAAACTCTACAAGAGTCCTATTCCTCCTTTCTGCTACTCCATTTTGTTGAGGGGAGTACCTGCAAGTCACTTCTCTTTTGATACCTGCATTCCACAAATAATCATCAAACTCTTTTGAGAAATACTCTCCCCCTCCATCTGATCTTAACCTCTTTAGCTTTTGTCCTGTGATCCTTTCTGCATAGACATGAAAATGTTTGAATGTCTTGAAAACTTCTGATTTATCCTTGATTACATACAAAGTAATCCACCTGGTTGCATCATCAACAAACAACACATAATATCTGGATCCATTTATGCTATAGTCCCTTGAGGGACCCCATACATCTGTATGAACCAATTCAAGCATATTTGAATACTTGTACCCTGATTTGTTATAAGAACTCTTATGTGCTTTACCTAGTTGACAAGCTTCACACTTGTACACCATATGTTGCCCTTCAATGTTTGGCAATCCAAGCACCACCTGATTCTTTGACATCTCCTTTATAGCTCTCTCATTGAAATGACCTAGCCTTTTATGCCATAGGTCTAATTCAGATACCTTTTGACCTCCATAGGTAAACAATGCATGTCCCACATTACCTTGGACCTTGAGAGTGAACAATCTTCCTTCCTTTTTACCTGCAATTATGGTTCTATATCCCTGATTTGGATCTTGTACATAGACACCATCATTTGTGAATTTTACCTCATATCCTTTCTCCACAATTTGCCCTACACTTATCAAATTTTTAGGAATAGTAGGAACATAAAGTACCTTGCTCAGAAGTGTACTTCCATTCTTTGTCTTCACTGATCCAATGCTCTCCACTTTATGTTTGGTATTGTCACCTGTTTGAACTGTATGTCCATTCACCCTTGCTTCCATATCAGTCATCAAGGATAGATTCCCACTCAGATGGTTGCTGCACCCTGAGTCAATATAAACACTCTTTGATCTTCTCCCATTGATTCATGAGTTGCATTCAAGATAAGAGTCATGTCATCCTTCTGATATGATGCATAATTGTAATAATTATTGTTGTAGGACTGAGATTGGAAGTTTCTTCCACCTCCTCTACCATATGATGTCCTACCACCTCTTCCTCTGAAATTGCCTCTTTGGTTTCTGCCTCCTCTACCTCTTTGATTATAACTCTGATTGTTGTATCCTCCACTTTGATTGTTATACCAACAATCATTTGCCAAATGATTTGTTCTGCCACAAATCCAACAAGCTTTAGCATTATCTTTGTTCTTACCTCCTCTTCCTTTACCTCTGAAATTTGTCTTCCCTTTTGTGAAGTTAGCTTGATTTGAATTCCCTTCATCATCATTTGATTGCTTTCCCTTGCCATTCTTTTTCTTGTCCTTGGAGTACATGGCTTGACTTGTACTTCTATCATTGTCTCCTTTAAGATCCTGCTCAAAGGTTAACATATGTCCTAGCAATTGATTAAGGTCAGGAGTAAAGTGATCAAGTGACAACTCTATGGACAAGATAAAAGGCTTCCACTTCTCATCACCTCTTAGACCTGTAAGTATTTGTCTTACCAACTTTTCTTCTTCAATATCTTCATCCACCGCTCCCAAGCTATCTGCAATATCTTTCATCCTTGCCACATAATCTGAAATTGATTGTGAGCTCTTCTTCTTGAAGGTTGTGAACTCAGCCCATAGTGAGGACTTCCTTGACTTAGTTGTATTTTGGAAATGCTCTTCCAAGGCATTCCAAACATCTGTAGCACTTTCCAAACCTCTAATGTGAGGTAAAAGGTAATCATTTACAGACATGTAGATGATACTCCTTGCTTGAGCATCCTTTCTCATCCAAGTCTTCAACATTGCAAGTTCTTCCCTAGTAGGAATACTTGGATCTGCAAACTCTGGTTTTTCTTCATCTCCTGTAATAAATGATATAAGATCTTTGCTCATGAGGTGTGCTTCCATCCTCATGGACCATGCTGGATAGTTCTCCCTATCTAGCTTATCAATCTGCAAGCTTTCTCCCATCTTGTGTCCACCTGTGTATTGAAATCTTCAAGCTTTACAAACAATGTATGTACCTTTACTTCGAATTGAACTCCTTTTGCCTTTCTTGATGTCAAATAATCTTCTCCTCAAGCTTTGACTCCAAGCTTTCACTTCTTGGTCCTTCAAGTGTTGAATTTCTTGAATCTGCAGCAGTCGGGATCCTCCTTTTCTTCAAAATTGATATCTCCTGCTCTGATACCACTGATGGAGAATGTTAATCTCCAAAAGAACAACTTACTCTTGTGATTAGAGCACCTCTATACCAAGAGTAAGTCAAACACTTCACTAATTTAGAGGATCAATTGCTAACTTATCAGAAATTAACAAATCTGTGAAGAAGATGAAACACAGAAAAGTCTGCTGCATTGTTCATTCATATTGACCTATCAAATCTGTAAAGTTTTTGATGAAACTTTGTACGAATCATCTCCTAGAGATTGCGCATCTACTCCAAGTTGAATCTCTTCAAAAGATTAAGTATAACTTGAGAAATTGATTTCACAAGTTACCTATGTCAGAAACTGTTATAAAAAACAGTCGACTTTACACCTGTAACTTTTAAGACTTGGTTCTCCTTGAATAGAACCCGTTTTACAAAATGCTTCTAGACATAAGTAGCTTATCTTCCAACTTAAAGATTAAGCCCTCACTCATGCAAAACTTTAAACTGTGCTAGGAGAAATGACCAAAACATTGACTTCGAAATCTGCGCCTGTTTTAGGAACCAGTGAACACACTTCACATATGAATGTTCCTACACTTAATTCACTCAGCCTGATTACAATTGGAAGCTAAAACTTTGCACAGAGGTCAAGCAACTCTCAACTTAGACTTGTACAAAAGCATTTCACAATTGATCCACTGTAGAAGGAGAACACGCAGAAACATCGGGCGCAAAACTTTTCATTTACTCAGAGAGATTACAGCTGAGTGATGATAGCTAACTCAAATTCACTTTCCTCTATCTCATGACTTCTATCTCCCTCATTCTTGACATCTAACTATTGTCACATATGCTCTCATACATGCCCCGACTTTTCTCAAGGTATTTATAGATAATTTGTACATAATTCTTACTGAACAAAATGATCTAAGTCATCTATGACTATGCTAATGTACATATGTGTACACTTCTCTTGTCCTCTGAATGTAATCTTCTTCCACACTTTAGGAATTGATTCTTCCTTCATCATTTGGTCTTCGAGGCCTTCAATTGGTGATTGATCTGCACCAACAGTCTTCTCATATTTGCTCTCCCAAGTGTTTATCTCTTAGTATACATGTTTTGAAGTTTATTTCTCCTATGTTCCTAAGTGTCTTTTTCCACTACCTCTTTAAAGTGTTTTTCATAGTTGTATCATTCTTTTTTTTGTATTTGTTGTAAGTGGTAATGTTATTTAGTGCATTTCATGGCTTGGAAATGCCAAAAAAACGTCCTATCCCTGTGTTTCTGTGGCAGGCCTTTTTTTGGCATTTCCAATCCATGAAAACACATGCCATGCACATTGTGCCATATGATTGGCCTTGGCTAGAGTGCACTCCATGCTAACCCCTGACCAATAGGTAAACAATGTTTATGAACATACATGTACTTATTTACTACTGCATGCTTATATGCACCCAGAGGAGTCTTAACTTTCTCTAACTATTGCACATCAAGAGTCTTTCACAATTACCCAAGTGAAGGTGCTAATTGAGGGAGATAGACATGCAATATAGGTAACCTAGTGCATAGGATGGCGTAGGAATGCAAAAAAAAGGCCTGCCACATAAACGCGGGGATGGGCCTTGCAAATGTTTTGTAGGGCCCATCCCCGCGTTTCTGTGGTAGGCCTTTTTTTTGCATTCCTAGGCCATTGCATGCATTGTGGGCAACTTAAATTACAAGAAATAATGGAAAAAGACTGATTAAACTGTGCAAAAGTTATGAGATTTTCAAAACCATAAAGATATAATAGATTGAATGCACATGGAAATTGGAAAAACAATAATTGGTATTATAAAGTTTTTACAATTGGCTCTTGGCCTTGAGCCTCTCCACTACATTCTTTCTTCTCTGAAAAGATAGTGGCAATTGGTAAGTCAAAACTGATTGGGATATTAACTGAGGGTCTTTCAGTCTAAGACCTAAAGCTATTCCTATTTGACCTAATATTTTTCCTCTAAAGTTAACTCCTAGGGTAGTAAGGTCAAGGGACTTCCTAACTAGAAATATAAAATTGGTCCCTTGCATTATTGTAGATAGGCACAAAACTTTGCTCAAGGCCTTCAGACACCAAGTCATGAAGTGTCCTTGAGGTGAAAAGTCCTTGTGGATTATGACAAAATCTTCCTTTGGCAATTTTCCAATGTATTGTGCCAAGGAAGAGCCATGGCCTCGGGAAACATGGTCACCACCACTCCTTGCTGCAAATTTATCCACTTCAATTGTTTCTTGCACATAGACAATCATAAAATTAAATAAATACATCTTGTATGAATATGAGACAACCATAAATGTCAGTAGAGACTTACATCTTGAAGCCTATCTTCATCCTCTCCTCTTCCCATTGCATCTAGTGGAATTGATGAATGGGCCATGCCAGTTTGCTCCACAACAGGGGATGTTGGAATCTTCTTCTCCAAAATTCTTTCCCTTGCTACGGCTAGATCTTCTTCAGTGGCATCTTGGTTGGCATGGCTCAAAATCTCTTCACACACAAATGCAATGGTGTTCGCAACTGAATCACCAAGTGGAATTGTTGCCTTTTCGATAATGTCAAAAGTGTTGTCCATGGGAACATTCGAGGTTGAGCAGAAAATACTAAGGCATTCATCGAGGCGTAGACCAAATGCTTTCTTAATATCGTGTAGGAACAAAAATTCCTCTCGGTCAACAAGTACAACTGAAAACATTTCCATCTCTACCTTTGCTAGAGTGGGTTCCATGGGGTCTAAGTTGGAGGGTGGACTGTTCTGTGTATTGGCTTCCTTTAATTTTTCCACTACTCCTTGAGGAAATTCTCTGGAAATTTTTTGACTCTCTTCTAATAAGTTGAGAGCTTCTGTCTGGGGTTCCTTCTTGTCACCTACAAAACCCCCAGTAACAAGATGGGGTAGTTCCATGGGTGAAGGTTTGGGCTCCTTATTGGCAAAAAACATGGTTGTTGCTACGTAGGAAAGATATTTTCTTCCCATTTTCCTTTTCTTATTTAATTGTTTAATTAAGGGCACTATGTCATCTAACAGGTTCCCTGAAGCCTCAGTAATAGCCATGAAACGCTTTAAGTGCTTTGCAAACACCTCATCTCCTTTATGAATGTAGAAATGCAGGTCACAGGGGACCCATTTACACTCATATGCTGGAATATCTATGGCATATCTTAATATATAGAATTCCATAAAATATGTGATCTCATCGATCACATTAGAGTTCATGGCTATTGTCCCTTCAAGATTAGGGACTCTATAGACTAGGTCATACAAATTTGTATGACCATTTTAGTCTGTAGTATCCAAAAACTCCATGAATAGATCTCGATGAGATTTCATGGGAGTGGAAGTGCTAGCAGCCATTGCTTGCGCACGAAAATTCTAGAGGCTTGTAGTTTGTGCTTTCTAGCTCTTTGAGAGTGAAAATGTGAGAAATGAGCATATAGAATCATTTTTATAGCAGTTTCAAGTTTTTAAACTAACTGGGCCCACTTTTAAAGGTATAGAATAAAGAAGTGCAATTTCAAAAAATGTGTTTCTGATGACAAAATAATGCACAGAAAAAAAACATGAGCAACCACATTTCAAAGTAGTGAACATACTTTTTGACATTCCAAAAGTTTTGAAATTACCATTGCAGAGAAGAAGGTATATACAATATCTAACATGAATCAATTGTCCTACTTTTACAAGGTTCTTGAAAGTGCAAAAACCATGAGATACAATGACTAGGGCCCAAGAAGTGACATTATCAGGTTACAAAAGAACTATGACAATGAGAGTTCTGTTCTATCTTTGCTCCAATCTACAGGGACTTTCATTTTGTGTTCCATTCTTCTGCCCACCTGTAATCAATTTGCAAGAAATTGAAGTCATTAAAGTAAAATAAACAATAATGAAAAGATTACTTTAACAAAAGCATGAAACATTTCTCACCTTATGTCCTTGAATTTTGAATTTGGATTGTGTTAGTCCTTCAAACCCCATAATCATCAAGTGTTCTCTCATATTAGCCAAGGTCCAATGATTATTCACTAAAATAGTTTTTGTTTCATTGTTGGGCAAACTAAGCTTTATTTCAAATGACTTGTCTCATACTACTAGAGTTTTCAAGTTTCATAGTTGCCATTGTAAAAACATGTTGTACAATAGCAACCATCCCATTGTCTTTGTGCTTCTTGAAGCCAAGTAGCTTTCCCTTCCAGTGAAGATCTAAGTTTCCACGATCTCTAACTCGATGAGGCCCAACTCTAGAGGGTTGCATGTACACCCATGCACCTTTGGAGTACTCATCTGATAGCCACTGTCCATCTGTGGCTTTGATATTGTGACATCTTAATGTGAGGATTTCATCTTTTGGTTGCCTAGAAGCTATAGATGTTGCCATTGAAGCTAAAGGTCTTCAAGCTACAACGATAATTCAAGATAGGAGACGCAGGTAGGTTGGAGTCTAGAAACAAGAGCTTCAATGGTGTGCTATAGAGTGAAAGTAGTGGGAAAAGATAACTTTTTGGGACCTGGGTATGAAAATGTGAGGTTTAGGAGGGAAATAACTCTTTTTTGAGTATTTTTGAAAAAACCCATTTTTTTTTAGCTTAAAACATGCATGGATTTTGAATTTGGGGTCAAAAAGAGTACTTTTGACCCTAAAAAGTAATGGGGGGTCCATTTTCAGGTGTTATGATGAGTTTTTAACTTTTTAGAAATTTTGAATTTTTGGGCCCAACTGAGTTACGAGATTCCTTCTCTCTATAGAGGAAGCTCATTAAATAAGGGAGAAATATGTCCCCTCTCCCCCCTTCAGCCTAGTATTTTATAGGTCATAGACTGTGGCAACACCCTCTTCTGATTGGTCCATCACTAATCACTCCTTAATCTAAAAGGCCCATTTAGGGTTCATTTATTCCCCTAATGGAGCCTTCTTGCTTCAAAGAGGCTATACAGATAGAGGATCATGTCAAGTGGGAGCGTGCCATGAAGAGTGAATTGGATTCTATTCACAAGAATGGTACTTGGGAGTTATTACCTTTGGCAAAGTGCAGGAAAGCTTTACCGTGTAAATGGGTATATAAGCTGAAATTCACATCAGATAGTGCTTCTCCAAAGTATAAAGCACGACTTGTTGCAAAGGGTTTTAAGCAACAAAAAGTGTTGATTTTGAGGAAATCTTCTCTCTAGTGGTCAAGATGAATACCCTTGTATGTTGCTTGGATTCGTTGCAATGGAGGACTTAGAGCTAGTCCAAATGGATGTGAAAACTTCTTTCTTGCATGGAGATCTTACAGATGATATCTATATGGAACAACCAGAGGGTTATGTAGTTTGTGGCAAGGAAAATCTAGTTTGTAAGCCCAAGAAGAGCTTGTATGGACTTAAACAGCCCCCTAGACAATGGTACCAAAAGTTTGATGCTTTTATGAAGTCTCAAGGCTATTCTCAAAGCAATGAGGATCATTGTCTCTACACAAAGAGATGCTTAGATGGCAGCTTGATATGCTTGATACTTTATGTCGATAATATGTTGATTGTTGGGAAGTCCTCTTACAACGTCAATTCTCAAAAAGAAGTTGAATCAGACATTTGATTTGAAGGATTCGGGGGATGCCAAACATATTCTTGGCATGTGCATTACTCGTGATAGGAGTAAAAGCTACGTATATTTGTCTCAAAGTGAGTACATATCCAAAGTACTTCATAGGTTCAATATGCAGGCTCGAAAGGCATTGAGTACACCTTTACCCACATATGTGAAATTGAGCAAGGATGATTGCCCCAAATCAGATGAGGAAAAGGAATTCATGACCAAAATTCCCTATCAGTATACTCTTGGTAGTCTCATGTATGCTATGGTAGATACGAGACCAGACATTGCATTTGCAGTGGGAGTGGTGAGTAGATATATGTCTAATCTCGGCAAGAAACATTGGAAAGCAGTCAAGATGATTTTGAGATATCTGAGTGGCACTATGGACAAGTGTCTATGCTTAGGTAGAAAGAAAGCATCCATTATTGGTTACACAGATTCCGACTATGTTGGTTGTGTAGACAATCATAAGTCTACATCAGGGTACATTTTTCATTTTATTGGAGGTTCTATCTCTTGGAGATCTCATCTTCAAGAATGTACAGTTGTTTCCACCATAGAAGCAGAGTATGGTGCAGCAAGTGAGGAATCTAAGGAAGCATTGTGGATTTCTTATCTTGCTTGTGATATGGGTTTACCTCAGCATGTATCTCGTTTGCTTAGTGACAATCAGAGTGCCATTTCTTTGGCTAAGAATCCAGTCTATCATGCAAAGACCAAGCACATTGAGGTGAAGTATCACTTCATTAGAGATCACTTAGCCACTGATCGAATTATTCTTGAGAAGGTTCACACTCGAGATAATGTTGTAGATGCTTTGACGAAAGCTCTACCACATGATAGCTTTCACCATTGTTATCAATTGATGGGGGTTACTTGATGCATAATCTTACACAGTCACTTGTATACTGTGTGACATGCCCATCAGGTGGGAGGTATAGTTTGTATACTTACACTCAGGTATTCTATATCTCTTTTTTCTCCCATAGTTACTTTGGCTATATTGGCCTTTAGTGGGAGATTGTTATCGTTAGTGTCCATGTGAAAGGCCAAAATGGCCACCAGACACTTCTTTGTATATGTTCTTTAATAAAACATATATTGCCCTCATCAGTCATAGATTGTAAGTTTGACCGCATTTGTAAAACCTAAGAAGTCTGTGTTCGTGCTCCCTGTGTACTGTGTTTTTCTGTAGCCTCTGTGTGGAATATTGTGTACATCCCAAGGAGCTCAAATTTCTACTTCAAGGATATCCTCGTGGAGCTCTCGAGAAGGAGAGCACACTGTGGTGCATCACCAACGAATTACTTCATCTAGAAAACAGATACCTAGATTTTCCCTAGTGAAATGAGGTTATACCTGTGGAGGAGATCATATTGCTAATGTGTGCCCAATCATGGATCAACCCCAAGTGAACCCTAACAACCAATATTGCACCATAGAAATGAGGTACACTAACCACATCGAACAAGATTGCCCATACAATAAGCAAGTGGTTAGGCAAAGTTATCCACAGGTGTATCCTCAACAGGGGAGATACGAGAATCAATACCCACTGCAGCAATATGTTAGGCCCCACCAACCCTACCGACCACCCTACCAAGCACAACAAAGGCCTCAACCCATGTTAGTTCAACAACCTCCACCTCTAGCCAATGTGATCCCAGTGAAGTATGCAGTTGTGAAAGAAAATCTGAATAGAGCCTTGGTGCCAGCATCACCATTGATTTCAGAAAGTGACCCAAATGATCATAGCTTTGACTCAACTCATATCCATAGTCTATAGGCTTACTATATGCAGTTACCTGATCATAAGGAGACATACTATTACAAAGACCCTAGCGAACCTAGTTGGGACCCAGAATATTCTAATGTCATGTATGTGAATCCTAACTTTAGGCCCCAACCTAAACAAATAAGACTCCTAACTTCTAGCAGACCATGCTATGATGTCAAGGAGATCATTTCATTTGTGATTGTCCTATACATGGACCTATGCAACCCAAGTCGATGATAATTCAAGGTTTTTCTCAGGATTATGGGAAGGATCACTTGTTACGAGATTGTCCTAAGAACCCAAACTAGGGGCCAAAGATCACTCCTATCAATGTGATTGGGTTAGTAGTAGATTCCACTAGAAGTGTAACTTCCACTGCCCCAGTGCAAGTAGTCACCAGAGCTTAGGCAATGCAATAGAACCAAGGCTTAGGGAGGAAAAAGAGTTCTGAGGTTAGTGAGACTGAAAGTATAACTAAGAAAAGGACAAGAGCTTGGAAGGATAGCCGAGAGAAAATGAAGACACAATGGTCAAGGAACATGATCAAACTTGAGTAAAGATTAAGAGAAATGAAAGCCAATCGAAATCACCTCTCAAATACACATTCACACATCACTACCACCATCATCCCTTTCACCTTCTAATCCACCACCCTCTAATCCACCTCATATAACCCCACCACCACCTAGAGTAGGATCTGTCTTAACAAATCCCACTCCCAAAGACCTAGACATAATGCTTAAAGCATATTAGGCTAGAATCCAAGAAAGGCCAAATGTGGTAGATCATGAAAGATGTTACCCTAGAGCTGACCTAGAGATTGAATTAACCAAGTTTTGTGCTAAGATGGTGGAGTTGTCTCAGACCACGTTTGAATTCAATCGCCTCTTCAATCACTCTAGTTCAACTAAGACACAGTTGCATTTTGATGGACTATTAGAAAGATTGGAGAGTTTAATTGCAAAATCTAGGAAGGAAGCCACCCTCCAAGGTAAGGACAAGGCAAGTGGAAGGATGAGCATTCCTCCCAAGGAAGCTTATGTGCCTAATTCCACTAAACCAGACACCTCTTCTTTTATGAAACGATATTCCCAAGAATTCCTATGAGAGATTCAAGAAGAGAAATGGGCAAAGGAAATAAAAAATCATCCTCCCATTGAACTTGTAGATGACTTACATGATCAATTCCCACAAGATATTCCTTCCACTTATGGAGAGCTAGAGGATAACCAATCTCATTAACGATTAGACTTTGAGTCTAATTCCCTACAAGAATTGCCTCATTTCACAAGACCATGGGAAGCAAAGTCCACTTGTATGAGAACACCCATGGTCATGGTAAGAAACAAAAACTCAATCATACCTAGGAATATTGAGGTAGTGAAGAACACTAAAGTGTAGTGCAATCTCACTTTGGAGGAGCTACTCAAGGTTAAACCCAAATTGTGGAAACATGTAGCCAACCAAGTGCCTGAAATAGCTAAACCTCATTCCCGCATAGGATCCAATAGGACAGTTCCTAAAATACCCTTGGACAAGATAGGAGACATGAGCGAAGGTGAAGAAGGAAACACCTATCTTCCAATCACTCATCAATGTTACACCACCAAGGCTATTTTGGACTCAGATGTGGGAGTTGCAAGTGCTACCACTTCCCTATGGAAGCATTGGGGCAAATGAGCACTCAAGCCAGCCATAATGAAACTAGAAATGGCGGATGTTCATATAGAGAGACTTTTAGGCCTGCTACAAAATTATACCACTGCTAAAAGAGAAGGATTCGGCATAGTATATGCAGTCAAGAGTTTAGACATTATTTACTCACAAATAAGTTTAAATTTTTTATAGATCATCAAGCACTATTATATCTAGTGAACAAACCTTACGATACTTGAAGATTAGTAAGATGGTTCCTCTTACTAATGGAATATGACTTTGAAGTTGTGGTTAGGAAAGGTAGGACTCACCTTAGGGTGGATCACCTTTCTAGACTAACTTCAGGAGAGTCCCCTCAGGGAGTATCAGATGACCTTCCTGATGCTTATTTGTTCAATGTAGAAGTAGTACCTAAAATGGGCTAAAACTATATAGTGCCTTTTCTCACCTTTGGACCCAAAAATCCTATATTGAAAGCCAAAGATAAAGAAGTAGTGAGGTCTCAAAAATATTACATCATGGTAGGCAGCATATATAAGCACACCAATCAAGGCATACTAGCTTGTTGTATAGATGAAGGTTAACATGCAAAGTGGTTGCAAATAGCACGTACGTGCACTGCAGCAACATCACTCCCAACATCAAACTCTATAGAATTTGCAAAGGTTAGGGGTATATTGGCCAACAATGGAAGTAGATGTCCATAACCTATGCAAGGAATGCCTAGTTTGTTGTATTAGACCTCCTGTGGAGCATGCTACACTATATCAAATCTCTCTAATAAGATATTGGAGTGAACCATTTGTAAATTTTCTGCAGATGAGGACATTCCCTCAAGAAATGACATTGGCCAAACAATAGAGCTTAGAGCAAGAAGGACTATATTACACACTCATAGGTGACAATCTATACAAATGAGGAAAAGATGGATATCTTAGATTATGTGTCCACGAGAGTGAATACCTCAAGATCTTAGAGATTGCTCACCAAGGAGTAGTAGGAGGACACTTTGGACCAGACCCTGTGATCAAGGCAATCCAATTTGCAGGTCTTTGGTGGCCAACCCTTCACATGGATGCACATACCTATGTGAAGTAGTGTGATATTTTTCAACAAACTCAGTACCTGATATGTAAAGACTTTTTCATCCCTATTAATCCCCTAGCTAAGAGTTCACATGTTGAATATATTATTGTTTCCACATACTATTTGACCAAATGGGTAGAAGTAAAGGCCACAATGAAGAACGATGCTCACATGATAGCTAAGTTCTTATTTGATAACATGTTCACCAAATACGGGTTACCAATAGAGTTGGTTCGTGATAGAGGCACACACTTCTTGAACAAAGTCATTGAGAACCTTCTACAAGAATTCTTGGTAGTACATAAGAAGTCTGCCCCCATATCATCCACAAGCTAACATACAAGCCAAGAGCACAAACAAGATATTATGTAATGTGTTGACAAAATTGGTGAATAACAAGTGCTCTGATTGGGACAAATAGCTACACCATGTTATTTGGGCATATAGAGTTGCCTATAAAATGCTACTCCAAGCCACACCCTTTCAGATGGTATTTGGCCAAAATGTAGTGCTACCATTAGACTTCTTGATCCCTACATTGAAAGTAGCACAAGAGCATAAATGGACCGGCCATGAGCTCTCATCTAGAATCTTTGATCTGGAATGCTTAGGTGAAACAAGATTGAGAGCAGTAGCAAGAATTTATGCAGCCAAGAAAAGACAAAAGGCATACTTCGATGCCCATGTGAAAGATAAGGGCCTGCAAGCAGGAGACTTAGTCTTCATCTACACATTGAAACAACATGCTCGAAAGTTGGAGAAGCGAGGCTATGGACCCATGATTATTAATAGAATATCAAAAAGTGGAGCTGTCCAATTGGCCACTCTAGAGGGTGATATTCTATCTAGTTATATCAGTGGGTGCACATTCAAACTATATCAAGAACCCCTCACAGAGGAAATGCTAAGTTGACTCAAAACTGCAAAGAAACATAAGGAAGATGAAAAATGAGTTCGAGAGGAATCATAGGTAGAAGCCGTAGAACGCATCTGATGATTGAAATTGAGAACACAGGGTAGAGATCAACCTAGGTTAGATGCTTACAAAGCCCCAAGATATCACATGGCCATGTGCCAAGCATCAGGCATATGTTCCCATAGAATATTTGACCAGCGTCCTTTTGTGGCCCTACAAGTAGAACAAGGAAACAGTGCAAGGACTATAAGGGCCTTGATTGACTCAGGTGTAGCCACTAGTGCAGTTAGGCTTTCTTACTGTCAAGAATTGCAATTAAGTGTCAATCCTATAGAAGCATATCTAGGTGTGGAAACCCCTTGCATGGGGGAGGTGGAGCTTCCCATCTACCTTCAAGATGTTCTTATGACAGTGAAGGTGCTAGTGTGCCAAGATGAGAATCTCATAGAACCTCTTGTCTTGGGTCAAGACTAGATCTATAATCATGCAGTCAACTTGAACCTAAGAGGTGGACTTCTTCAAGTTTGGGTGGATCAAAATTGCATCACAATTGTTGAGAGCAGTATGGGCACCCAAGGACTGACTAGACAAGGAAGCCAGGGCACCCAAGGATTGACTAGACAAGGAAGCCAGCGGAGAGAGTCAGAACAAGGTGAAGGAGTAAGTAGACAAAGCAGTCGACGCAAATCTGGCAGATAGGCCCTTCAATTTTTCCAAATCTACATCTTGTAACAGTGATTCTTATCACTAACAATCATTGTAAATACCATTTCATATTTTTGTAGCTCCATTTTGTGCAAGCCAAGGAGTCCTTGAGCTTGAGGAGCCTTAGAAGTACCTACATATCAATTTTCGTATTTTTTAGACTCCGTTTGAGCCCCCAAATTGGCCCTGGAACCTAATTTTTAACTAGGCCGGACACTAGGTCTGGACAGGGCCAAAACCTAGTCAAAAACTATAAAAAGAGCTAGAGAGCTCATTTTTGAGGTTAGATTGTAATTGAAACGAACTTGTAAGAGCATTTTGAAAGTAATCTAAAAGCTCCATTGATTCTCGCTCTTTGTCTTGCCGTGTGTGCGCGTGTGTGTGTATGTGTGTGCATGCTTGTGTGCTTCTCACTCACGCACTTGTGCCACCACTTGCTCGAGGTCTTCATACCATCCTCACGTCTTCCCGGATTGACATTAAAGGAGGTGCTACTCATCATTGAGCTACACCAAATTTTGGCGCCGTTGCCGGGGATCGAGCTTTGAGGACGAGCGTGTGATGGTAAGACGTAGAGTTGACGCGTTGGAGTTGTAGGTAATTTCTTTATTTTTCCTATTTTTCTCTTTCTTACTTCACCACCATCATCATCATCATCATCCTCACCATCTTTCACCTCCATCTCCATCATCGCGAAAATTTCAGTTTTTTGACTATATCCCCATCTCCACCTCATTTCCCTCATTTCACTTGTGAGAGAGAGCGAGAGAGCGAAATTGCATGTGCTGTTTTTGCATGTTTCTTGAGCTATCTTGCAGGTACAGGTCACATCATCATCCCCAGCCTCCTGCACAGGTACGGAACTCGACGAAACTGTCTCGCAGTCGCCGACTTCTGTCGATCGCGATTGACAGAAATTCTCACCTTTTGGTAAATCTGAGTGCACCACAGTGGACTAGAGACCCTGCACACCACTTTTCCACCAAAATTTTTGAAAATCTTGCAAAATTTCAGTCCATCGCGATTGACAACCCTGTCCATCGCGATTGACAGCTCTGTCCATCGCGATTGACTGCCAGTCCATCGCGACCGACTGCCTGTCCATCGCGATTGACTGAACCCTCTGTCCATCGCGATTGACTGAACCCTCTGTCCAGCGCGATTGACTGAACCCTCTGTCCATCGCAATTGACTGAACCCTCTGTCCATCGCGATTGACTGAACCCTCTGTCCATCGCGATTGATTGCCTGTCCATCGCGATTGACTGAGTGTCCATCGCGATTGACTGAACCCTCTGTCCATCGCGATTGATTGCCTGTCCATCGTGATTGACTGGACCCCTGTCCATCGCGATTGACTGAACCCTCTGTCCATCGCGATTGACTGAGTGTCCATCGCGATTGACAGCCCTATCCATCGCGATTGACAGCCAATTTTAGCCAAATTTTTTAGGGATTGTTAATTGAAGAGTTGGGCTAATTTTGGGCACAAATATTATACTCTTGAGCACATGAGGAAGCCTTAGGAAAGCAACTTGGGGAAAACCTGTTGCACAGTGACCCTGGTAGAATCCTGTCTTAACCCTAGAACCCTGAACGGTCACAACTTTTTCATACGAAATCCATTTTTTGAGCTCTAGGGCTTGTTGGAAAGCTCGTGGCATATACTACACGCCCTCAACTGTTTTTTATAAAGATAATACGTTGATTTTCAGATAGAGTATTTTGAAGTTGCCCATATCCAGGGGGATCAAAGTCAGGGGTCCTTAGGATTGTTCTCTTGAAAATCACTATGCAAGCTTGTGTCTGTGCTACAGGAGTGAAAATCAGTGGTTCTGTCTTTAGAATTTAAATCTTCAAGCTAACTTTGGAACTCTTACAGATCTATTGAGGGCATCGAAAGGCGTTCTAAGCAAGTGTAAGTGCGAGCTTGGGAACACACTTCCTGGGCAGTCAAGGCAACCAAGAAGGAAACAAAAGGTTGGAAATTCTCAACTCCCTCTGTCAATTCATAGCTTAGGCTAAGAACGACGAGAGGTAGGAGTAAGTCAGAGCGACGATAGGCAGTTATCAAGTTGAAGACTACCTAAAAACTCAAGTTCAAGCTAAAAACTTAATCTCTGTACTGTCGGTAACATAAAGGAAGGAACCTAACGTGGAACGATCAATCTGAAAGTACGAAGAACACTCAAGTATTCCGACGACGTAATATCAGACAAGACCTTAAACACGATAAATAACTAAAAAGAATCAAGTGACTGATACCAATTGATCGGCAACGAGGTTGTACTCTGGGAAAAAATTGGGCTAATCAGTTAGGCATATGAACCTTAGATCAGGACGACACCTAGTAAGAGAGAGACAAAGCCTTAGGTCTTCAGAGGCTAGTGTCAATCACACTGCAAGGTCTTGGGCCCAGCAGTTGAGTCACCACTCTCATTACCCTAGCTCTGATACCAGTGAATCAGGGATGTCTCAAGGTATGGACAGACCCACGGGAAGTTTAGGTGTGCCTTACCTGTACAGGGTAGAAGGCCCTTACAAAATGCAGCTGGAGTACCTTAGGACCAACCGATTAGGTGCTAGCATCTATGAGGACGGCCTAGGAAGATCTGTGGTCCAGATTAAAAATCCTGATCAATCCATTGGACTAGAGCACCCAGCTGTCAAGTTTGAAAATGGTGCATACCTGGACAAAGAAGGAACTATATATGTAGTCACTAGTCACCCGGATAGGACAGATGACTTTGGGAATGTAATCTCAGAAGCGGACTTAGGTGACCTGGAACAAGGGAACATGGGTGCGGAACCTAGAACCCCTCGAGGTAAATCAGTTCTCACTAGGATTATCACACCTGAGTGGGTTCCCCAAGACAACAAGAGCATAGAGTTGCTCCTCAATCGAGAAACTGATGAAGCCTTTTGGAGGTATAAATCCAATCAGCCAACTGATATAGGAAATATCATGATTTATGAGTTTAAGGATCCGGATAGCCCAGGTAGAGTGACCTACTTAGATCACACTTCGGAACGGATCTTTGTGGTGACAGAAAATGATAGGCATGCTTACACTTGGAAGGGTGAATTTATCTTCCCCCAACCAAGATCAAATGTATCCTATGGTCACCCTGGAGCCGGAACTTCCCAAGCTCATGGTACGCAAAGAGACAGAAGTAGAGATAGACCAGAAGTAAGTTTTGCCAACCCAGTGGGCAGAGAAAGAACGAGAACGGAGACGAATAGGGTAGAACCTGAGATGCTTAGAGCCCACAGGAACCAAAGAAATGTAGATGGATTCCCTCTGCCGAGGCCTAGAGAGCACCCAAGAACTTTGAGACCCACCCAGCTAGTTAAGTCCATGAAGAATTACTTTGACGGCACAGGAGATCCCTATGATCATGTGGCGGAGTTCAAGCAAGTCTTGAGAGCGGAACAAGTGGAGGATCTATTCACGCAGTACAATGCCTTCGGTCTAACCCTGAGGAATACGGCACTTACATGGTTTCAGCCATTGGACGAGCGGCAGTTCAGGAGCATAGACCAACTCCTAGAGGCATTCATTGTAGAGTTCTCTAAGAGCGGCATAAGACACAATACCTCCTCATTAATTCACAGCTTCAAACAGACCCCCCAAGAAACTGTCAGATTGGCCGGAAGAAGATTTAGACAATATCTTGAAAGGTGCCCTATTTCGGAGCTACCCACATCTGCTAAACAAGTAGCCTTATTCCTTGATGGATTGCTGAGTACGAAATTGAGGTCCTATGTGTATCTGAAGGACCCTAGGACCATAGAAGAATGTGTACGCATGTGCATTGACATTGAAGATAACCTAGGGGAAGAACTAGAGCTCTCCAAAATCTACAAAGATTCAGATAGTGCATCTAGTCACTCTTCCACGCAGTCCACATCAATTGAGGAACTTGCCGAAAAAGTAGCTCAGAAATTAGGTGTAACTAGCAAACAAATCCCAAGGTTTGCCCCAGCAAAGAGGTGCTATACATGCGGTGGCGACCACATGGCAAACGTGTGCCCCATTATGGCTCAACCCCAGGTCAATCCAAATAGCCAATATTGCACCATAGAACGGAAGTACACAAACCACACTGCGCAAGATTGCCCATACAACAAGCAGGCTGTTAGGCAACCCTACCCTCAGCCCTACCAACAAGGCAGATACCAGAACTAGTACCCTCCACCACCACAATATGCTAGACCCTAACAAACCTACCAACCACAATATCAAGCCCAACAGAGACCCCAACCGGTGCTAGCTCAACAGCCTCCAAACCCCGCTAATGTGATTCCAGTAAAGTATGTTGTTGCAGAAGAAAACTTGAATAGGGCCATAGTACCAGTAACCCCATTGATCTCAGAAAGTGACCCGAGTGACCATAGTTTTGATTCTACACATGTCGATAGTCCCCAGGCTTACTACATGCAGTCTCCAGAACATGGTGAGTCCTACTATAGTGAAGAGCCAAACGAACCTAGTTGGGAGTCAGATTACACAAATGTCATGTACGCAAATCCCAACCCTAGACCTCAACCTAGGCAAGTAAGACCTCCATTCCCAAGAGGACCGTGCTACAGATGCCAAGGAGATCACCTCATTCGTGATTGTCCCTTGCCCCCACCTACACAACCCCAGTCAGTAACGATCCAAGGTTTTTGCCAAGATTGTGGAAAAGAACACCTCTTACGAGATTGCCCTAAGAATCCTAACAATATGCCAAAAATCACTCCAATCAACGTTATTGGGTTAGTGGTAGATTCCACAAGAAGTGTCACTTCCACTGCTCCCGTACAGGTAGTCACTCGAGCTCAAGCCTTGCAGCAGAATCAAGGGGTAAACCAGGATAAGAACTCAGAGGCTAGTGAAACTGAGAGCGTAACAAAGAAAAGGACTAGAGCATGGAAAGATAGTCGGGAAAGAATGAAAAGACAATGGGCTAAAAAGATGAGTGAACTTGAGGAAAGCATAAGAGAAACCAAAGCTAGGATAACTGAAATCACCTCTCAAGCCCCCTCTCACACTATCCCATCACCACCACTCCCATCACCCTCCGTACCTCCACCCCCTAATACACCTCACTTAACCCACCCACCACCCCTAGTAGGATCAGTATTAGCTGACCCCACTCCCGAGGATCTTAATATGATGCTTAAAGCATATCAGGCCAGAATCCAAGAAGGGCCAAACGTAACTGATCATGAGAAGTGCTACCCTAGAGCCGAGCTAGAGCTTGAACGAACCAAAATTTGTGCCAAAATGGTGGAATTGGCTCAGACCATGTTTGAAGCCAGTCGCCTGTTTAACATCTCTAGTTCAGCTAAGACGCAATTACACTTTGATGGACTGTTAGAAAGAATAGAGAAGCTAATTGCTCAATCAGAAAAGGAACCTGCCCCTCAAAGAAAGGAAAGGGCAAGAGAACGGATGAACCAGCCTCTTCAGGAAGCCCATGTGCCTCCTCAAGAAGCTTATCTTCCCCCCCAAAAGGCAGATGAGCCTCCCTCGAAAGCTCACGTACCTCCACAGGTGACCTACATTCCTTCCCAGAGAGTGTATGAGCCTGTTCGGAAAAGTAATAGCTTAAGTAATCCTCCCCAAGAAGCTTGTGCTCCAGCCATCCATGGGAACAAGGAGAGAGCCAACGATAGAATAAGCCCTCCTTCCCAGGTTGCTTACGTGCCTAATTCTACGGAGCCAGACACTTCTTCTTCTATGAATCGGTTTGCACCAGACTTCCTACGAGAGATTCAAGAAGATAAATGGGATAACGAAAGTGAAGTCGCTCCTCCTTTTGAACTTGTGGATGATGCACACAATCAATTCCCACAAGACATCCCATCTATTTACGGGGAACATGAGAGTGCTCAGTCTCACGAGAGATTGGACTTTGAGTCTAACTCCATACAAGAGCTACCTCACTTCACAGGCCCATGGGAAGCAAAGTCCACATGTATGAGAGCACCCACAGTCATGGTAAGGAACGACGACTCAGTCATACCAAGGAACACGGAGGTAGTAACGAACACCAAGTTGCAACGCGATCTCACTTTGGAAGAACTGCCTGAGGATAGACCAAACGCGTGGAAATATGCAGCCAATCGAGTCACTGAAGTTGCAAAACCTCGTTCCCGGGTAGGATCCCATAGGACAGTGCCAGAAATTCCCTTGGATAAGATAGGAGATATGTGTGAAGGTGAAGAAGGGAACACCTATCTCCCCATTACCTACCAGGAGTACACCACCAAGGCAATTTTGGACTCAGGTGCAGGAGTTGCAATTGCCACCACCTCCTTATGGAAGCGTTGGGGCAAGCCAGCACTCAGGCCAACGAGAATGAAATTGCAAATGGCCGATGGTCACATAGAGAGACCCCTAGGATTGCTAGAAGGAATAACTCTCACCACTTGTGGTGTTGAGTTTGAGCATAGCTTTGCTATCTGTGACTTCAGCAAAAATCATGCCTATGAGATGATTTTGGGAAGACCATTCATGCGACAGTTGCAAGTGGTACAGGATTGGGGGACCAATTCCTTGTACCTGCAGCACTTGGGTGTTACAACCAAAGTCAATCTCAAGGACTATTCTCATAGAGATGTCCCTCCTATCCAGTGGAATCCCATCCATAGAGCCAAAGATGATACAGAATCGGTGCGTTCCATAGGGTCAGGATCCTCATGGATGCATGAAGACACTCACTTATGGATGTGCAAAGTAGCAGTAGAGGAAGAGAAGAAAGAAAAGGCCAGAGAAATAGGTGCAAAAGAAACTCATAGACCCATTCAAGACCCAGCCTATGCACCTGTAGTCTTTCCTGACGAGGAATTTGAACCCCATGGCTGGGCGGAAATTTTAGCAACAATGGACGTAGCCATCAATGAAGAACAATGGACACCTCACTGTGATGAGGATGGCTATGACGTTTGAGTCTTCTCCATAGAGCCAATCATGGGAGAGGCAGTTCTAGAAGAATGTGAACCTAGCCCTGATGCATTTGAGGATGCAAGTGACTCCGATCTAGAGTCAATCATTATGGACCCACCATTTGCATCAGATGAAGAATACTTCCATGAAGTAGAATTTCAACCCCAGAGGCATGGAGAAGTTACAAATGATGTAAGATTAGCAACGCATATGACCCCGAAGGAAGAAGGAAAGAAACGAAAGAAGAAAGAAGTCTCACCAGAAGAGGAAGAATCTTTGTTTGAGGTCCCAGAAAATTTTAAGAAGTATGAGATAGATGACAAGAGAGTCATGATTAGAATGCCTAAACGAGAGGCACAATCAGGAGAGGCCTATGATAACAAAGAAACCACCAAGAAAATAGTTGTGGCCATAGAAGAAGGCGAGGAGAGATGCACGTATATAGGCCATGACCTGACAGAAGAAGAAGAGCACGAATTGACTGCCTTGCTAAGAGAATACAGAGATGTATTCGCTTGGAGTTACAAGGATTTGAAAGGGGTTGACCCGGACATATGCTCGCACACCATCCCCATGACTTCAGACGCCAAACCCTCTAAGCAAAAGCCTTATACATATAACGATAATTACGCTGCTAAGATCAAAGAAGAGATAGATAGACTGGTTGAAGTTGGATTTATCTATGAAATTGAGCACACTGAATGGGTATCCCCCATCGTAGTGGTGCCCAAGAAGAATGGCAAGCTGCGTGTGTGCATTAACTTGAAAAAGGTTAATGCAGCCACAATTCGAGATAACTATCCGCTTCCCATCACAGAACATCTCTTAGAAAGAGTGGCAGGCAAGGAAGTGTACAGCTTCCTTGATGGATTTTCTGGCTACAATCAAGTAGCCATAGCTCCAGAGGATCAGCATAAGACAGCCTTTGCCACAGAATGGGGCATTTTTGCTTTCAGAGTAATGCCATTTGGGCTTACCAATGCACCAGCTACCTTCCAGAGGCTGATGTGCCATGTGTTTAAGGAGTTCCTAAGGAAGAGTTTAGAAGTCTATGTTGATGATCTCTGTGCTCATTCCAATGTTAGACAAACCCATATTCCTGAACTCAGACAAATCTTTGACAAATGTAGAGACTATCAAGTCTGCCTGAACCCAGAAAAGTGCATTTTTATGGTCAGGCAAGGCAAGATTCTGGGACACATAGTGTCAAAGAATGGCATATCTACCGACGAAGAAAAAGTGAGAGCCATAGCAGAGCTACCTAGGCCAAAGAATGTCAAGGAAGTCCAAGCTTTCATGGGGCATTGTGGTTATTACCGACGATTTATACACATGTATGCTGTCATTGCAAAGCCCATGTACGGACTTCTGACAAACTTTGAGTGGACGGATGAATGTGAGAATTCCTTCCAGGAGCTTAAACGAAGATTGTGTTCAGCACCAATCTTGACCACACCAGATTGGAATAAGCCATTCCATGTTCATGTTGATGCATCCAATTATGCTATTGGATGTGTTCTTGCACAACCTACTGGTGAAGGTAATATGGATCTTCCAATTGCCTATGCTAGTAGACAGTTGAATGCGGCTGAACGAAATTACACCACTACGGAGAGAGAAGGATTAGGCATGGTATATGCAGTTAAAAAGTTTAGACACTATTTGCTTGCAAATAAGTTTAAATTTTTTACTGATCATCAGGCATTGTTATATCTTGTAAATAAGCCATGCAATACAGGAAGATTAGTAAGATGGTTTCTCTTGCTAATGGAATATGATTTTGAGGTTGTGGTAAGAAAAGGGAGGACCCATTTGAGAGCTGATCATCTTTCTAGGCTTACATCGGGAGAAGCCCCACAAGGAGTATCAGATGACCTTCCTGATGCTTACTTGTTTAATCTGGAAGTGGTGCCGCAGTGGGCTAAGCCATTGGTACCAGTACTGACATATGGGCCTAATCATCCAGTGGTAAACACACGGAATAGAGAGGTTGTAAAAGCCCAAAAATACCACATCATGGCAGGAAGCATGTACAAGCACACAGATCAAGGGATCTTGGCTTGTTGTGTAGAAGAGGATGAGTACGCTAAATGGTTGCAATTAGCACATGTAGGTGCGTTAGAGCAACACTACTCAAATCAACAAACTTTACAGACCCTAAAGAGACTCGGAGTACATTGGCCAACTATGGAAGCTGATGTCCAAAAGTTGTGCAAGGAATGCCCAATCTGTTGCACTAAACCACCTGTGGAACATGCCACTCTCTATCAAGTCTCCATTGTGCCAGATTGGAGTGAACCTCTAGTATCATTCTTGAGGACAAACACATTCCCTCCAGACATGACTCTAGCTAGGAAAAGGAGTTTAGAACAAGAAGCCCAGGATTATTCACTCATTGGTGATAATCTATATAAGCGTGGTAAAGATGGTTACCTGAGGCTATGTGTCCATGAAAGTGAGTATCTTAAGATCTTAGAAACTGCTCACCAAGGTGTAGCAGGAGGACACTTTGGACCGGATCGGGTGATCAAGGCAGTCCTATTTGCGGGCTTTTGGTGGCCTACCCTTCACATGGATGCACATACCTATGTGAAACGGTGTGATGTCTGTCAGAGGACTCAGTATCCTATACGCAAAGATGAGATGCCACTGAAACCTATGATGGGTGGACGTGCATTTTCTAAGTGGGGAATAGACTTCGTAGGTCCTATTAATCCCCCAGCCAAGGGTTCTCATGCGGAATACATCATTGTTGCAACAGATTATCTCACCAAGTGGGTAGAGGTAAAGGCTACAACAAAGAACGATGCTCAGACAACTGCCAAATTCTTGTTTGAGAATGTGTTCACAAGATATGGGCTACCTATAGAGCTAGTAAGTGATAGAGGCACTCACTTCTTGAACGAAGTGATTGACAATCTACTCCAAGAATTCTTGGTAATACACAAGAAGTCTGCCCCCTATCACCCTCAAGCTAATGGACAAGCTGAGAGCACTAATAAGATCTTATGCAATGTACTGACAAAATTAGTGAACACTAAACGCTCTGATTGGGACAAACAGCTACACCATGCTGTTTGGGCATACCGAGTTGCCTACAAAACGGTACTCCAAGCCACCCCCTTTCAGATGGTATTCGGCCAAAACGCTGTCTTACCCTTGGACTTCTTGATCCCTACATTGAGAGTAGCACAAGAACACGAATGGACAGGTCAGGAGAAACGAGACTGAGAGCTGCTACAGGAATATATGCTGCCAAGAAGAGACAGAAGGCATACTTTGATGCCCACGTAAAGGATAAGGGTTTGAAAGCAGGAGATCTAGTTTTAGTCTATACACTGAAACAACACGCGAGGAAGCTAGAAAAGAGAGGCTATGGACCTATGATTATCAATAGGATCTCCACGAGTGGAGCAGTACAATTAGCCACGTTAGAGGGTGATGTTCTCCCTAACTATATTAGCGGATGCAGAGTCAAGTTGTATCAGGAACCCCTCACGGAGGAAATGCTCAGTCGACTCAACACTGCTAAGAAACGCAAAGAGGAAGAGAAGCGAATTAGAGAAGAAGCTCAAGCAGAAGCTTTAGAACGCATCAGAAGGATGAAATTACGAAGGCAAGGTAGAGAGCAGCCTAGGACAAATGACTATGCAGATCAAGGATATCATATGGCAATGTGTGAAGTCACAGGAACCAGCTCACCTAAGATAACTGATCGACGTCCTTTCGTAACCCTAGATATAGGACAAGGAAAGAGTGCAAGGACTGTAAGAGCCTTGATTGACTCAGGTGCAGCCACTAGTGCTGTTAGAGTGTCTTACTGTCAAGAGTTACAGTTAACTGTCAATCTTGTGGAAGCATATCTCATAGGATTGGGAGGCGTGGAAACCCCTTGCATGGGCGAGGTGGAACTTCCCCTCTACATTCATGATGAGGCAATGACAGTTAAAGTACTAGTGTGTCAAGATGAGGATCTCACTGAACCTCTTGTCTTGGGTCAAGACTGGATCTATGACCAAGCAGTCAACTTAAACCTAAGAAGTGGACTTCTTCAGGTATGGGTCAATCATAGTCGAATTACAGTAGAGTTGGATAATGGAGCACTCAGGGAACTAGAAAAGGCACAGACTCCTGGTCCCTCCACGGGTGCACATGAAGTTGACCATGCTGTTCTTGTCCAAAACTATGTGTTGCAGAGGAATGATATTCGCAAAAAAGGAGTCAGGGATGCAAAGGAACTCTCTTCTTTTCCAAAGGCCAGAAGGAGGCAACAACCAAAGGTGGAGCAAAGGCAGAAGAAGCAGAGTACCACCTATGCCGGACATCAAAAGAACCTGCACAGCAGAATGTCTCAACAAGTGAACCAAGTGTGGGTGCGAAAAGGCGAACACCCGGTCGCACCCACGCCAACCGCACGGGCAAAGCCTCTTATTAGTAACCAACAACACGTCACTAATAAGAGGTCTTTCGGACATTCTTCTGCTAACGTGAAATCTATTTGGGTGCCCAAAAAGTCGATGAAGGCTAGCCCACAATCAAGACAAATTTGGGTGCCTAAGGCTTGTTTGCGGGCTCAAATAGCTACACCAAGAACACACCCTACACAGCATGATCCATTCACTCGCACAGCCTACATCCACTCATTTTCAACACCAAGGCACATGAGCACGAACAGAATCAGTTGTAAATGGGTCCCTAAAAGGCCTCATGTTCAAGCTGACACACCTATAAAGCTCTCGAGAATCTCTACGGAACCACGAGCAAAACCCATCCACTGCATTTGGCAGCCCAAGACTTGTAACAAACCCCCGGACCTCGATTGTAAATCCATGACCACCTACTAACCGCTTCACTCTCACATCACATCATTTCGCTTAGCTCTTAGGTCTACCTAACTCCTAACTACACACACCAGCACCGAGCACTTATTAACCCCTAACCACTCCAGAACTTTAAGTTAATGTTGTAACAAGGGACACCATGTCATTTTTGTGTCCATTGCAATGTTAACGTTTATTCATATATTCTCACAGAATCAGCTGCAACATTTTCAACATGGCGGAGGCTGCAGGAACTAGCTCTCACACAGAAACAAACCCGCAAGTGGTGGACTTGGACAGTTTACCCGTTTTGCCTGAGACAATTGAAAGACCAGAAGAATTGCAGGCCGTCAAAATCATACCTATTGCGGACCCTCCGCATGGCCACACCATGCCCGTGGGAAAGACTTCACATTGGTTTACCGAGGTGGCAGGACCCTTGGGGGAAGGAACATACCTATGGGAATCCGAGTTGGACTTCAATGGAAAGCAAGGCAGATACCATTTCTTTACAAGAGAATTTGAGAAGTTACAAAATGCGGAAGGTCTACGTCCAATATGGGAAAAAGCAGGATTGAGTGCCTATTTCAGTGCTCGACTCCCAAAACCTGACTTCATGCGATGCTACTATCTCATCAACACCTTGACTCCAAATCAGAACCCAAAAGGTGCAAGGTCATTTGTGATTCCATCTCTGACAAAGGGGAATGAGCTCAAGAGGTTTAGGCTATCAAACAATTTGGTGAGAGAAGCTCTAGATATGCGCGGAATGCATATTCCTACAGAAAAGGAAACCCTAGTACCGGATTACATGAAGAATCGAAGTCTCACCAAGCTCAAGGACATGGTATCCATGACGCCCAATATTGCAATACACCTTCGCATGTGCATGCAACACTTTGCTTTCCCGGCGCAGGATAGATTCACCATGCCGCACAAAAAGATTTGGTTTAGCCTGTATCTGGCAGAGACACAGAGCCTCACCATCAACCTACCCCACTGGATAATTGATCAGATACACTTAGCTCACAAACGCTGGCCGCGGAAACAGGTTCTATATGGTTGCTGTGCTCTGACAAGAATCATTTATAGGTGTTTGGCTTATGACATTCCAATCCAACGAGCCCTGATGTGGAATCGGGTAGAGCAGTTTCGAGGCAGGACATCCACTGGACCCCCTTCTAAGAAAATGAGAGGCACGGTCCAAGTCCCATGTGCTCAACCACGTGGAGCCACCCTAACACCAGACGTCACCCCGCCACCCCGAAGAGTCCGACCATTCACACTCCGACTTCCAAGACGCAGCACCGATGGTTCCACCTTGATATTCCCTCCCATCCCAACGGATCTCGAATTTCCTAGTGGTGCACCTTTGGAAGAACTCACTAATGAAGACTTCGAACAACTATTACAAGATGTAGAGCTGGAGGCAGAAGAGGCACAACAAGCGGAGAATGTACAAACGCAAGCCACAACCTCCCAAGCACCTGTCACACCTGTTGGAGTGGATGCAGAAGATGACGAAGATGAAGAACAGGAGGATGATGAGGAGGAGTATGATCAAGAGCACCAAGAGGAGCAACAAGAAGTGCCAGAACTGGTAGGTGCACCTGCATATACAGCTCAACTACGAAGGCTATACGACACTATCAAAGCAGTACAAGAAAGGCATCAACTCTCTCTGGTATCAGGTCAAGCTTTGATGCAAGAAATGCTATCAGATGAAGGGGTGGACCAACACTTCATTGACACCCTCAAATTAGTGTCAGACTCTTTAGGAGTTCCAGAGGCTGTCCACACCGCAGTCCGCCAGTCCGTAAGGTATGACAAACGTAGAGTGGATACGTTACCACGAGCAGGTAAGACTATCAGGATACCCGTCACAGAACCAGAGGTACCCATTGAAACCACAGCCACCCCCATAACCACCACTGACCTCTCCGCTGAAACCTTTGTTCAGACATCACCCATCTCACCCCAGCATCCTCCATCACCACCTTCTCCGCCCCCACCACCACCTCCCACCTTGGAAGAAACGACAGTCATCACCTCTACCTTCACTTATAATCCATCCTCATTCACATCATTCTCATTTCGAGAACCCACCTCACAAGACACCCTCTTCTCCTTCGTCACCAATCCCTTGTACACTTCGTCTCGTCTATCCTCTGAACCCATGACTGGCCATCCCATAATTACAAGTGTAGTTGGAAACCCAGCACCCACAGAAGGCACCCTGTGTTTCCCGACCTATCCCCCAATACGGGTACCTCCATTCCATGACCCTCACTTCCCATCTGGCCCCTACACCTCTTTCAACCTGACTGCGCCACCCCAATACCCGTCCCTTGTGGAGCAGATCATCCGCTCTCCAATGTTTCCGAGGCACATCTTTCCGATGTTCGCAACGACATCAATTTACACGAACACCACACTCACTTCACCTACCATACCCACCTACATGGTAGCCCCGGCACACACCACCTTGTCTGACCCAATGGACATTTCACCAACCACAGCACCTCTCCCCACGATTTCCCCACCTTCCCCTCCCTTGCCCCCCACCTCACCACTCACATCATTGGCACACACAGCATTCACTACCCCCCTACCCAATCCCACCTCCCCTACATTTCAAACTTTTCCCCTTGCATCTCATAATGTAAACAGCACGTTCAACACATTACTTCAGTGTGCACATCAGCTACAACAAGACTACCATCAATTGGAAGAACGCATTGCTGCCCTCCAGGCAGAATCTCAACGTCTGCAAGCTAGAGTCACCACTCTTGAAGCTGACTACCAGACGCTCCTAACCGAGCATACCACACTATAGCAGGCTCACTCCGAATTGGAATCAAAGACATCAACTGTAGATGACCAAGCTGTCAAGGAACTAGAAACAGTGCTTCAAGCGCAAATGATATCTAACGCTACACTCAGACGCAACATTGGGCTATTAAGGAAGCATATGGCCGCAGCACTAGAAGAGAACAAACGACTTCAACAACAAAATCAAGACAACTTTGAAGCGGCTATGGAAGGAACCGTAGGAGCAACTATTAGCCCTACCAGATATAGAGCAGTTCCATCAGAAGACATTCGCATCTTACTTGAGGAGCATGCAAATTTCTTGGAGTCATATGAAAAACTAGAGACTGAATGTGCAGATCTAAAGAAACAGATTGCCAGTGTGCCCACAGCTCAACAGGAGTCGGTAATCTTGCAGCACTCTACAGAAGAAATGGAGACCCTCCGGAAACAGGTGGCAGAACTCCAAGCACGCCTCCTCCCATACGAACGACCACCCTCGCCCATTGAAGAACCAGAACCTGAAACAGTAGTGGAAATCCCCGTCGATGACAGCTATGAAGAGCCATATGAGCCTATGCCGACGCCTGGTGGTCGAACTACAGAAGAAGGACAAGACATGTTAGAAATTCAAGTTCCAGATTGGGTCAAAAGGGTCGAGAAAGTGGGTAAGACACATGATGATCGTGTGGCCGTGCAAATGCAATCTCTCACAAATCTGGAAGAAACTGTCCTTCGGTCTTCCTACTTTCAAAATTTATCCCATCAACGGTTAATCACAACATCAGAATCGCAATATATGCCTTATTTTGTCTTACTACATGATTATAATGCAGAAGTCAAAAGACATACAGGGAAGGAGCCCACGTTCGCCACTCAATTTGAGATAGGGGATTTACCGACAGATGCACGTGCTGGCTCGATCTTTCAACCTAATTGGCGTGCACGTTTACTCACCGATTACCCAGAGATGATGAGTACCTGGGCAACCATGCCACTATACATCAAGTATAATCCATGCTATTGTCCAGTGGTACGTCGCAGATCCTGGCAAGCATTTGCAATCAAGGTACGCAACAATAAAGAGTGCTCGGCTTGGGTTAACTATCCATATTTTGCTCCACCTCGAGGACCCCCAACCGTAGCCTACATGATATCAACAATTCGACACTGGTCTACACGTCTAAATAATGTACCCGACATCGCGGCAAAAATGTGTATGAAGATATTCGAGCTCATGACCATTGTCTTCAAAACCTTTCGGAATGTCCAAGCTCCATACATCTCTGCCCCTGGATTCTCTCAAGGCAACAAGGATTTAGTCTACGACATGAGCCAAACCCCCTCGGTCGCTATCATCTTTGCTTGGCATGCACGAATAAAGTACTTGCCCGCATGCTTCAAGCAGACATTTGAGGAAATGTTCTCTACGGGATTCTGGGAATACAATTCCGAAATTTTCATTCCAAGACCCACACATTTGCTACACCTATTTGCAGTAGAACAAGCGATCCATGCAGATCAGTTACGTCTTCCACATCCGGACATTCCAGGACCAATCGATTGGGATCGTATGATGAAAGATTTGGCCAGAGGACTACGCTTACAAGAACATCAGCTTGCCACTCAGGTTGTGGAATATTACATCCAACACTCCCAGCAACAAGGGTCTGTCAGGGACGACATACGCGAGAGAGGGGGGGGGTGTTGAGAGCAGTATGGGCACCCAAGGACTGACTAGACAAGGAAGCCAGGGCACCCAAGGATTGACTAGACAAGGAAGCCAGCCGAGAGAGTCAGAACAAGGTGAAGGAGTAAGTAGACAAAGCAGTCGACGCAAATCTGGCAGATAGGCCCTTCAATTTTTCCAAATCTACATCTTGTAACAGTGATTCTTATCACTAACAATCATTGTAAATACCATTTCATATTTTTGTAGCTCCATTTTGTGCAAGCCAAGGAGTCCTTGAGCTTGAGGAGCCTTAGAAGTACCTACATATCAATTTTCGTATTTTTTAGACTCCGTTTGAGCCCCCAAATTGGCCTTGGAACCTAATTTTTAACTAGGCCGGACACTAGGTCTGGACAGGGCCAAAACCTAGTCAAAAACTATAAAAAGAGCTAGAGAGCTCATTTTTGAGGTTAGATTGTAATTGAAACAAACTTGTAAGAGCATTTTGAAAGTAATCTAAAAGCTCCATTGATTCTCGCTCTTTGTCTTGCCGTGTGTGCGCGTGTGTGTGTATGTGTGTGCATGCTTGTGTGCTTCTCACTCACGCACTTGTGCCGCCACTTGCTCGAGGTCTTCATACCATCCTCACGTCTTCCCGGATTGACATTAAAGGAGGTGCTACTCATCATTGAGCTACAACAATTGAGCTAGAAAATCAGGCACTCAAGGAACTAGGAAAGATACCAACTCTTGGTCCCTCTAGGAGTACACATGAAGATAAATATGTTGTTCTTGTCCAAAAATCTATGATGCATAAGCATCAATTGACGAATTGGACAGAGGTAACTACTCAGATTGGTCATTAAGGATGGAAGCTTATCTTCAAGGCAGGAACTTATATGGTTATGTAGCTGGAGATGAATTTATGCGAAGTTTTAGAAACAAAATTCAACCTACACAAGAAGAGCAAGAAAGATTGAGCACATGGTGTTTCAAGGATGCACTTGCAAGCTCCTATCTCCTCAACTCTATCTCATATTTTTTGTTGCCTCATATCAAAAGTTGTAAAACATCTCAGGAAGTGTGGAATGCACTTGAAGCCTTCTTCTCTTCAAGTACAAAGGCCAGGAAGCATAAGCTATGGTTGGATTTTACAACTCTCAATAAAGCTCCCAAACAAAATGTGACTGACTTTGTCACAAAAATCAAGGACATTGTTGATCAGCTAGGAAGCATTGGAGAGGTAATAGAAGAAGAGCATATTGTAAAGCAAGTCATCAATGTCTTAAAGGCAGATGACAAGTAAGAAGCTTTTACCATAGTAATGGACCTATACATGGATATGCATGTACCAGACTTCAATACACTTAATGGGCAACTACTCACTCAAGAGGCTAAACTTATGAAGAATGGAGAAGGTTCAAAAGGTAATCAATCTTCTTCTTTGTATACTGATAAAACTAAGTCCAAAGACAACAAAGGAAAAGGAAAGAAAGTGGATGAGGAAGCAGGTATACATCAAGCTAACTATGCAAGTAGAGGAAGACATGGTAGAGGTAGAGGTAGAGGAGGAAGACAAGGCAAGGGGAGACCCCAAGAGTCTAATTCTTGTTCTATTTGTGGACTAACCAATCACACAATTGAAAATTGCTTTAGGGATTCCAGGAATCAAAGAGGTAGAGGCTATAATAGAGGACGTTATGGCTACTCAAGAGGAAGGATCAACAACTTCAATGGCTATCACAACAATTACAACCATTCAAACTATCAAGGAGGCTGTAGAGGAAGAAGAGACTTCAATAATTACATAGAGAACTCAAATCAAGAAGACTCATTTCTAATCATAAATATGGCAATGCCTCAAGGTAAATGTGATGAGCATGTTTTCTACATAGATTCAAGTTGTTCCAATCATGTGGCAGGAAATGTGGCCCTCCTATCAGATTTAGAAAATCCAAGGAACAAGCATGAGGTGCAAACAATCGATGATACAAGGCACCTTGTGGAGAAGATAAGAAATGTAAAAGCACCTGATGGAAATATCAACCTACTTAGCAAGGAACTCTATGTTCCTACCATCACAAAGAATTTGATAAGTGTAGGACAGATTGTGGAGAAAGGATAACAAGTAAGGTTCAAAAGAGGAGGAGCATTTGTTGAAGATCCAAGTCAAGGATTCAGGAGGATTGCAAAGGATGAAAAGACAAGTAGATTATTCACATTTGAATTACAGGACACAAGGAACATTGCTCTCTTTAATTATGGTAACCAGGCACTCAGAGAAGTGGAAGTATGGCAGAAGAGGTTAGCACGTATTGGTGAAAGATCATTAAAGCAAATATGTAGGGACCAAAGTGTACTTGGAATCCCTAATTTTTCAAAGCAACATATGATTCATAAGTATAGTGCATGTCAATTTGGAAAGTCTCATAGGTTACCATTCCTGAAGAAAGGATATATGCATGGAGACCTCTTGGAATTGGTTCACACAAATGTATGGGGATGTAGCAAGGATGCTTCAATATCTGGATCAAGGTGTTATGTTTCTTTCATTGATGATTGCAGTAGATGGACTATCCTATACTTTATGAAGCACACAGATGAAGTCTTTTCATGCTTCAAAAGGTATTTAGCTCTTGTGGAAAACCAAACACATAAAACACTAAAGAAGCTAAGGTCAGATGGAGGGGGAGAATACTTCTCCCATGAATTTGATTCTTTCCTTCAAGAAAGGGGAATGAAACGAGAAGTTACTATGAGGTACACTCCATAGCAAAATGGAGTGGTAGAGAGAAGAAATAGGACAATTTGTTGAAGCTACAAGGTTTATGTTAAATTAAAAAAATTACCTAATTATTTATGGCTTGAGGTTGTATCACAGCCACCTATTTAATCAACAGGTTTCCTTCAAAATCACTTGATGGCATGACACCATATGAGGTTTGGAATTGAAGACCAGCTTGGATAATTGCAAGATTTTTTGATGTATTGTGTATGTTCATGTTCCTTCATAGGTTAGAGGGAAGATGGATCCAAAATCAGAAAGGTGTCTATTCATTGGATATGAAAACAACCAAAAGGGCTACAGAAACAACCCAATCAACAAAGGTTTCTTGGTGAGTAGAGATGTAGTGCTTGATGAGAATAGTTCTTGGTATGAAGATTCATGCAGAAAGATCAACTTACCTTATGATCTTGAAGAAGGTTTCCCAAAGCTTGTCAAGGAGAATCATCTTAAAGCTGAAAAGCATGATATCTCAAAAGATGATGAAGAATCTCCAATAGAAAAGATCAAAACATGGAATTCTAAAGGTAAAGCTAAAGTACAAGAGCTTGGACAAGAAGCAGAATCATCACGTCATGGTCTAAGAAGGTCCATGAGGGAGAAAAGAAAACCAGAGAGGTATGGGTTTGATACTTCTCTAGTTACTAAGCATTCAATCTATATAGCATAGGACATAAATCAAGAGGAACCCTCAACATTTGAGGAAGCCAAGGAGAAATTGGAATGGAAACATGCAATGGAAGAGGAAATTGAAGCACTTGAGGAAAACAACACTTGGGAATTGGCTCCCAAGATTTCATCAACGAAGGTATTAGGTTCAAGATGGATTTACAAATTGAAGAAGAATTTTGATGGTTCCATTAACAGGTATGAGGCAAGGCTCATGGCAAAGGGCTTTGCACAAACTCATGAACTTGATTATGAAGAAACTTTCTCTCCTGTGGCAAAGATGCCTACAATCAGCATTCTAATTAGTATTGCTTCTTCCAAGAATTGGAAGATACTCCAATTGTATATAAAAAATGCATTTCTTAATGGTTGGATAACAGAAGAAGTGTATATGGCACAACCACCTGGTTTTGAGAATCAAGTACATCCTAATTATGTGTGTAAACTTAATAAAGCTTTGTATGGACTCAAACGAGCTCCAAGAGCTTGGAATCACAGGCTTGTTTCATTTTTGTAGGGCAAAGGATTTAATCTACCAAGGCAGATCCATCACTCTTTATCAAAAAGAGTAATTTTGAAGTCATCTATTTATGTGTGTATGTGGATGATATTATACTTACAAGAAATAATGCAGATGGAATGAAGAAGATCAAGGATCAGATGAGAGAGGAGTTCAAGATAAGTGACCTAGGTTCACTTACATACTTCCTAGGATTGGAAGTAGTTTACAGAGATCATGGTTTATTCCTTACTCAAAGAAAGTATATTAAAGACATGTTGACAAAATTCAAGATGCAAGATTGTAAGATTGCAAGCACTCCAATGGAAGTTAATCACAAATTAAACTCACATGAAGGTGAAGTCATAGAAGATATCATAGGTTATCAAGGCCTTGTGGGTAGTTTGAACTATACCACATTGACAAGAGTAGATATATGTGATAATGTGAGTGTGCTAATTCAATTTATTCACACACCCAAGAAAACTCACATGGATGCTACCAAGGAAGACAAAAGGAGTACCTGAGGATACATTACCTTTGCAGGGTCAAAACTTGTTTCATGGTCATCTAAGAAGCAACCTACAATTGTTCTCTCTTCTAGAGAAGCTGAATACAGAGGTCTTGCCATAGCTAATCAAGAAGCAATGTGGATGAAGACACTATTTACAGATCTTGGATTGGAGGTTGGAACTACAAGTATTTTTGGTGACATCATGAGTTCCATTCACTTGGCTGCCAATTCAATTTTCCATGCAAGGGCTAAACATATTAAAGTACATTATTACTATCTAAGAGAGAATATTCTGAGCAAGAAAATTCAACTATTGTATGTGTCAACTCATCAGCAATGTGCATACGTTCTAACCAAGGCATTAGATGGTACAAAACTCAGTAAATTCAAAGCTATGATTGGTTTGCAAGTAATCTTGGATGATTGAAGAACTCAAGCTTATTTGACTTGAGGGGGAGCTGTTGGAGCAAGTACATGACAAGTCTAAGTATTGGCTTGAGTCTCTCAAATCATAAAAATTATGTTATCATTGAAGCAAATGTTGAAGGCATCAAGAGTTCGCTTATGAACTCACCCTCGTAACTTCTTGACTATTTACCTAATGTAAAAGTTAAAGAATCAAAAGTGGTTAAATCCACTTGATGAATAGGAAAATAACTCCACAAACTCGTGACTAAATTAGTTGGAGAATCAATCAGTAAAAGATATGGAAAGTGATTTAGGTGAGCTTGATTTCAAATTCAAATCTTGGCTCCAACATTCACTATATATACATGATGTTTTTAGTCACGAAAAAAGGGTCTCCATTTTTAACAGGTAAGTCCATTGTAATCTCCACTCAATATACATTTGATTTCATGATCAATTGTGACCATGTCGTCATGCCTATGTGAGTGCACTGTTCACTGTCATAGTTCTCAATTTTTCAATCCAATTGCAGAAAGGATTTCTCTTAGCATAGTCTATTTTTCCAATGCTTTAACTTGATAATGGTAGTTCTATAAGTCTACTTTTAGATTACAAAGTTTCATTTCATTTGGATCTATGAAATGTGAGTAATGTTCATCAGAGCTTCATTGTGTATTCATATCTCTTGCCTCCTCAAAGTCGGGTTTACATATGTGGATTGCTAAATTAATTTCTCATACAATCAATCATTTTCAGTGAAATAACTTCCAATAGGTTTTTTTTTGTCCTAATTATATTCCTCTAAAAGCTCTTTGATCAATTTTGATCAGAGAAAGAGCACTGAGTGAAATACAGAAGGTCATCCTTCAAAAATAGAAAGTCTTGCCTAGTTGACTTTTAGTCAAACTTATCTGTTTTGAGTCATCTTTTTGTAGTGATATTCTAAGGTACGTAGGGTGTCCAATAAATCCATTGGCAAGCTAAAAGGGCCCACCACACATCTCTGGATTTCATTTGGCTTGTGTAGTGCAAAGATTTGCAGCACCACTTCATCTTCATCAAGTTCCAATCGATCTCCTCACATCTATGACAATAGATGGCATAGTAGAAGAGACATTGAGTCTCTTGTCGACATCTGCCACTATGTTCCATAGTTGCTTTGCAATAAGAACATGTTCATCATGTAAAACCAATTGAATAGTTGGCCCCACAAAGCTTATGCTTAGTTTGAAGACTGCCAAACAAGTCATCATTGCTTTTCATTGAAACAATTACCTCAAAAATAATCAGGTATGAATCTCAACAAAAGTTGAAATGAAAACTCAAATGCAACTCACAATCTATAACTATGATGGAAATTTGATTGCATGAATGTTTTCAATAGGGGTAAAACCCTAGCACACTTGGTAGAAATGTTATTTAAGTGCTGAACCTTGTACTTTTGTGCTCTAGAACTGATTTGCACTATTAAAAGTGTGTGTGGATGGATTTGAAAAAAATAGGTTTAGAAGGATCTTAACTTGCTCTTATACAACTGTTTAGTGTGTGAGATAGTGAGGAATCACAAATAGAAGTACACAAAAGAGCAAAGAATGAGATAGATAGACCAAAAAAATGGGATGGTGGCAAGAGATCTCTATTGATAAATAAGAAAAAAATGATCAGTATTATGAAAATGGGTAAAATGAGAGCTATAAGAAAGTGTCAACCCCTTGTTCACCACATCACTCTCATAAGGGATTTTTTAGCATAATTGAGTTCACAAAAGAGAATAGGAATTTCCATCCACCTAGTCTAAGAGTGATCCTAAATGAGGAGAAAAAGACTAAGTCTAAGACTGATAAAGGAAAAAGAACTAGTTGAATGCATGAGGGCTAGGGATACAATACACACTCTAAGCATACGAATGATGAATTCACAAAGACACTAGGAATTGCATCCACTTAGTGGAAAAAATAGAACCAAAGATGAGGTTTGATAAGTGGAGCACAAAATGACCACGCTTTCCTTGCATAAAGGACTTGAAAACATGGATGATGGTTGAGACTTTTCAAGTTTGCAAATGCATTAAAAATAATTATGATGGGATTAGAAGAATCATACAATCATGTGGTGTAATTTAGACAATTCATTAAAACTAAAGAAAGTGTGAATATTTCTTCACTCGATATGATGAATCTTAAATTACCTTACTTGAAACCCATCTTGCATGACTCTAGCTACTAAATAGCAATGCTTTTAAGCATGTTAAGTAGCTGATAAAGAATTCATATGAAATTTCTCAAAGAGAAGAGGCATAACACCTCTTTAATATCCATAGCCTCAAGAAAGCAAAGAAATATACAATCAAGATGGTGGATAGATGATTTTAGATGGTATGTTGATAGATTCCCCATTAGAGAGTTACCTTCTCAAGACAAGATGGTTTCTATATTTTAAGCATGTCAACTAGCAGAGGTGGATTTCATAAGATATTTCTCAAAGAAATGGATAAGGAATAATGTTATATGCCATTTTCATTTATGCCTCGATGTCTTTCCATTTAATTTTTGTGTTGGTGTAGGAAACACTTCTTCATGATTCATGGTTGTGATTTATGTTTGAGAGTACTCACCTATTTGTTCTTCCCATGGTGAGAAAGTACCCAAAATTAATCTCATACATGCGTTTAGTTGGGATATAAAGTCTCATAGTATGGGAAATCAAATTTTGTGTTCTACCTAGGTGTAGGAAAGATAGTATGGGAAAGAAGTAATTTATGATTTTACATTTTATGCTTCCAAGGTCATTCATAGTACCTTGGTACTAATATATATCAAAGACAATTGAGGCAATGACTTTGTATGATGGAAAACAATGCAATGTCATAGGAAAGCAACCTAAAAAAGGAAAGTCAAGGTTTGCACATAAGAATCTCTAATATACCAATTGCATTAAGAAGTGCTTCATTGAGTAGGTACCTCAGTCGATATGCTTGAGATCATGCAATATTTTATATGTACTAATTTTGAGGCTAGCTAGATGCTTAGCCTAGTGGGTTATTGTTGGAGCAAGTCTATCACAAGCCTAAGTATTGGCTTGAGTCCCACAAAGTCATAGAAGAAGCCTTAAAATGAAGACTATGTAAAGTTCACTTGTGAACTACCTCTTGTAACTTTTGAAGAGTTTACTTAATGTAAAAGTGAAAGAATCTTAAGTGGTTGAGTCCACTTGATCAAAAAGAGAAAGAAAAGCCACAAATTTGTGATTTTTGGTAGATAGATAATCAAATCAATCACAAATTGATTGGAGAGTGATTGAGGGAAGTTAGCCTCCCAGACTCAACTATAAATAGATGGCAGTTTTAGTCATGGTTAGAGAGACCTATGTGAAGATCTCCAAGAGCTGAGCTTTATGCCATATCAAGGTGTGATTACAAGGCACACATATGTATCAGTAAGTCCATTGTATTGTACAAGCAATATACTTTCATTTTCATGATCATTTGAGTTCATATTTCCATGTTCTTGTGAAGTGTACTACTCACTGCCATATGTTGCTCTAGCACAATGGTGAGAACCACGTTAAGAAGCTTCACCTCCTTAATGTCAATCCGCGGAAGAGATAGGAGTGATATGAAGATCGTGAATGTGAGATGAAGTGAGAGTGAAGGTGAGAAGCATAGAAATGCACACACACATACACACATACTACGAAGAGACAAGCAAGACACAATGGAAGGTGAGGAATCAACTCTATTACTCAATAACACTATTACAAGCTCAAAATAGCTCTAAGCTCTTCTCTACTCCAACAAGCTAACCTCAAAAATGAGCTCTCTAGCTCTTTTTATAGTTTCTAGACTAGTTTTGACCGGTTTCACATCTAGTGACCGGCATAGTTAAAAATTAGGTCCTAGATGCTATTTGGAAGGGTAAACGATGTCTAAAAATAACGAAAATTGATACGCTTGTTCTACCTAAGCTCCTCAAGCTCGAGGACTCCTCGACTTGCACAAAATGGAGCTATGGATTACAAAATGGGGTTTTCTATGTTACATATGTTACAATAGTGATAAAAATCACTGTTGGAGGTTTTTGGAAAGTATTTGAAAACATAATTATTTGAAAAACGATTCGACTGGCTCCCTGCTTTGTCGTTACATGCTTCCGTGTTGTCTGTGCCTCTGGCTGCTTCCAACACCCCCCTCCCTCTCGCTTCTGTCGTCCCTGACAGAACCTTGCTGTGAGGTCTGCCGGATATAGTTCTGTAGGAGGTCTTGAGCGAGGGTGTGCTCGGAGATACGAATGCCTCGGGCCAGATCTGCCTCGAGTTTCTCCCAGTCGATTGGTTGCGGTTCTTCCAGTGGCGGGAGCTGATAGTGTGTGGAATAGACCATTCGTTCATAGGCAAATAATTGTAATAAATGTGTAGGCCTGCTTATGAATACCTCTGAATGGTATTCCCAGAAGCCGGTTGTGAACATCTCTTCGAACGTCTGCTTGTAGCACGCCGGTAGGTACTTTATTTTGCAGTGCCAGGCATAACACACCCGTAGCGATGGCGTTGTACTCATATCATATACCAGGTCGAAATTGCCATGCTCAAAGCCCGGGGTGTTGACATGGGGTGCCTTGACGCGTCAGAAGACTTTAAAAATCATTTGCATCATGTCAAAGATTTTGACAGTCATATGCGCCCCTATATCGTCCATATGCTTTAATCTAGGGAGCCAGTGGCGAATTGTAGCCATCATGTAGCCAACAGTTGGTAACTCAATGGGTGGCTTAAAATAGGGGTAATTCAACCAGTCTTGGCACTGCTTATTGTTTTGTACCTTAATAGCAAAGGCAGTCTAGGAGCGGCGTCGTGGCACTGGTCCCTGTAGCTCAATGATGAGTAGCACCTCCTTTAATGTCAATCCGGGAAGACGTGAGGATGGTATGAAGACCTCGAGCAAGTGGCGGCACAAGTGCGTGAGTGAGAAGCACACTAGCATGCACACACATACACACACACGCGCACACACGGCAAGACAAAGAGTGAGAATCAATGGAGCTTTTAGATTACTTTCAAAATGCTCTTACAAGTTCGTTTCAATTACAATCTAACCTCAAAAATGAGCTCTCTAGCTCTTTTTATAGTTTTTGACTAGCTTTTGGCCCTGTCCAGACCTAGTGTCCGGCCTAGTTAAAAATTAGGTTCCAGGGCCAATTTGAGGGCTCAAACGGAGTCTAAAAAATACAAAAATTGATATGTAGGTACTTCTAAGGCTCCTCAAGCTCAAGGACTCCTTGGCTTGCACAAAATGGAGCTACAAAAATATGAAATGGTATTTACAATGATTGTTAGTGATAAGAATCACTGTTAAGAGATGTAGATTGGAAAAATTGAAGGGCCTATCTGCCAGATTTGCATCGAGTGCTTTGTCTACTTACTCCTTCACCTTGTTCTGACTCTCTCCGTTGGCTTCCTTGTCTAGTCAATCCTTGGGTTCCCTGGCTTCCTTGTCTAGTCAGTCCTTGGGTGCCCATACTGCTCTCAACACCCCCCCCTCTCTCGCGTCTGTCGTCCCTGACAGACCCTTGTTGCTGGGAGTGTTGGATGTAATATTCCACAACCTGAGTGGCAAGCTGATGTTCTTGTAAGCGTAGTCCTCTGGCCAAATCTGTCATCATACGATCCCAATCGATTGGTCTTGGAATGTCCGGATGTGGCAGACGTAACTGATCTGCATGGATCGCTTGTTCTACTGCGAATAGATGTAGCAAGTGTGTGGGTCTGGGAATGAAAATTTCGGAATTGTATTCCCAGAATCCCGTAGAGAACATTTCCTCAAATGTTTGCTTGAAGCATGCGGGCAAGTACTTTATTCGTGCATGCCAAGCAAAGATGATAGTGACCGAGGGGGTTTGGCTCATGTCGTAGACTAGATCCTTGTTGCCTTGAGTGAATCCAGGGGCGGAGATGTATGGAGCTTGGACATTCCGAAAGGTTTTGAAGACAATGGTCATGAGCTCGAATATCTTCATACACATTTTCGCTGCTATATCAGGTACATTATTTAGGCGTGCGGACCAGTGCCGAATGGTTGATATCATGTAGGCTACGGTTGGAGGTCCTCGAGGTGGAGCAAAATATGGATAGTTAACCCAAGCCGAGCACTCTTTATTGTTGCGTACCTTGATTGCAAATGCTTGCCAGGATCTGCGACGTACCACTGGACAATAGCATGGATTATACTTGATATAGAGTGGCATGGTAGCCCAGGTACTCATCATCTCTGGGTAATCGGTGAGTAAACGTGCACGCCAATTAGGTTGGAAAATCGAGCCAGCACGTGCATCGGTCGGTAAATCCCCTATCTCAAATTGAGTAGCGAATGTGGGCTCCTTCCCTGTATGTCTTTTGACTTCTGCATTATAATCATGTAGTAAGACAAAATAAGGCATGTATTGCGATTCTGATGTTGTGATTAACCGTTGATGGGATAATTGTTGAAAGTAGGAAGACCGAAGGACCGTTTCTTCCAGATTCGTGAGAGATTGCATTTGCACGGCCACACGATCATCATGTGTCTTACCCACTTTCTCGACCCTTCTGACCCAATCTGGAACTTGAATTTCTAACGTGTCTTGTCCTTCTTCTGTAGTTCGACCACCACGCGTCGGCATAGGCTCGTATGGCTCTTCGTAGCTGTCCTCGACGGGGATTTCCACTACTGTTTCAGGTTCTGGTTCTTCAATGGGCGAGGGTGGTCGTTCATATGGTAAGAGGCGTGCTTGGAGTTCTGCCACCTGTTTCCGAAGGGTCTCCATTTCTTCTGTAGATTGTTGCAAGATTACCGGCTCCTGTTGAGCAGTGGGTACACTGGCTAACTGTTTCTTTAGATCGGCACACTCAGTCTCTAGTTTTTCATATGACTCCAGGAAATTTGCATGCTCCTCAAGTAGGATGTTGTAGCTCAGTGATGAGTAGCACCTCCTTTAATGTCAATCCGGGAAGACGTGAGGATGGTATGAAGACCTCGAGCAAGTGGCGGCACAAGTGCGTGAGTGAGAAGCACACTAGCATGCACACACATACACACACACGCGCACACACAGTAAGACAAAGAATGAGAATCAATGGAGCTTTTTAGATTACTTTCAAAATGCTCTTACAAGTTCGTTTCAATTACAATCTAACCCCCAAAAATGAGCTCTCTAGCTCTTTTTATAGTTTTTGACTAGCTTTTGGCCCTGTCCAGACCTAGTGTCCGGCCTAGTTAAAAATTAGGTTCCAGGGCCAATTTGAGGGCTCAAACGGAGTCTAAAAAATACGAAAATTGATATGTAGGTACTTCTAAGGCTCCTCAAGCTCAAGGACTCCTTGGCTTGCACAAAATGGAGCTACAAAAATATGAAATGGTATTTACAATGATTGTTAGTGATAAGAATCACTGTTAAAAGATGTAGATTGGAAAAATTGAAGGGCCTATCTGCCAGATTTGCGTCGACTGCTTTGTCTACTTACTCCTTCACCTTGTTCTGACTCTCTCCGTTGGCTTCCTTGTCTCGTCAATCCTTGGGTTCCCATACTGCTCTCAACACCCCCCCCTCTCTCGCGTCTGTCGTCCCTGACAGACCCTTGTTGCTGGGGGTGTTGGATGTAATATTCCACAACCTGAGTGGCAAGCTGATGTTCTTGTAAGCGTAGTCCTCTGGCCAAATCTGTCATCATACGATCCCAATCGATTGGTCCTGGAACGTCCGGATGTGGCAGACGTAACTGATCTGCATGGATCGCTTGTTCTACTGCGAATAGATGTAGCAAATGTGTGGGTCTGGGAATGAAAATTTCGGAGTTGTATTCCCAGAAGCCCGTAGAGAACATTTCCTCAAATGTTTGCTTGAAGCATGCGGGCAAGTACTTGATTCGTGCATGCCAAGCAAAGATAACAGTGACCGAGGGGGTTTGGCTCATGTCGTAGACTAAATCCTTGTTGCCTTGAGCGAATCCAGGAGCGGAGATGTATGGAGCTTGGACATTCCGAAAGGTTTTGAAGACAATGGTCATGAGCTCAAATATCTTCATACACATTTTCGCTGCTATATCAGGTACATTATTTAGGCGTGCGGACCAGTGCCGAATGGTTGATATCATGTAGGCTACGGTTGGAGGTCCTCGAGGTGGAGCAAAATACGGGTAGTTAACCCAAGCCGAGCACTCGTTATTGTTGCGTACCTTGATTGCAAATGCTTGCCAGGATCTGCGACGTACCACTGGACAATAGCATGGATTATACTTGATATAGAGTGGCATGGTAGCCCAGGTACTCATCATCTCAGAGTAATCGGTGAGTAAACGTGCACGCCAATTAGGTTGGAAAATCGAGCCAGCACGTGCATCGGTCGGTAAATCCCCTATCTCAAATTGAGTAGCGAATGTGGGCTCCTTCCCTGTATGTCTTTTGATTTCTGCATTATAATCATGTAGTAAGACAAAATAAGGCATGTATTGCGATTCTGATGTTGTGATTAACCGTTGATGGGATAATTGTTGAAAGTAGGAAGACCGAAGGACCGTTTCTTCCAGATTCGTGAGAGATTGCATTTGCACGGCCACACGATCATCATGTGTCTTACCCACTTTCTCGACCCTTCTGACCCAATCTGGAACTTGAATTTCTAACGTGTCTTGTCCTTCTTCTGTAGTTCGACCACCAGGCGTCGGCATAGGCTCATATGGCTCTTCGTAGCTGTCCTCGACGGGGATTTCCACTACTGTTTCAGGTTCTGGTTCTTCAATGGGCGAGGGGGGTCGTTCATATGGTAGGAGGCGTGCTTGGAGTTCTGCCACCTGTTTCCGAAGGGTCTCCATTTCTTCTGTAGATTGTTGCGAGATTACCGGCTCCTGTTGAGCAGTGGGTACACTGGCTAACTGTTTCTTTAGATCGGCACATTCAGTCTCTAGTTTTTCATATGACTCCAAGAAATTTGCATGCTCCTCAAGTAAGATGCGGATGTCTTCTGATGGACCTGCTCTATATCTGGTAGGGCTAATGGTTGCTCCTACGGTTCCTTCCATCACCCCTTCAAAGTTGTCTTGATTTTGTTGTTGAAGTCGTTTGTTCTCTTCTAGTGCTGCGGCCATATGCTTCCTTAATAGCCCAATGTTGCGTCTGAGTGTGGCGTTAGATATCATTTGCGCTTGAAGCACTGTTTCTAGTTCCTTGACTGCTTGGTCATCTACCGTTGATGTCTTTGCTTCCAATTCGGAGTGAGCCTGCTGTAGTGTGGTATGCTCGTCTAGGAGCGTCAGGTAGTCAGCTTCAAGAGTGGTGACTCTAGCTTGGAGACGTTGAGATTCTGCCTGGAGGGTAGCATTGCGTTCTTCCAATTGATGGAAGTCTTGTTGTAGCTGATGTGCACACTGAAGTAATGTGTCGAACGTGCTATTTACATTATGAGATGCAAGGGGAAAAGTTTGAAATGCAGAGGAGGTGGGATTGGGTAGGGGGGTAGTGAATGCTGTGTGTGCCAATGATGTGAGTGGTGAGGTGGGGGGTAGTGGAGGGGGAGAGGGTGGAATCGTGGGGAGAGGTGCTGTGGTGGGTGAAATGTCCATTGGGTCAGACAAGGTGGTGTGTGCAGGGGCTACCATATAGGTGGGTATGGTAGGTGAAGTGAGTGTGGTGTCCGTGTAAATTGATGTCGTTGCGAACATCGGAGGAAGGTGCCTTTGAAACATGGGAGAGCGGAAGAACTGCTCCACAAAGGACGGGTATTGGGGTGGTACGGTCCGGTTGAAAGAGGTGTAGGGGCCAGCTGGGAAGTGAGGGTTATGGAATGGAGGTACTCGTATTGGGGGATAGGTCGGGAAACACAGGGTTCCTTCCGTGGGCGCTGGGTTTCCAACTACGCTGGTAATTATGGGATGGCCAGTCATGGGTTCAGCGGATAGATGGGACGAAGTGTACAAGGGATTGGTGACAAAGGAGAAGAGGGTGTCTTGTGAGGTGGGTTCTCGAAATGAGAATGATTTGAATGAGGATGGATTATAAGTGGAGGTAGAGGTGATGACTGTCGTTTCCTCCAAGGTGGGAGGTGGTGGTGGGGGCGGAGAAGGTGGTGATGGAGGATGCTGGGGTGAGATGGGTGATGTCTGAACGAAGGTTTCAGCGGAGAGGTCAGTGGTGGTTATGGGGGTGGCTGTGGTCTCAATGGGTACTTCCCGTTCTGTGACGGGTATCCTGATAGTCTTACCTGCTCGTGGTAATGTGTCCACTCTGCGTTTGTCATACCTTACGGACTGGCGGACTGCGGTGTGGACAGCCTCTGGAACTCCTAAGGAGTCTGACACTAATTTGAGGGTGTCAATGAAATGTTGGTCCACTCCTTCATCGGATAGCATTTCTTGCATCAAAGCTTGACCTGATACCAGAGAGAGCTGATGCCTTTCTTGTACTGCTTTGATAGTGTCGTATAGCCTTCGTAGTTGAGATGTATATGCAGGTGCACCTACAAGTTCTGGCACTTCTTGTTGCTCCTCTTGTTGCTCTTGATCATACTCCTCCTCCTCATCCTCCTGTTCTTCATCTCCGTCATCTTCTTCCTCCACTTCAACAGGTGTGACAGGTGCTTGGGAGGTTGTGGCCTGCATTTGTACATTTTCCGCTTGTTGTGCTTCTTCTGTTTCCAGCTCTACATCTTGTAATAGTTGTTCGAAGTCTTCATTAGTGAGTTCTTCCAAAGCTGCACCACTAGGAAATTCGAGATCCGTTGGGATGGGAGGAAATATCAAAGTGGAACCATCGGTGCTGCGTCTTGGAAGTCGGAGTGTGAATGGTCGGACTCTTCGGGGTGGCGGGGTGACTTCTGGTGTTAGGGTGGCCCCACGTGGCTGAGCACATGGGACTTGGACCGTGCCTCTCATCTTCTTAGAAGGGGGTCCAGTGGATGTTCTGCCTCGAAACTGCTCTACCCGATTCCACATCAGGGCTCGTTGGATTGGGATGTCATAAGCCAAACACCTATAGATGATTCTTGTCAGAGCACAGCAACCATATAAAACCTGTTTCCGCGGCCAGCGTTTGTGAGCTAAGTGTATCTGATCAATTATCCAGTGGGGTAGGTTGATGGTGAGGCTCTGTGTCTCTGCCAGATACAGGCTAAACCAAATCTTTTTGTGCGGCATGGTGAATCTATCCTGCGCCGGGAAAGCAAAGTGTTGCATGCACATGCGAAGGTGTATTGCAATATTAGGCGTCATGGATACCATGTCTTTTAGTTTGGTGAGACTTCGATTCTTCATGTAGTCCGGTACTAGGGTTTCCTTCTCTGTAGGAATATGCATGCCGCGCATATCCAGAGCTTCTCTCACCAAATTGTTTGATAGCCTAAACCTCTTGAGCTCATTCCCCTTTGTCAGAGATGGAATCACAAATGAGCTTGCACCTTTTGGGTTCGGATTTGGAGTCAAGGTGTTGATGAGATAGTAGCATCGCATGAAGTCAGGTTTTGGGAGTCGGGCACTGAAATAGGCACTCAATCCGGCTTTTTCCCATATCGGACGTAGACCTTCCGCATTTTGTAACTTCTCAAATTCTCTTGTAAAGAAATGGTATCTGCCTTGCTTTCCATTGTAGTCCAACTCTGATTCCCATAGATACGTTCCTTCCCCCAATGGTCCTGCTACCTCGGTAAACCAATGTGAAGTCTTTCCCACGGGCATGGTGTGGCCACGCGGAGGGTCCGCAATAGGTATGATTTTGACGGCCTGCAACTCTTCTGGTCTTTCAACTGTCTCAGGCAAAACGGGTAAACTGTCCAAGTCCACCACTTGCGGGTTTGTTTCTGTGTGAGAGCTAGTTCCTGCGGCCTCCGCCATGTTGAGAATGTCGCAGCTGATTCTGTGAGAATATATGAATAAACGTTAACATTGCAATGGACACAAAAATGACATGGTGTCCCTTGTTACAATATTAACTTAAAGTTCTGGAGTGGTTAGGAGTTAATAAGTGCTCGGTGCTGGTGTGTGTAGTTAGGAGTTAGGTAGACCTAGGAGCTAAGCGAAATGATGTGAAGCGGTTAGTAGGTGGTCATGGATTTACAATAGGGTCAGGGGGTTTGTTACAAGTCTTGGGCTGCCAAAGGCAGTGGATGGGTTTTACTCGTGGTTCCGTAGAGATTCTCGAGAGCTTTATAGGTGTGTCAGCTTTATCCTGGGGCCTTTTAGGGGCCCATTTACAACTGATTCTGTTCGTGTTCATGTGCCTTGGTGTTGAAAATGAGTGGATGTAGGCTGTGCGAGTGAATGGATCATGCTGTGTAGGGTGTGTTCTTGGTATAGCTATCTGAGCCCGCAAACAAGCCTTAGGCACCCAAATTTGTCTTGATTGTGGGCTAGCCTTCATCGACCTTTTGGGCACCCAAATAGATTTCACGTTAGCAGCAGAATTTCCGAAAGACTTCTTATTAGTGACGTGTTGTTGGTTACTAATAAGTGGCTTTGCCCGTGCGGTTGGCGTGGTTGCCACCGGGTGTTCGCCTTTTCGCACCCACACTTGGTTCATTTGTTGAGACATTCTGCTGCGCAGGTTCTTTTGATGTCCGGCATAGGTAGTACTCTGTTTCTTCTGCCTTTGCTCCACCTTTGGTTGTTGCCTCCTTCTGGCCTTTGGAAAAGAAGGGAGTTCCGTTGCATCCCTGACTCCTTTTTTGCAAATATCATTCCTCTGCAACACAGGATTTTGAACAAGAACAGCATGGTCATCTTCATGTGTACCCCTGGAGGGACCAGGAGTCTGTGCCTTTCCTAGTTCCCCGAGTGCTCCTTTATCCAACTCTATTGTAATTCGACTATGATTGACCCATACTTGAAGAAGTCCACTTCTTAGGTTTAAGTTGACTGCTTGGTCATAGATCCAGTCTTGACCCAAAACAAGAGGTTCAGTGAGATCCTCATCTTGACACACTAGTGCTTTAACTGTCATTGCCTCATCATGAACGTAGAGGGGAAGTTCCACCTCGCCCATGCAAGGGGTTTCCACGCCTCCCAATCCTATGAGGTATGCTTCCACAGGATGGACAGTTAACTGTAACTCTTGACAGTAAGACAACTTAACAGCGCTAGTGGCAGCACCTGAGTCAATCAAGGCTCTTACAGTCCTTGCACTTTTTCCTTGTCCTATATCTAGGGTTACGAAAGGACGTCGATCAGTTATCCTAGGTGAGCTGGTTCCTGCGACTTCACACATTGCCACATGATATCCTTGATCTGCATAGTCATTTGTCCTAGGCTGCTCTCTACCTTGCCTACGTAATTTCATCCTTCTAATGCGTTCTAAAGCTTCTGCTTGAGCTTCTTCTCGCACTCGCTTTTCTTCCTCTTTGCATTTCTTAGCAGTGTTGAGTCGGCTAAGCATTTCCTCCGTGAGGGGTTCCTGATACAACTTGACTCTGCAACCGCTAATATAATTTGGGAGAACATCACCCTCTAATGTGGCCAATTGTACCGCTCCGCTTGTGGAGATCCTATTGATGATCATAGGTCCGTAGCCTCTCTTTTCTAGCTTCCTCGCGTGTTGTTTGAGTGTATAGACTAGGACTAGATCTCCTGCTTTCAAGCCTTTATCCCTCACATGGGCATCGAAGTATGCCTTCTGCCTCTTTTTAGCTGCATATATTCCAGCAGCGGCTCTCAGTCTTGTTTCTCCTAATCGTTCAAGGTCAAAGATCCTAGAGGAAAGCTCATGACCTGTCCATTCATGCTCTTGTGCTACTCTCAATGTAGGGATTAAGAAGTCCAAGGGTAACACAGCGTTTTGGCCAAATACCATCTGAAAGGGGGTGGCTTGGAGTACCGTTTTGTAGGCAACTCGGTATGCCCAAACAGCATGGTGTAGCTGTTTGTCCCAATCAGAGCGTTTAGTGTTCACTAATTTCGTCAGTACATTGCATAGGATCTTATTAGTGCTCTCAGCTTGTCCATTAGCTTGAGGGTGATAAGGGGCAGACTTCTTGTGTATTACCAAGAATTCTTGGAGTAGATTTTCAATCACTTCGTTCAAGAAATGAGTGCCTCTATCACTTACAAGCTCTATAGGTAGCCCGTATCTTGTGAATACATTCTCAAACAAGAATTTGGCAGTTGTTTGAGCATCGTTCTTGGTTGTAGCTTTTACCTCTACCCACTTAGTGAGATAATCTGTTGCCACAATGATGTATTCCGCATGAGAACCCTTAGCTGGGGGATTAATAGGACCTACGAAGTCTATTCCCCACTTAGAGAATGCACGTCCACCCATCATAGGTTTCAATGGCATCTCATCTTTGCGTATAGGATACTGGGTCCTCTGACAGACATCACACCGTTTCACATAGGTATGTGCATCCATGTGAAGGGTAGGCCACCAGAAGCCCGCAAATAGTATCGCTTTGATCACCCGATCTGGTCCAAAGTGTCCTCCTGCTACACCTTGGTGAGCAGTTTCCAAGATCTTCAGATATTCACTTTCGTGGACACATAGTCTCAGGTAACCATCTTTACCTCGCTTATATAGATTATCACCTATGAGTGAGTAATCCTGGGCTTCTTGTTCTAAACTCCTTTTCCTAGCTAGAGTCATGTCTGGAGGGAATGTGTTTGTCCTCAAGAATGATACTAGAGGTTCACTCCAATCTGGCACAATGGATACTTGATAGAGAGTGGCATGTTCCACAGGTGGTTTATTGCAACAGATTGGGCATTCCTTGCACAACTTTTGGACATCCGCTTCCATAGTTGGCCAATGCACTCCGAATCTCTTTAGAGTCTGCAACGTTCGTTGTTTTGAATGGTGTTGCTCTAACGCACCTACATGTGCTAATTGCAACCATTTAGCGTACTCATCCTCTTCTACGCAACAAGCCAAGATCCCTTGATCTGTGTGCTTGTACATGCTTCCTGCCATGATGTGGTACTTTTGGGCTTTTACAACCTCTCTATTCCGTGTGTTTACCACAGGATGGTTAGGCCCGTATGTCAATACTGGTACCAATGGCTTAGCCCACTGCGGTACCACTTCCAAATTAAACAAGTAAGCATCAGGAAGGTCATCTGACACTCCTTGTGGGGCTTCTCCAGATGTGAGCCTAGAGAGATGATCTGCTCTCAAGTGAGTCCTACCTTTTCTCACCACAACCTCAAAGTCATATTCCATTAGTAAGAGAAACCATCTTACTAATCTACCTGTATTGCATGGCTTGTTTACTAAGTACAACAATGCCTGATGGTCCGTAAAAAATTTAAACTTATTTGCAAGCAAATAATGTCTAAACTTTTTAACTGCATATACCATGCCTAATCCTTTTCGTTCAGTAGTGGTATAATTTCGTTCAGCCGCATTCAATTGTCTACTGGCATAGGCAATTGGAAGATCCATATTACCTTCACCAGTAGGTTGTGCAAGTACACATCCAATAGCATAATTGGATGCGTCCACGTGAACATGGAATGGCTTATTCCAATCTGGTGTGGTCAAGATTGGTGCTGAACATAATCTTCGTTTAAGCTCCTGGAAGGAATTCTCACATTCATCCGTCCACTCAAAGTTTGTCAGAAGTCCGTACATGGGCTTTGCGATGACAGCATACATGTGGATGAAACGTCGGTAATACCCACAATGCCCCATGAAAGCTTGTACTTCCTTGACATTCTTTGGCCTCGGTAGCTCTGCTATGGCTCTCACTTTTTCTTCGTCTGTAGATATGCCATTCTTTGACACTATGTGTCCTAGAATCTTGCCTTGCCTGACCATAAAAACGCACTTCTCTGGGTTCAGGCAGACTTGGTATTCTCTACATTTGTCAAAGATTTGTCTGAGTTCAGGAATATGGGTTTGTCTAACATTGGAATGAGCACAGAGATCATCAACATAGACTTCTAAACTCTTCCTCAGGAACTCCTTAAACACATGGCACATCAGCCTCTGGAAGGTAGCTGGTGCATTGGTAAGCCCAAATGGCATTACTCTAAAAGCAAAAATGCCCCATTCTGTGGCAAAGGCTGTCTTATGCTGATCCTCTGGAGCTATGGCTACTTGATTGTAGCCCGAAAATCCATCGAGGAAGCTGTACACTTCCTTGCCTGCCACTCTTTCTAAGAGATGTTCTGTGATGGGAAGCGGATAGTTATCTCGAATCGTGGCGGCATTAACCTTTTTCAAGTTAATGCACACACGCAGTTTGCCATTCTTTTTGGGTACCACTACGATGGGGGATACCCATTCAGTGTGCTCAATTTCATAGATAAATCCAGCTTCAACCAGTCTATCTATCTCTTCCTTGATCTTAGCAGCGTAGTTATCGTTATATGTATAAGGCTTTTGCTTAGAGGGTTTGGCGTCTGAGGTCATGGGGATGGTGTGTGAGCATATGTCAGGGTCAACACCTTTCAAATCCTTGTAACTCCAAGCGAATACATCTCTGTATTCTCTTAGCAAGGCAATCAATTCGTGCTCTTCTTCTGCTGTTAGGTCATGACCTATGTACGTACATCTCTCCTCTCCTTCTTCTAGGGCCACTACTATTTTCTTGGTGGTTTCTTTGTTATCATAGGCCTCTCCTGATTGTGCCTCTCGTTTAGGCATTCTTATCATGACTCTCCTGTCGTCTATCTCATACTTCTTAAAATTTTCTGGGACCTCAAACAAAGATTCTTCCTCCTCTGGTGAGACTTCTTTCTTCTTTCGTTTCTTTCCTTCTTCCCTTGGGGTCATATGCGTTGCTAATCTTACATCATTCGTAACCTCTCCATGCCTCTGGGGTTGAAATTCTACTTCATGGAAATATTCTTCATCTGATGCAAATGGTGGGTCCATAATGATTGACTCTAGATCGGAGTCACTTGCATCCTCAAATGCATCAGGGCTAGGTTCGCATTCTTCTAGAACTGCCTCTCCCATGATTGGCTCTATGGAGAAGACTGAAATATCATAGCCATCCTCATCACAGTGAGGTGTCCATTGTTCTTCGTTGATGGCTACGTCCATTGTTGCTAAGATTTCTGCCCAACCGTGAGGTTCAAATTCTTCGTCTGGAAAAACTACAGGTGCATAGGCTGGGTCTTGGATTGATCTATGGGTTTCGTTCGCACCTACCTCTCTGGCTTTCTCTCTCTTCTCTTCCTCCACTGCTACCTTACACATCCATAAGTGAGTATCTTCATGCATCCATGAGGATCCAGACCCTATGGAATGCACCGATTCTGTATCATCTTTGGCTCTATGGATGGGATTCCACTGGATAGGAGGTACATCCCTATGAGAGTAATCTTTGAGATTGACTTTGGTCGTAACACCTAAGTGCTGCAGGTACAAAGAATTGGTTCCCCAATCCTGTACCACTTGCAACTGTCGCATAAATGGTCTTCCCAAAATCATCTCATAGGCATGATTTTTGTTGAAGTCACATATAGCAAAACTATGCTCAAACTCGACACCACAAGTGGTGAGAGTTATTCCTTCTAGCAATCCTAGGGGTCTCTCTATGTGACCATCGGCCATTTGCAATTTCATTCTCGTTGGTCTGAGTGCCGGCTTGCCCCAACGCTTCCAAAGGGAAGTGGTGGCAATTGCAACTCCTGCACCTGAGTCCAAAATTGCCTTAGTGGTGTAGTCCTGGTAGGTAATGGGAAGATAGGTGTTCCCTTCTTCACCTTCACACATATCTCCTATCTTATCCAAGGGAATTTCTGGCACTGTCCTATGGGATCCTACCCGGGAATGAGGTTTTGCAACTTCAGTTACTCAACTGGCTGCACATTTCCGCACCTTTAGTCTATCCTCAGGCAGTTCTTCCAAAGTGCAATCGCGTTGCACCTTGGTGTTCGTTACTACCTCCGTGTTCCTTGGTATGACTGAGTCGTCATTCCTTACCATGACTGTGGGTGCTCTCATACATGTGGACTTTGCTTCCCATGGGCCTGTGAAGTGGGGTAGCTCCTGTATGGAATTAGACTCAAAGTCCAATCTCTCATGAGACTGAGTACTCTCATGTTCCCCATAAATGGATGGGATGTCTTGTGGGAATTGGTCGTGTGCATCGTCCACAAGTTCAAATGGAGGGGCGACCTCACTTTCGTTATCCCATTTATCTTCTTGAATCTCTCGTAGAAAGTCGGGTGCAAACCGATTCATAGAAGAAGAAGTGTCTGGCTCCGTAGAATTAGGCACATAAGCAACCTGGGAAGGAGGGCTTATTCTATCGTTGGCTCTCTCCTTGTTCCCATAGATGGCTGGAGCACAAGCTTCTTGGGGAGGATTACTTATTCTATTACTTTTCCGAACAGGCTCATACGCTCTCTGAGAAGGAATGTGGGTCACCTGTGGAGGTACATACGCTTTCGGGGAAGGCTCATGTGACTTTTGGGGGGGGGGGGGATAAGCTTCTTGAGGAGGCTGGCTTATCCGTTCTCTTGCCCTCTCCTTTCGTTGAGGGGCAGGTTCCTTCTATGATTGTGCAATTAACTTCTCTATTCTTTCCAGCAATCCATCAAAGTGTAACTGCGTCTTAGCTGAACTAGAAATGTTAAATAGGCGGCTGGCCTCAAACATGGTCTGAGCCAATTCCACCATTTTGGCACAAATCTTAGTTCGTTCAAGCTCTAGCTCGGCTCTAGGGTAGCATTTTTCATGATCAGTTATGGTTGGCCTTTCTTGGATTCTGGCCTGATATGCTTTAAGCATCATATTAAGGTCCTCGGGAGTGGGGTCAGCTAGGACTGATCCTACTCTAGGGGGTGGTGGGATTTGATGAGGCGGTGGGGGAGGTGGTGGGTTGGATGGAGGTGGGGTAATGTGAGAGGGAGTTGGAGCTGTGAGTTCAGTTATCCTCGCTTTGGTTTCTCTTATGCTTTCCTCAAGCTCACTCATCTTTTTCGCCCATTGCCTTTTCATACGTTCGTGGCTATCTCTCCAAACTCTAGTCCTTTTCTTGGTTATGCTCTCAGTTTCACTAGCTGTTGGGCTCTTTTCCTGGTCTACCTCTTGGTTTTGCTGCAATGCTTGTGCCCTAGTGACTACCTGCACTGGTGCAGTGGAAGTGACGCTTCCTGAGGAACCTACAACCAAACCAATCACATTGATAGGAGTGATTTTTGGCATATTATTGGGGTTCTTTGGGCAATCTCGTAAAAGATGCTCTTTTCCACAATCTTGGCAAAAGCCTTGGATTGTCACGGACTGAGTTTGTGTAGGTGGAGGTAAGGGGCATTCACGAACGAAGTGATCTCCTTGACATCGGTAGCATGGTCCTCTAGGAAATGGTGGTCGTACCTGCCTAGGTTGAGGCCTAGGGTTGGGGTTTGCATACATGACGTTCGTGTAATCCGATTCCCAACTAGGTTCACTTGGTTCTTCGCTATAGTATGACTCACCATGTTCCGGAGACTGCATGTAGTAAGCTTGGGGACTATCGACATGTGTAGAATCAAAGCTATGGTCACTCGGGTCACTTTCTGAGATCAATGGGGTTACTGGTACTATGGCTCTATTCAGGTTTTCTTCTGCAACAGCATACTTCACTGGAATCACGTTAGCGGGGTTTGGAGGCTGTTGAGCTAGTACCGGTTGAGGTCTCTGTTGGGCCTGATATGGTTGCTGATAGGTTTGTTGGGGTCTAGCATATTGTGGTGGTGGAGGGTACTGGTTCTGGTATCTGCCTTGTTGGTAGGGCTGAGGGTATGGTTGCCTAAGTGCCTGTTTGTTGTATGGGCAATCTTGTGCGGTGCGGTTTGTGTACTTCCGTTCTATGGTGCAGTACTGGCTACTAGGGTTAACTTGGGGTTGAGCCATAATGGGACACACATTTGCCATGTGGTCGCCACCGCATGTATAGCACCTCTTCACAGGGGCAAACCTTGGGATTTGTTTGCCAGTGACACCTAATTTCTGAGCTACCTTTTCGGCAAGTTCCTCAATTGATGTGGATTGCGTGGAAGAGTGACTAGATGCGCTATCTGAATCTTTGTAGATTTTAGAGAGCTCTACTTCTTCCCCTAGGTTATCTTCAATGTCAATGCACATGCGTACACATTCTTCTATGGTCCTAGGGTCCTTCAGATACACATAGGATCTCAACTTCGTACTCAGCAATCCATCAAGGAATAAGGCTACTTGTTTAGCAGATGTGGGTAGTTCCGAAATAGGGCACCTTTCAAGATATTGTCTAAATCTTCTTCCGGCCAATCTGACAGTCTCTTGGGGGGTCTGTTTGAAGCTGTGAATCAATGAGGAGGTATTGTGCCTTATGCCGCTCTTAGAGAACTCTACAATGAATGCCTCTAGGAGTTGGTCTATGCTCCTGAACTGACGCTCATCTAATGGCTGAAACCATGTAAGAGCTGTGTTCCTAAGGGTTAGACCGAAGGCATTGTACTACGTGAACAGATCTTCCACTTGTTCAGCTCTCAAGACTTGCTTGAACTCCGCCACATGATCATAGGGATCTCTTGTGCCGTCAAAGTAATTCTTCATGGACTTAACTAGCTGGGTGGGTCTCAAAGTTCTTGTGTGCTCTCTAGGCCTTGGCAGAGGGAATCCATCTACATTTCTTTGGTTCCTGTGGGCTCTATGCATCTCAGGTTCTACCCTATTTGTCTCTGTTCTCGTTCTTTCTCTGCCCACTGGGTTGGCAAAACTTACTTCTGGTCTATCTCTACTTCTGTCTCTTTGCGTACCATGAGCTTGGGAAGTTCCAGCCCCAGGGTGACCATAGGATACATTTGATCTTGGTTGAGGGAAGATAAATTCACCCTTCCAAGTGTAAGCATGCCTATCATTTTCTGTCACCACAAAGATCCGTTCTGAAGCATGATCTAAGTAGGTCACTCTGCCTGGGCTATCCGGATCCTTAAACTCATAGATCATGATATTTCCTATGTCTGTTGGCTGATTAGACTTATACCTCCAAAAGGCTTCATCAGTTTCTCGATTAAGGAGCAACTCTATGCTCTTGTTGTCTTGAGGGACCCATTCAGGCGTGATAAGCCTAGTGAGAACTGATTTACCTCGAGGGGTTCTAGGTTCTGCGCCCATGTTCCCTTGTTCCAGGTCCCCTAAGTCCGCTTCTGAGATTACGTTCCCAAAGTCATCTGTCCTATCAGGGTGACTAGTGACTACATATATAGTTCCTTCTTTGTCCAGATATGCACCGTTTTCAAACTTGACAGCTGGGTGCTCTAGTCCAATGGATTGATCAGGGTTTTTAATCTGGACCACAGATCTTCCTAGGCCGTCCTCATAGATGCTAGCACCTAGTCGGTTGGTCCTAAGGTACTCCAGCTGCGTTTTGTAAGGGCCTTCTACCCTGTACAAATAAGGCACTCCTGAACTTCCCGTAGGTCTGTCCATGCCTTGAGACATTTCTGACTCACTGGTCTCAGAGCTAGGGTAGTATGAGTGGTGGCTCAACTGCTGGGCCCAAGACCTTGCAGCGTGATTGACACTAGCCTCTGAAGACTTAAGGCTTTGTCTTTCCCTTGCCAAATGTCGTCCTGATCTAAGGTTCATATGCCTAACTGATTAGCCCAATTGTCCCAAAGTACAACCTCGTTGCCGATTAATTAGTACCAGACACTTGATTCTTTTTAGTTATTTTATCACGTTTGAGTTCTTGTCTGATATCACGTCGTCGGAATACTTGAGTTTTGTTCGTACTTTTAGGTTGATCGTTCCACGTTAGGTCATGTTACCGACCGTACAGAGATTAGATTTTTATCTTGAACTTGAGTTTTTAGGTAGTCTTCAACTTGATGACTGCCTACCGTCGCTCTGACTTACTCCTACCTCTCGTCGTGCTTAGCCTAAGCTATGAATTGACAGAGGGGGTTAAAAGTGTCCAACCTTTTGTTTCCTGCTCGGTTGTCCTTGAGTGCCCAGGAAATGTGTTCCCAAGCTCGCACTTACACTTGCTCAGAACGCCTTTCGATGCTCTGTAAGAGTTTCAAAGTTAGCTTTGAACTTACATTCCAAGGACAGAACCAATTATTTTCATTCATGTAGCACAAACACCACTTTCATAGTGATTTTCAAGAAAACAATCCTAAGGACCCCTGACTTTGATCCCCCTAGGTATGGTCCAACAAGCCCTAGAGCTTAAAAAATGGATCTCGTATGAAAAAGTTGTGACCGTTCAGGGTTCTAGGGTTACGACAGGGTTCAAACAGGATCACTGTGCAACAGGTTTTCCCCAAGTTGTTTTCCTAAGGCTTCCCCATGTGCTCAAGAGCATAATATTTATGCCCAAAATTAGCCCCACTTTTCAATTAACAACCCTAAAAAATTTGGCTAAAATTGGTTGTCAATCGCGATGGATAGGGCTGTCAATCGCGATGGACAGGCGGTCGGTCGCGATGGACAGAGACTTCAGTCAATCGCGATGGACAGGGGGTTGAGTCAATCGCGATGGACAGGCAGTCGGTCGCGATGGACAGAGACTTCAGTCAATCGCGATGGACAGGGGGTTGAGTCAATCGCGATGGACAGGCAGTCGGTCGCAATGGACAGAGACTTCAGTCAATCGCGATGGACATGGGGTTGAGTCAATCGCGATGGACAGGCAGTCGGCCGCGATGGACAGAGACTTCAGTCAATCGCGATGGACAGGGGGTTGAGTCAATCGCGATGGACAGGCAGTCGGTCGCGATGGACAGAGACTTCAGTCAATCGCGATGGACATGGGGTTGAGTCAATCGCGATGGACAGGCAGTCGGTCGCGATGGACTGGCAGTCAATCGCGATGGACAGAGCTGTCAATCGCGATGGACTGAAATTTTGCAAGATTTTCAAAAATTTTAGTGGGAATGTGGTGTGCAGGGTCTCTAGTCCACTGTGGTGCACTCAGATTTACCAACAAGTGAAAATTTCTGTCAATCGCGATGGACAGAAGGCGGCGACTGCGAGACAGTTTCGTCGAGTTCCGTACCTGCGCGGAAAGCTGGAGATGGTGATGTGACCTGTACCTGCAAGACAGCTCAGAAAACATGCAAAAAAGAGCACATGCAAATTCGCTCTCTCGCTCTCTCTCACAAGTGAAATGAGGGAAATGAGGTGGAGGTGGGGATATAGTCAAAAAACTGAAATTTTCGCGATGATGGATATGGAGGTGGTAGGTGGTGATGATGATGATGGAAATGAAGATGGTAAAGAAAGTAAAAGAAAATCTATGAGAGTGAAGAAAATACCTACAACTCCAACGCGTCAACTCTACGTCTTACCGTCACACGCTCGTCCTCAAAGCTCGATCCCCGGCAACGGCGCCAAAATTTGGTGTAGCTCAGTGATGAGTAGCACCTCCTTTAATGTCAATCCGGGAAGACGTGAGGATGGTATGAAGACCTCGAGCAAGTGGCGGCACAAGTGCGTGAGTGAGAAGCACACTAGCATGCACACACATACACACACACGCGCACACACAGTAAGACAAAGAGTGAGAATCAATGGAGCTTTTTAGATTACTTTCAAAATGCTCTTACAAGTTCGTTTCAATTACAATCTAACCCCCAAAAATGAGCTCTCTAGCTCTTTTTATAGTTTTTGACTAGCTTTTGGCCCTGTCCAGACCTAGTGTCCGGCCTAGTTAAAAATTAGGTTCCAGGGCCAATTTGAGGGCTCAAACGGAGTCTAAGAAATACGAAAATTGATATGTAGGTACTTCTAAGGCTCCTCAAGCTCAAGGACTCCTTGGCTTGCACAAAATGGAGCTACAAAAATATGAAATGGTATTTACAATGATTGTTAGTGATAAGAATCACTGTTAAAAGATGTAGATTGGAAAAATTGAAGGGCCTATCTGCCAGATTTGCGTCGACTGCTTTGTCTACTTACTCCTTCACCTTGTTCTGACTCTCTCCGTTGGCTTCCTTGTCTCGTCAATCCTTGGGTTCCCATACTGCTCTCAACAGATGCGGATGTCTTCTGATGGAACTGCTCTATATCTGGTAGGGCTAATGGTTGCTCCTACGGTTCCTTCCATAGCCGCTTCAAAGTTGTCTTGATTTTGTTGTTGAAGTCGTTTGTTCTCTTCTAGTGCTGCGGCCATATGCTTCCTTAATAGCCCAATGTTGCGTCTGAGTGTGGCGTTAGATATCATTTGCGCTTGAAGCACTGTTTCTAGTTCCTTGACTGCTTGGTCATCTACAGTTGATGTCTTTGCTTCCAATTCGGAGTGAGCCTGTTGTAGTGTGGTATGCTCGGTTAGGAGCGTCTGGTAGTCAGCCTCAAGAGTGGTGACTCTAGCTTGCAGACGTTGAGATTCTGCCTGGAGGGCAGCAGTGCGTTCTTCCAATTGATGGTAGTCTTGTTGTAGCTGATGTGCACACTGAAGTAATGTGTTGAACGTGCTATTTACATTATGAGATGCAAGGGGAAAAGTTTGAAATGCAGGGGAGGAGGGATTGGGTAGGGGGGTAGTGAATGCTGTGTGTGCCAATGATGTGAGTGGTGAGGTGGGGGGTAGTGGAGGGGGAGAGGGTGGAATCATGGGGAGAGGTGCTGTGGTGGGTGAAATGTCCATCGGGTCAGACAGAGTGGTGTGTATAGGGGCTACCATGTAGTTGGGTATGGTAGGTGAGGTGAGTGTGGTGTTCGTGTAAATTGATGTCGTTGCGAACAGCGGGGAAAGGTGCCTTTGAAACATTGGAGAGCGGAAGAACTGCTCCACAAAGGACGGGTATTGGGGTGGTGAGGTCCGGTTGAAAGAGGTGTAGGGGCCAGCTGGGAAGTGAGGGTCATGGAATGGAGGTACTCGTATTGGGGGATAGGTCGGGAAACACAGGGTTCCTTCTGTGGGCGCTGGGTTTCCAACTACACTTGTAATTATGGGATGGCCAGTCATGGGTTCAGAGGATAGACGGGACGAAGTGTACAAGGGATTGGTGACGAAGGAGAAGAGGGTGTCTTGTGAGGTGGGTTCTCGAAATGAGAATGATTTGAATGAGGATGGGTTATAAGTGAATGTAGAGGTGATGACTGTCGTTTCTTTCGAGGTGGGAGGTGGTGGTGGGGGTGGAGAAGGTGGTGATGGAGGACGCTGGGGTGAGATGGGTGATGTCTGAACGAAGGTTTCAACGGAGAGGTCAGTGGTGGTTGTGGGAGTGGCTGTGGTCTCAATAGGTACTTCTGGTTTTGTGACGGGTATCCTGATAGTCTTACCTGCTCGTGGTAACGTGTCCACTCGGCGTTTGTCATATCTTACGGACTGGCGGACTGCGGTGTGGACAGCCTCTGGAACTCCTAAAGAGTCTGACACTAATTTGAGGGTGTCAATGAAGTGTTGGTCCACCCCTTCATCTGATAGCATTTCTTGCATCAAAGCTTGACCTGATACCAGAGAGAGTTGATGTCTTTCTTGTACTGCTTTGATAGTGTCATATAGCCTTCGTAGTTGAGCTGTATATGCAGGTGCACCTACAAGTTCTGGCACTTCTTGTTGCTCCTCTTGTTGCTCTTGATCATACTCCTCCTCATCATCCTCCTGTTCTTCATCTCCGTCCTCTTCTTCCTCCACTTCAACAGGTGTGACAGGTGCTTGGGAGGTTGTGGCCTGCATTTGTATATTCTCCGCTTGTTGTGCCTCTTCTGCCTCCAGCTCTACATCTTGTAATAGTTGTTGGAAGTCTTCATTAGTGAGTTCTTCTAAAGGTGCACCACTAGGAAATTCGAGATCCGTTGGGATGGGAGGAAATATCAAGGTGGAACCATCCGTGCTGCGTCTTGGAAGTCGGAGTGTGAATGGTCGGACTCTTCGGGGTGGCGGGGTGACGTCTGGTGTTAGGGTGGCTCCACGTGGTTGAGCACATGGGACTTGGACCGTGCCTCTCATCTTCTTAGAAGGGGGTCCAGTGGATGTCCTGCCTCGAAACTGCTCTACCCGATTCCACATCAGGGCTCGTTGGATTGGAATGTCATAAGCCAAACACCTATAAATGATTCTTGTCAGAGCACAACAACCATATAAAACCTATTTCCGCGGCCAGCGTTTGTGAGCTAAGTGTATCTGATCAATTATCCAGTGGGGTAGGTTGATGGTGAGGCTCTGTGTCTCTGCCAGATACAGGCTAAACCAAATCTTTTTGTGCGGCATGGTGAATCTATCCTGCGCCGGGAAAGCAAAGTGTTGCATGCACATGCGAAGGTGTATTGCAATATTAGGCGTCATGGATACCATGTCCTTGAGTTTGGTGAGACTTCGATTCTTCATGTAGTCCGGTACTAGGGTTTCCTTCTCTGTAGGAATATGCATGCCGCGCATATCCAGAGCTTCTCTCACCAAATTGTTTGATAGCCTAAACCTCTTGAGCTCATTCCCCTTTGTCAGAGATGGAATCACAAATGAGCTTGCACCTTTTGGGTTCGGATTTGGAGTCAAGGTGTTGATGAGATAGTAGCATCGCATGAAGTCAGGTTTTGGGAGTCAGGCACTGAAATAGGCACTCAATCCAGCTTTTTCCCATATCGGACGTAGACCTTCCGCATTTTGTAACTTCTCAAATTCTCTTGTAAAGAAATGGTATCTGCCTTGCTTTCCATTGTAGTCCAACTCTGATTCCCATAGATACGTTCCTTCCCCCAAAGGTCCTGCTACCTCGGTAAACCAATGTGAAGTCTTTCCCACGGGCATGGTGTGGCCACGCGGAGGGTCCGCAATAGGTATGATTTTGACGGCTTGCAATTCTTCTGGTCTTTCAACTGTCTCAGGCAAAACGGGTAAACTGTCCAAGTCCACCACTTGCGGGTTTGTTTCTGTGTGAGAGCTAGTTCCTGCTGCCTCCGCCATGTTGAAAATGTCGCAGCTGATTCTGTGAGAATATATGAATAAACGTTAACATTGCAATGGACACAAAAATGACATGGTGTCCCTTATTACAATATTAACTTAAAGTTTTGGAGTGGTTAGGGTTAATAAGTGCTCGGTGCTGGTGTGTGTAGTTAGGAGTTAGGTAGACCTAAGAGCTAAGCGAAACGATGTGAATTAAGAGTGAAGCGGTTAGTAGGTGGTCATGGATTTACAATAGGGTCAGGGGGTTTGTTACAAGTCTTGGGCTGCCAAATGCAGTGGATGGGTTTTACTCGTGGTTCCGTAGAGATTCTCGAGAGCTTTATAGGTGTGTCAGCTTTAACCTGAGGCCTTTTAGGGGCCCATTTACAACTGATTCTGTTCGTGTTCATGTGCCTTGGTGTTGAAAATGAGTGGATGTAGGCTGTGCGAGTGAATGGATCATGCTGTGTAGGGTGTGTTCTTTGTCTAGCTATTTGAGCCCGCAAACAAGCCTTAGGCACCCAAATTTGTCTTGATTGTGGGCTGGCCTTCATCGACTTTTTGGGCACCCAAATAGATTTCACGTTAGCAGAAGAATTTCCGGAAGACCTCTTATTAGTGACGTGTTGATGGTTATTAATAAGAGGCTTCGCCCGTGCTGTTGGCGTGGGTGCAACCGGGTGTTCGCCTTTTCGCACCCACACTTGGTTCACTTGTTGAGACATTCTGCTACGCAGGTTCTTTTGATGTCCGGCATAGGTAGTACTCTGCTTCTTCTGCCTTTGCTCCACTGTTGGTTGTTGCCTCCTTCTGGCCTTTGGAAAAGAAGGGAATTCCTTTGCATCCCTGACTCCTTTTTTGCGAATATCATTCCTCTGCAACACATAGTTTTGGACAAGAACAGCATGGTCAACTTCATGTGCACCCCTGGAGGGACCAGGAGTCTGTGCCTTTTCTAGTTTCTTGAGTGCTCCATTATCCAACTCTACTGTAATTTGACTATGATTGACCCATACCTGAAGAAGTCCACTTCTTAGGTTTAAGTTGACTGCTTGGTCATAGATCCAGTCTTGACCCAAGACAAGAGGTTCAGTGAGATCCTCATCTTGACACACTAGTACTTTAACTGTCATTGCCTCATCATGAATGTAGAGGGGAAGTTCCACCTCGCCTATACAAGGGGTTTCCACGCCTCCCAATCCTATGAGATATGCTTCCACAGGATTAACAGTTAACTGTAACTCTTGACAGTAAGACACTCTAACAGCACTAGTGGCTGCACCTGAGTCAATCAAGGCTCTTACAGTCCTTGCACTTTTTCCTTGTCCTATATCTAGGGTTACAAAAGGACGTCGATCAGTTATCCTAGGTGAGCTGGTTCCGGCGACTTCACACATTGCCATATGATATCCTTGATCTGCATAGTCATTTGTCCTAGGCTGCTCTCTACCTTGCTTTCGTAATTTCATCCTTCTGATGCGTTCTAAAGCTTCTGCTTGAGCTTCTTCTCTAATTCGCTTCTCTTCCTCTTTGCGTTTCTTAGCAGTGTTGAGTCGGCTGAGCATTTCCTCCGTGAGGGATTCCTGATACAACTTGACTCTGCATCTGCTAATATAGTTAGGGAGAACATCGCCCTCTAATGTGGCTAATTGTACTGCTCCACTCGTGGAGATCCTATTGATAATCATAGGTCCGTAGCCTCTCTTTTCTAGCTTCCTCGCGTGTTGTTTCAGTGTATAGACTAAAACTAGATCTCCGGCTTTCAAGCCTTTATCCTTCACATGGGCATCGAAGTATGCCTTCTGCCTCTTTTTAGCTGCATATATTCCAGCAGCTGCTCTCAGTCTTGTTTCTCCTAATCGTTCAAGGTCAAAGATCCTAGAGGAGAGCTCATGACCTGTCCATTCGTGTTCTTGTGCTACTTTCAACGTAGGAATCAGGAAATCCAAGGGTAGCACAGCGTTTTGGCCGAATACCATCTGAAAGGGGGTGGCTTGGAGTACCATTTTGTAGGCAACTCGGTATGCCCAAACAGCATGGTGTAGCTGTTTGTCCCAATCAGAGCGTTTAGTGTTCACTAATTTCGTTAGTACATTGCATAAGATCTTATTAGTGCTCTCAGCTTGCCCATTAGCTTGAGGGTGATACGGGGCAGACTTCTTGTGTATTACCAAGAATTCTTGGAGTAGATTTTCAATCACTTCGTTCAAGAAATGAGTGCCTCTATCACTTACAAGCTCTATAGGTAGTCCGTATCTCGTGAATACATTCTCAAACAAGAATTTGGCAGTTGTTTGAGCATCGTTCTTTGTCGTAGCCTTTACCTCTACCCACTTTGGTGAGATAATCTGTCGCAACAATGATGTATTCCGCATGAGAACCCTTAGCTGGGGGATTAATAGGACCTACGAAGTCTATTCCCCACTTAGAGAATGCACGTCCACCCATCATAGGTTTTAGTGGCATCTCATCTTTGCGTATGGGATACTGAGTCCTCTGACAGACATCACACCGTTTCACATAGGTATGTGCATCCATGTGAAGGGTAGGCCACCAAAAGCCCGCAAATAGGATTGCCTTGATCACCCGATCCGGTCCAAAGTGTCCTCCTGCTACACCTTGGTGAGCAGTTTCTAAGATCTTAAGATACTCACTTTCATGGACACACAGTCTCAGGTAACCATCCTTACCGCGCTTGTATAGATTATCACCAACGAGTGAATAATCCTAGGCTTCTTGTTCCAAACTCCTTTTTCTAGCTAGAGTCATGTCTGGAGGGAATGTGTTTGTCCTCAAGAATGATACTAGAGGTTCACTCCAATCTGGCACAATGGATACTTGATAGAGAGTGGCATGTTCCACAGGTGGTTTAGTGCAACAGATTGGGCATTCCTTGCACAACTTTTGGACATCCGCTTCCATAGTTGGCCAATGCACTCCGAATCTCTTTAGAGTCTGCAACGTTCGTTGCTTTGAATGGTGTTGCTCTAACGCACCTACATGTGCTAATTGCAACCATTTAGCGTACTCATCCTCTTCTACGCAACAAGCCAGGATCCCTTGATCTGTGTGCTTGTACATGCTGCCTGCCATGATATGGTACTTTTGGGCTTTTACTATCTCTCTATTCCGTGTGTTCACCACTGGATGATTAGGCCCGTATGTCAATACTGGTACAATTGGCTTGGCCCACTGCGGCACCACTTCCAAATTAAACAAGTAAGCATCAGGAAGGTCATCTGACACTCCTTGTGGGGCTTCTCCTGATGTGAGCCTAGAGAGGTGATCTGCTCTCAAGTGAGTCCTACCCTTTCTTACCACAACCTCAAAATCATATTCCATTAGCAAGAGAAACCATCTTACTAATCTTCCTGTATTGCATGGCTTGTTTACAAGATATAACAATGCCTGATGATCAGTAAAAAATTTAAACTTATTTGCAAGCAAATAGTGTCTAAATTTCTTGACTGCATATACCATGCCTAATCCTTCGCGCTCTGTAGTGGTGTAATTCCGTTCAGCCGCATTCAATTGTCTACTGGCATAGGCAATTGGAAGATCCATATTACCTTCACCAGTAGGTTGTGCAAGCACACATCCAATAGCATAATTGGATGCATCCACATGAACATGGAATGGCTTATTCCAATCTGGTGTGGTCAAGATTGGTGCTGAACATAATCTTCGTTTAAGCTCTTGGAAGGAATTCTCACATTCATCAGTCCACTCAAAGTGTGTCAGAAGTCCGTACATGGGCTTTGCAATGACAGCATACATGTGTATAAATCGTCGATAATAACCACAATGCCCCATGAAAGCTTGTACTTCCTTGACATTCTTTGGCCTAGGTAGCTCTGCTATGGCTCTCACTTTCTCCTCGTCAGTAGATATGCCATTCTTTGACACTATGTGTCCTAGAATCTTACCTTGCCTTACCATAAAAACGCACTTTTCTGGGTTCAGGCAGACTTGGTACTCTCTACATTTGTCAAAGATTTGTCTGAGTTCAGGAATATGGGTTTGTCTAACAATAGAATGAGCACAGAGATCATCAACATAGACTTCTAAACTCTTCCTCAGGAACTCCTTAAACACATGGCACATCAGCCTCTGGAAGGTGGCTGGTGCATTGGTAAGCCCAAATGGCATTACTCTAAAAGCAAAAATGCCCCATTCTGTGGCAAAGGTTGTCTTATGCTGATCCTCTGGAGCTATGGCTACTTGATTGTAGCCCGAAAATCCATCAAGGAAGCTGTACACTTCCTTGCCTGCCACTCTTTCTAAGAGATGTTCTGTTATGGGAAGCGGATAGTTATCTCGAATTGTGGCTGCATTAACCTTTTTCAAGTTAATGCACACACGCAGTTTGCCATTCTTCTTGGGCACCACTACGATGGGGGATACCCATTCAGTGTGCTCAATTTCATAGATAAATCCAGCTTCAACCAGTCTATCTATCTCTTCTTTGATCTTAGCGGCGTAATTATCGTTATATGTATAAGGCTTTTGCTTAGAGGGTTTAGCATCTGAGGTCATGGGAATAGTGTGTGAGCATATGTCCGGGTCAACCCCTTTCAAATCCTTGTAACTCCAAGCGAATACATCTCTGTATTCTCTTAGCAAGGCAATCAATTCATGCTCTTCTTCTTCTGTCAGGTCATGGCCTATATACGTGCATCTCTCCTCTCCTTCTTCTATGGCCACTACTATTTTCTTGGTGGTTTCTTTGTTATCATAGGCCTCTCCTGATTGTGCTTCTCGTTTAGGCATTCTTATCATGACTCTCCTGTCATCTATCTCATACTTCTTAAAATTTTCTGGGACCTCAAACAAAGATTCTTCCTCCTCTGGTGAGACTTCTTTCTTCTTTCGTTTCTTTCCTTCTTCCTTCGGGGTCATATGTGTTGCTAATCTTACATCATTTGTAACCTCTCCATGCCTCTGGGGTTGAAATTCTACTTCATGGAAATATTCTTCATCCGATGCAAATGGTGGGTCCATAATGATTGACTCTAGATCGGAATCACTTGCATCCTCAAATGCATCAGGGCTAGGTTCGCATTCTTCTAGAACTGCCTCTCCCATGATTGGCTCTATGGAGAAGACTGAAATATCATAGCCATCCTCATCACAGTGAGGTGTCCATTGTTCTTCGTTGATGGCTACGTCCATTGTTGCTAAGATTTCTGCCCAACCGTGAGGTTCAAATTCTTCGTCTGGAAAAACTACAGGTGCATAGGCTGGGTCTTGGATTGATCTATGGGTTTCTTTCGCACCTACCTCTCTGGCTTTCTCTCTCTTCTCTTCTTCTACTGCTACCTTGCACATCCATAAGTGGGTGTCCTCATGCATCCATGAGGATCCAGACCCTATGGAATGCACCGATTCTGTGTCATCTTTGGCTCTATGGATGGGATTCCATTGGATAGGAGGGACGTCTCTGTGAGAAAATTCCTTGAGATTGACTTTGGTTGTAACACCCAAGTGTTGCAGATACAAAGAATTGGTTCCCCAATCCTGTACCACTTGCAACTGTCGCATGAATGGTCTTCCCAAAATCATCTCATAGGCATGATTTTTGCTGAAGTCACATATAGCAAAACTATGCTCAAACTCGACACCACAAGTGGTGAGAGTTATCCCTTCTAGCAATCCTAAGGGTCTCTCTATGTGACCATCGGCCATTTGCAATTTCATTCTCGTTGGTCTGAGTGCCGGCTTGCCCCAACGCTTCCAAAGGGAAGTGGTGGCAATTGCAACTCCTGCACCTGAGTCCAAAATTGCCTTAGTGGTGTACTCTTGGTAGGTAATGGGAAGATAGGTGTTCCCTTCTTCACCTTCACACATATCTCCTATCTTATCCAAGGGAATTTCTGGCACTGTCCTATGGGATCCTACCCGGGAACGTGGTTTTGCAATTTCAGTTACTTGACTAGCTACATATTTCCGCGCTTCTGGTCTATCCTTGGGCAGTTCTTCCAAAGTGAGATCGCGCTGCACTTTGGTGTTCTTTACTATCTCCGTGTTCCTAGGTATGACTGAATCGTCGTTCCTTACCATGACTGTGGGTGCTCTCATACATGTGGACTTCGCTTCCCATGGGCCTGTGAAGTGGGGTAGCTCCTGTATGGAATTAGACTCGAAGTCCAATTTCTCGTGAGACTGAGCACTCTCATGTTCCCCGTAAATAGATGGGATGTCTTGTGGGAATTGATCGTGTGCATCATCCACAAGTTCAAAAGGAGGAGCGACTTCACTTTCGTTATCCCATTTATCTTCTTGAATCTCTCGTAGGAAGTCTGGTGCAAACCGATTCATAGAAGAAGAAGTGTCTGGCTCCGTAGAGTTAGGCACGTAAGCAACCTGGGAAGGAGGGCTCATTCTATCGTTGGCTCTCTCCTCATTCCCACAGATGGCTGGAGCACAAGCTTCTTGGAGAGGATTACTTATTCTATTACTCTTCCGAGCAGGCTCATACGCTCCCTGAGAAGGAATGTGGGTCACCTGTGGAGGTACATAAGCTTTCGGGGAAGGCTCATGTGACTTTTGGGGGGGAAGATAAGCTTCTTGAGGAGGCACATGGGCTTCCTGAAGAGGCTGGCTTATCCGTTCTCTTGCCCTTTCCTTTCTTTGAGGGGCAGGTTCCTTCTCTGATTGTGCAATTAACTTCTCTATTCTTTCCAGCAGTCCATCAAAGTGTAACTGCGTCTTAGCTGAACTAGAAATGTTAAATAGGCGGCTGGCCTCAAACATGGTCTGAGCCAATTCCACCATTTTGGCACAAATCTTAGTTCGTTCAAGCTCTAGCTCGGCTCTAGGGTAGCACTTTTCATGATCGGTTATGGTTGGCCCTTCTTGGATTCTGGCCTGATATGCTTTAAGCATCATATTAAGGTCTTCGGGAGTGGGATCAGCTAGGACTGATCCTACTCTAGGGGGTGGTGGGATTTGATGAGGCGGTGGGGAAAGTGGTGGGTTGGATGGAGGTGGGAGTGGTGGAGGCGGGGTAATGTGAGAGGGAGTTGGAGCTGTGAGTTCAGTTATCCTCGCTTTGGTTTCTCTTATGCTTTCCTCAAGCTCACTCATCTTTTTAGCCCATTGTCTTTTCATTCTTTCTCGACTATCTTTCCACGCTCTAGTCCTTTTCTTTGTCACGCTCTCGGTTTCACTAGCCTCTGGGCCCTTTTCCTGGCTTGCCTCTTGGTTTTGCTGCAATGCCTGAGCTCTAGTAACCACCTGCACTGGTGCAGTGGAAGTGACACTTCCTGAGGCATCCACAACCAACCCAATCACATTGATAGGAGTGATTTTTGGCATATTATTGCGGTTCTTTGGGCAATCTCGTAAGAGATGCTCTTTTCCACAATCCTGGCAAAAGCCTTGGATCGTCACGGACTGATTTTGTGTAGGTGCAGGTAAGGGACAATCACGAATGAAGTGATCCCCCTGACATCGGTAGCATGGTCCTCTAGGAAAGGGTGGTCGTACCTGCCTAGGTTGAGGCCTAGGGTTGGGGTTTGCATACATGACGTTCGTGTAATCAGATTCCCAACTAGGTTCACTTGGTTCTTCACTATAGTATGACTCACCATGTTCTGGAGACTGCATGTAGTAAGCTTGGGGACTATCGACATGTGTAGAATCAAAGCTATGGTCACTCGGGTCACTTTCTGAGATCAATGGGGTTACTGGTACTATGGCTCTATTCAGGTTTTCTTCTGCAACAGCATACTTTACTGGAATCACGTTAGCGGGGTTTGGAGGCTGTTGAGCTAGTACTGGTTGGGGTCTCTGTTGGGCCTGATATGGTTGCTGATAGGTTTGTTGGGGTCTAGCATATTGTGGTGGTGGAGGGTACTGGTTCTGGTATCTGCCTTGTTGGTAGCGCTGAGGGTATGGTTGCCTAACTGCCTGCTTGTTGTAAGGGCAATCTTGTGCGGTGTGATTGGTGTATCTTCGTTCTATGGTGCAATATTGGCTATTAGGATTGACCTGGGGTTGAGCCATAATGGGACACACGTTTGCCATGTGGTCACCACCGCATGTATAGCACCTCTTCGCTGGGGCAAACCTTGGGATTTGTTTGCTAGTTACACCTAATTTCTGAGCTACCTTTTCGGCAAGTTCCTCAATTGATGTGGATTGCGTGGAAGAGTGACTAGATGCACTATCTGAATCTTTGTAGATTTTGGAAAGCTCTAGCTCTTCCCCTAGGTTATCTTCAATGTCAATGCACATGCGTACACATTCTTCTATGGTCCTAGGGTCCTTCAGATACACATAGGATCTCAATTTCGTACTCAGCAATCCATCAAGGAATAGGGCTACTTGTTTAGCAGATGTGGGTAGTTCCGAAATAGGGCACCTTTCAAGATATTGTCTAAATCTTCTTCCGGCCAATCTGACAGTCTCTTGGGGGGTCTGTTTGAAGCTGTGAATCAATGAGGAGGTATTGTGCCTTATGCCGCTCTTAGAGAACTCTACAATAAATGCCTCTAGGAGTTGGTCTATGCTCCTGAACTGACGCTCATCTAATGGCTGAAACCATGTAAGTGCTGTGTTCCTAAGGGTTAGACCGAAGGCATTGTACTGCGTGAACATATCTTCCACTTGTTCAGCTCTCAAGACTTGCTTGAACTCAGCCACATGATCATAGGGATCTCCTGTGCCGTCAAAGTAATTCTTCATGGACTTGACTAGTTGGGTGGGTCTCAAAGTTCTTGTGTGCTCTCTAGGCCTCGGCAGAGGGAATCCATCTACATTTCTTTGGTTCCTGTGGGCTCTGAGCATCTCAGGTTCTACCCTATTTGTCTCCGTTCTCGTTCTTTCTCTGCCCACTGGGTTGGCAAAACTTACTTCTGGTCTATCTCTACTTCTATCTCTTTGCGTACCATGAGCTTGGGAAGTTCCAGCCCCAGGGTGACCATAGGATACATTTGATCTTGGTTGAGGGAAAATAAATTCACCCTTCCAAGTGTAAGCATGCCTATCATTTTCTGTCACCACAAAGATCCGTTCTGAAGCATGATCTAAGTAAGTCACTCTGCCTGGGCTATCCGGATCCTTAAACTCATAGATCATGATATTTCCTATGTCTGTTGGCTGATTAGACTTATACCTCCAAAAGGCTTCATCAGTTTCTCGATTGAGGAGCAACTCTATGCTCTTGTTGTCTTGGGGGACCCATTCAGGCGTGATAATCCTAGTGAGAACTGATTTACCTCGAGGGGTTCTAGGTTCCGCACCCATGTTCCCTTGTTCCAGGTCACCTAAGTCCGCTTCTGAGATTACATTCCCAAAGTCATCGGTCCTATCAGGGTGACTAGTGACTACATATATAGTTCCTTCTTTGTCCAGGTATGCACCATTTTCAAACTTGACAGCTGGGTGCTCTAGTCCAATGGATTGATCAGGGTTTTTAATCTGGACCACAGATCTTCCTAAGCCGTCCTCATAGATGCTAGCACCTAATCGGTTGGTCCTAAGGTACTCCAGCTGCGTTTTGTAAGGGCCTTCTACCCTGTACAGGTAAGGCACTCCTGAACTTCCCGTAGGTCTGTCCAAGCCTTGAGACATCTCTGACTCACTGGTCTCAGAGCTAGGGTAGTATGAGTGGTGGCTCAACTGCTGGGCCCAAGACCTTGCGGTGTGATTGACACTAGCCTCTGAAGACCTAAGGCTTTGTCTTTCCCTTGCTAAATGTCGTCCTGATCTAAGGTTCATATGCCTAACTGATTAGCCCAATTTTTTCCAGAGTACAACCTCGTTGCCGATTAATTGGTACCAGTCACTTGATTCTTTTTAGTTATTTTATCACGTTTGAGTTCTTGTCTGATATCACGTCGTCGGAATACTCGAGTGTTCTTCGTACTTTTAGGTTGATCGTTCCACGTTAGGTGCTTTCCTTTATGTTACCGTCCGTACAGAGATTAGATTTTTATCTTGAACTTGAGTTTTTAGGTAGTCTTCAACTTGATGACTGCCTATCGTCGCTCTGACTTACTCCTACCTCTCGTCGTTCTTAGCCTAAGCTATGAATTGACAGAGGGGGTTAAAAGTGTCCAACCTTTTGTTTCCTGCTCGGTTGCCCTTGAGTGCCCAGGAAATATGTTCCCAAGCTCGCACTTACACTTGCTTAGAACGCCTCTCAATGCTCTGTAAGAGTTTCAAAGTTAGCTTTGAAATTTACATTCCAAAGACAGAACCAATTATTTTCATTCATGTAGCACAAACACAAACTTGCATAGTGATTTTCAAGAAAACAATCCTAAGGACCCCTGACTTTGATCCCCCTGGGTATGGTCAACTTCAAAATACCCTATCTAAAAATCAATGCGTGTAGTATATGCTACGAGCTTTCCAACAAGCCCTAGAGCTCAAAAAATGGATCTCGTATGAAAAAGTTGTGACCGTTCAGGGTTCTAGGGTTACGACAGGGTTCAAACAGGATCACTGTGCAACAGGTTTTCCCCAAGTTGTTTTCCTAAGGCTTCCCCATGTGCTCAAGAGCATAATATTTGTGCCCAAAATTAGCCCAACTTTTCAATTAACAAACCCTAAAAAATTTGGCTAAAATTGGCTGTCAATCGCGATGGATAGGGCTGTCAATCGCGATGGACACTCAGTCAATCGCGATGGACAGAGAGTTCAGTCGGTCGCGATGGACACCCAATTCAATCAATCGCGATGGACAGGCAGTCAATCGCGATGGACTGAGACTTCAGTCAATCGCGATGGACAGAGACTTCAGTCAATCGCGATGGACAGAGACTTCAGTCAATCGCGATGGACAGAGACTTCAGTCAATCGCGATGGACAGGGGGTTGAGTCAATCGTGATGGACAGGTAGTCGGTCGCGATGGACTGGCAGTCGGTCGCTATGGACAGAGACTTCAGTCAATCGCGATGGACAGGGGGTTGAGTCAATCGCGATGGACAGGCAGTCGGTCGCGATGGACTGGCAGTCAATCGCGATGGACAGAGCTGTCAATCGTGATGGACAGGGCTGTCAATCGCGATGGACAGAAATTTTGCAAGATTTTCAAAAATTTTAGTGGGAATGTGGTGTGCAGGGTCTCTAGTCCCCTGTGGTGCACTCAGATTTACCAACAAGTGAAAATTTCTGTCAATCGCGATGGACAGAAGGCGGCGACTGCGAGACAGTTTCGTCGAGTTCCGTACCTGCGCGGGAAGCTGGAGATGGTGATGTGACCTGTACCTGCAAGATAGCTCAAGAAACATGCAAAAACAGCACATGCAATTTCGCTCTCTCGCTCTCTCTCACAAGTGAAATGAGGGAAATGAGGTGGAGGTGGGGATATAGTCAAAAAACTGAAATTTTCGCGATGATGGAGATGGAGGTGGGAGATGGTGATGATGATGATGGTGAAGAAAGTAAAAGAAAATCGATGAGAGTGAAGAAAATACCTACAACTCCAACGCGTCAACTCTACGTCTTACCATCACACGCTCGTCCTCAAAGCTCGATCCCCGGCAACGGCGCCAAAATTTGGTGTAGCTCAATGATGAGTAGCACCTCCTTTAATGTCAATCCGGGAAGACGTGAGGATGGTATGAAGACCTCGAGCAAGTGGCGGCACAAGTGCGTGAGTGAGAAGCACACTAGCATGCACACACATACACACACACGCGCACACACGGCAAGACAAAGAGTGAGAATCAATGGAGCTTTTAGATTACTTTCAAAATGCTCTTACAAGTTCGTTTCAATTACAATCTAACCTCAAAAATGAGCTCTCTAGCTCTTTTTATAGTTTTTGACTAGCTTTTGGCCCTGTCCAGACCTAGTGTCCGGCCTAGTTAAAAATTAGGTTCCAGGGCCAATTTGAGGGCTCAAACGGAGTCTAAAAAATATGAAAATTGATATGTAGGTACTTCTAAGGCTCCTCAAGCTCAAGGACTCCTTGGCTTGCACAAAATGGAGCTACAAAAATATGAAATGGTATTTACAATGATTGTTAGTGATAAGAATCACTGTTAAGAGATGTAGATTGGAAAAATTGAAGGGCCTATCTGCCAGATTTGCGTCGACTGCTTTGTCTACTTACTCCTTCACCTTGTTCTGACTCTCTCCGTTGGCTTCCTTGTCTAGTCAATCCTTGGGTTCCCTGGCTTCCTTGTCTAGTCAGTCCTTGGGTGCCCATACTGCTCTCAACAGTCCCCAACACGGATTGTACTTCAAATGCAAAGGTGCCTTTACCCATGTACTCATCATCTCCGAATACTGCTGTAGTAAATCTTTTCGCCACTCTGGTTGATAGATCCTTCCTTTCTGTGCATCTAGTGGCAAATCAGCCGCCTCGAATTGAGTTGCATGCGATGGTTTCTTACCTGTCTCTTTCTCAATGGCTAACTGGTATTCGGCCATTAACATGAAATACGGTTTATACTGTAGCTCGTGCCCAGATATGTATCATCGCGGGGCCAAATGAGCAAAGAATGGAGACTGTAATATCTTTTCTTCTATCATCGCCATGGCATGTAATTGTGCCTCTACTCTCGCTGAGTGCGTTGTTCCAAGTTCCTCAATAGTCTTCATCCACGTGGGGGTCGGAAGTTCGTACGTCATCTGACCTTCGGCCGTGACGCGTCCGCCTGGGATGGGTTGTGGCTCGTACGCTTCTTCAAACGTTTCCTCCACCGGGATGGTGACCGTTTCTTCCTCAGTTGGAAGCTCAGGTGGGGAATCTGGCCTTGGTGGCGCTTCATATACTGCAATCCTTGATTCAAGGGTCGATACCTGGGCCCGTAGTGAGTTGAGTTCCTCTAGGAGGTCAAAAGAGGGGTCCACAGGTGCTGGTATGTCTTGGTGTGCCGGTTCTCGTAACTGGAGTAATTTGTGATCTTCTTTGAGTTTCTGTAACTCCTCGTTCATGCGGTCGTATTCATCTAGTAATCTTACATGATCGTCTAGCAGCATCCTCATCGAGTCTGAAGGAATGGCTTTGAACCTGCTAGGACTGAGTGGTTGGTCTGGGTGGTCGAGCGCTGCTTCTAAGTTTTCTCGGTTCTGATCATGTAAGCGCTGGTTTTCTTCCTTGGCGGCTGCTAGGTGTCTTCGTAGTAAGCCCATATTTCGTGTTAGCGTTGCATTGCGGACTGTCTGGGCTCTTAATAAGTTATCCAGGTCAGTAGTGGCTTCCTTGGTCTTCTCTTTGCTTTCTAGTTCCAATTTGTGATATGCCTCGCGTAATTCCTGGTATCGGGTGTTCAGAGAGGCATTCTCAATAGACAATAAATTAAGCTGCAACTGTAAGTCATTGGTTGTCCTCTGCAGCTGCTGATAATTATCACCAAGAGATGTGAACTCATCTCTTACTTGCGTTATACACATGAACATCTGTCGGAATGCATTATCTACAGTGGGTGATAGTATTAATGGGGTGCTGAATGAAGATGCAGTTGGTGTAGATGCAACGGGAATGGGGAATGGGGATGGGAAGGTGGATGATGTGGTGATTGTTGAAAATTGTGATGTGCCTAAAAATGTTTGTGCCGTGAGTGAAGTGAGTGATGGTGCAGTGGGTGGTGAGATGTCCATGTCAGTGGACGTATCTAGTGCGGTGACCGTGAATATGGGTGTGATCGTGGGTGCTCGTGCTGGTGTAAATACGGGATTTACAAAGGTTGAGGGGTAATTTACAGGGGGGCTGGCTGGAGCAGCTTGGTAGAAAGGGGAAAGAGGGGTTACAGTGGGTCGGGGAGGTGAGACGGGGGAGAAGGTTAATGGCGGTGGGAATGGGAAAAGGGTTCTTGGAGTTGTGGGGAAAGATGGAAAAGACTGATGAAGGAATGGGTTGGATAGAAAGGTGGGTGTGGGAGGGGGTAGACTAGGGCTAATGGGTACGGGAATTGTGGGGTGAGTGGTCGTAAAGACGATTTCGGCAACACCTCCGGCGAATGAAGGTGTTGGTCTGGGGGAAGGAGGGTGAAGAGGGGAGGCTGGATGGACGGGTGGTGAGAGAGGAGCGGTTGGGGTGGTCGGTACTTCAGTGACTGCTGAGGTAGGTACCGTTGTAGCGCGGGGTGGGGAGTCTACAATGATGGTTTCTACCGCCAACGAACTTTTGGGGACAAGGCGTGCCTCCCTGGCTTGTTCTGAAGACTGTGCTCCTGTGGGTACACGAATGTATTCGCCGGGCTTTGAAAGTAGTCGTACTCTGCGGGGGTCAAACTGTGGTAGTGGCTTTCGTTGCAAGTACCTGAGTGCTTCGTTGGAGCCTACTGATTTGACTAACTCTTTGAATCCTTTGATGTATGCGTCTTCGAATCCGCCTGTGACAAGTTCTTGTTCTATTATTGTTTGACTCTCTTCCTCTGTCAGCTTTTTGCGTGCCCAGACTTTTTCCATAGTTCTATACAGCTTCTTGATAGCCAGTGTGTAGGCTGCTGCTTCGTAAGTTTCATCTTCATGGGTACTTGTATCGCCATGTGTGTCTGTTTGTTGGCCTTGGCCATCTGTCTGTTCATGCTCTTGGGATTCCTGTGTTCCCTGGCTAGCTTCGTCATCTCCTTCGTCGTCATCGGTTGCTGTTCTTTCGTCATCAGAGCTGGACACGACCTGTCCTTGTGGCTGATCCCTGGGTGTGGTAGGGTAGCTAGGCCTTTCAAATTCTTGAGAAAACATTTGTCCTTCTGAAAACTGGAACTCGTTGGAGAATGCATCGGGCATCTCAAAATCAAAAGTTTGGTCCAGTGGCTCTGCTTGTCCTGGTTCTAAATGCGGTATTGGAAAAGAGAAAGCTTCCGCACCAATAGTGGTGGGAAGTTCAGCTGCTGTGGTGATAGGTTCTGTGGTTGTGGCTGCTTGGGGTGCAACCGTACTGGGGGTGCCCTCCGGCGTAACTAGTCTCGATAACCGTATACGAATTGGTGGTACTGTGGGAGTGGCTGCTGTTGGTGACTGCACTGGAGATGGTTGTGGAGAGGGTGATTCTGGGACTTGTAGGCACGGGATAGTACCTCTCATCCGCTTTCCGGCTCTGCCTTTGCTAGACTTTCTAGCCTTCCTAGTGGTCCCTTTGAATGCTTTCAGTTCCTCACTAGTCATGGCACGCTCTATGGGTAAATCATATGCCAAGCACATATATATGATCCTGGTGAGGGCGCAGCACCCATTGATTACCTTCTTTCGCTCCCACCTATGTTGTGCCATATAGAGCTGATCAATGATCCAGCTGGCTAGATCAACCGTTTGAGGTCCAGTACATGCTAAGTATAATCCAAACCAGATTCTCTTGTGGGGCATGGTAAAACGATCCTGAGCTGGGAAAGCAAAGTGCTGCATGCATATCCGTAATGGCTTGGAAAGCTCAGGTGTTATAGTAGAAATATCCTCCCACTTAGTTACGTCACCACGCTTCATCTGCTCTGGGACTAGCCGTTCTTTCTCCGTTGGAGTGTGTGTTCCATGTATTTTTAGAGCTGCGCGAATTAAATCTTTGGACAAATAAAACCTTCTGAAAGGAGGATCATTTACCAAGGATGGTAACATGAATGTGCCGGGTAGATCCTTGTTCTCTGAAGCCGTTAAGGTGGTTACCAAGTAAAAGCATCTGTAAAAATCGGATTTAGGCAGAGGGTCACTAAAATACTCTGTAAATCCTGCTCGTGCCCAAACGTGCGTTATATCTTGTGTATTCTGCAGTCCTTCAAATTCTCTTGAAAAGAACTGGTACTTGGTCCATGTGCGAAGATCAAATGCTAAATTGGCCTCAAATATGAAATCAGCGTCTGCTAATGGTCCTGCTAGGCCTTGAAACCAATGAGAATTACGATGAATCTTCTCGGTGTATCCTCTAGGAGGATCATCGATTGGCATGGGTCCTGGAAAACCTTGAAACTCTGGTGGTTGCATCGTCGGATAAGATTCCGCTAGTAATTCTCCAATAGTGGCCATCGGTGCACTGGGGCCAGCTTCTGATGGTCCTGCTTCGGTTTGCATGATGATTGATGAGCTAATGGAAAAGATCTGCTACAAAAGATTAACACATTAGCATGGAAATTAATTATGATCCCATTAAGGTGAGACCGCAATCCCTTTCCATAACCGATGTGTAACCCGTGTAGCCAAGTGTCGTGAAGTGATTGATGCAATGATTATTTGCAAAACTAATGCAGGTCTCTAGACACCTACATGGTTCAGATTATGCATACATTTCTTGATGAGCTTTTATTATGCATGATGTGGGGTTTGGGTGTATGAATTTATACAAGGTTTGGTTGAGGGTGAATTATTACAAGGGTGGAGTTTAAACGGGGTGGGAGAATTGTTAGATAATGGGGTACAAGAAGGCGTCTGGATAGGTTTCGGTATCCATTTCCAAGAGTCTTGGAGTGGGTGGTAAGTTTCTGCTGAGGGACAAAAAGTGGTATCGGGTTTGGTGGTATTGAAGGATGAAAAGATTTCTGAGGGGTATATATTACATGGCTTGAGGGTTGGGCTATAATACATTGCTTGGGTACCCAAATCTGCATGGGTGTGGGTCTATGGATAAGATACTTCTTGGCGATCCAAATCTGCCGAGTATTTGTACTTGGGTAAGAAGATCGAGGGGACTTTGGATGTTGACTCTGCTTTTGTTGAAACTTTGTCCTGTTCTCGTCTCCAGTGTTGCCAATAACCTGTGGTTGCTGTCCTTTTGGCACCCATATTTGTTTTGTGCCACTTGTTCTGTGATGTTGATACTTCTGCTTTCTTTGCCTTGCCTGGTGGTGTTGTCGGTCTGGGTTCCTCTGTTGTGGTTGACTCGTTCGTGGTTGGGGTTGAGAGGTCCATTGGACGCTCTGCTTTGGAAAAGAAGGGAGATCCAACACTTGCGTGACCTGCCCATTAGGAAGTGATTCGTTATTTATCTTTAATCTAGGCCAGTCCGCAGCAAGTTTGGAAGGATGAGCACCGCAGGGTGTTATGCTCATTTGGCCGCTGATGCAACCCACCTGACCGCTGATTGTGTTCAACTGCCCTAGCGGTTGGGTAGCTGCCCCTTCTAGTTTGCAGGAAGCCCCAGGGAAGATCTTCTGTCGTCCTTCTGATTGACAATTATCCCTAGCCAAGCCCGAGTGGGTTGGAGTAGACGTAACGTGATTGGTCTGACCCAAGATCTTCCGGTCTTCCGTCGCATGCGTTTCATAGGGTCTAGGGTTACAAACCTCAATCGGAATGCAATTAGGGAAGTCAAGCGGTATCACTCGCTTCTGTTCTAAGGTTCCAATCTGTAAGGAGCCTTGTCTAAGATTTAGGTACACTCAGTGATCGTATAGCCAATCTTGGCCAAGGATTAGGGGTTCTATCAAGTCGTCATCATGGCACACTAGTAGCTTCGCTGTCATGGTCACATCCTTAATGAGGATAGGAAGGTCCACCTCACCCATGCAAGGGGTTTCCATGCCTCCTAGGCCTATGAGGTATGCCTCAATTGGCCGCATTTCTATTCCTGAATCCTTATAGTGGGACCATCTAATCGCACTATTCGCAGCACCTGAGTCAATTAAAGCCCTGAGCTCTTGGCAAGGGTTGTCGTGCTCTAACCTGACTGTAATGAATGGTCTCCTGTCCACTATGCTAGGATGAGTTTGTGACTTGACCTCACACATAGCCATGGGATATCTGGGTGTAGTTTCCAGATGGTTATATTGTTCTCTCCCTAGTCCTTGTCTTCTTAACTTCATGCGTTTAATGCGTTCTATTGCTTCTGCCTGAGCTTCCGCTCGTATTCTATTTTCTTCCTCCTTACGCTTCTTTGCCAACATGAGTCGTCTAAGCATATCCTCAGTAAGAGGTTCTTGATATAACTTGACTCTACAACCACTAATGTAATTAGGCATTATATCTCCTTCTAAAGTGGCTAACTGTACTGCTCCACTTGTTGAGAGTCTGTTAATGATCATAGGTCCATAACCTCGCTTTTCTAACTTACGTGCGTGTTGTTTCAGCGTATATACTAGAACTAAATCTCCTTCTTTTAGGCCTTTATCCTTCACATGTGCATCAAAATATGCTTTCTCTCGCTTCTTCACTGCATATATGCCTGCTGCTGCCTTGAGCCTAGTTTCTCCTAATCGTTCCAAGTCCATTATTCTCGCTGACAATTCATGGCCGGTCCACTGATGTTCTTGTGCAACCTTAAGGGTCGGTATCAAGAAGTCCAAAGGAAGCACAGCATTCTGACCAAAAACCATCTGAAAGGGAGTTGCATTGAGTACGGTCTTGTAGGCCACTCGATATGCCCAAACAACGTGGTGTAACTGTTTGTCCCAATCTGAACGTTTGTTGTTCACGAGTTTCGTCAGTACGTTACAAAGGATCTTATTAGTGCTTTCAGCCTGACTATTGGCCTGAGGATGATATGGTGCGGATTTCTTGTGAATCACCATAAAATCCTGTAACAAATATTCAATGACTTGGTTTAGAAAGTGAGTGCCTCGATCGCTCACTAACTCTATAGGCAATCCATATGTTGTAAAGACATTTTCAAATAAGAATTTTGCAGTTGTGTGTGCATCATTCTTTTTCGTGGCTTTTGCCTCTACCCATTTCGTAAGATAATCTGTGGCAACAATAATGTATTCCGCATGTGTACCTTTTGCAGGGGGGTTAATGGGTCCTACAAAGTCTATACCCCACTTTGAAAATGCAAGTCCGCCCATCATGGGTTTCAATGGCATTTCATCTCTGGGAGTAGGAAACTGAGTTCTTTGGCACACATCACATCTCTTTACATAGGTATGAGCATCCATGTGAAGAGTGGGCCACCATAATCCTGCAAAGAGGATGGCTTTGAATATCCTATCCGGTCCAAAATGACCTCCTGCTACACCTTGGTGTGCAGTCTCTAGTATGCTCAGATAATCGCTCTCATGAACACATTGTCTTAGATATCCATCTCGTCCTCTTTTGTATAGGTTATCGCCAATAAGTGAGTAGTCGTGAGCTTCCTGCTCTAGACTACGTTGTCGAGCTAAGGTCATGCCTTGAGGGAATGTCTTTGTCCTCAAGTATGTCACTAATTGTTCACTCCAGTCTGGTGTGAGAGACACATGATATAATGTAGCATGCTCTACTGGTGGTCTTTCACAACAAACATGGCATTCTTTACACAACTTGTAGACATCTGCTTCCATCGAAGGCCAATATACTCCTAATCTATGCAGAGTCTGTAATGTTCGATGTTTTGAATGATGTTGCTGTAGTGCACCTATGTGTGCTAATTGCAACCAATTCGCATGTTCTGATTCATCTACACAACAAGCAAGAATCTTTTGATTATCTTGTTTATATATGCTTCCTGCCATTATTTGGTATCTCTGAGACTTGGTAATCTCTCCCTCTTTGATCTTTATCCTAGGATTCTTGGGTCCAAATGTGAGAATAGGGACGATAGGCTTAGCCCATTCTGGTGCTATCTCAAGATTGAACAAGTATGCATCTGGTAGATCATCCGCTACTCCTTGAGGAGCTTCTCCTGAGGTTAATCTTGAAAGGTGGTCAGCTCTGAGATGTGTCTTTCCTTTCCTGACTACGACTTCAAAATCATACTCCATGAGTAATAGAAACCAACGTATCAATCGTCCTGTGTTACATGGCTTGTTGACTAAGTACAATAGGGCTTGATGATCTGTAAAGAACTTGAATTTGTTGGCCAACAAGTAGTGCCTAAACTTCTTTACTGCGTAGATCATCCCTAATCCTTCTCGTTCCGTCGTGGTGTAATTTCTTTCTGCTGCGTTCAATTGTCTACTAGCGTAAGCTATGGGGAGATCTATGTTACCTTCATTCGTGGGTTGTGCTAACAACATCCTATGGCATAATTGGATGCATCCACATGTACATGGAATGGCTTACTCCAATCTGGGGTAGTCAATATAGGTGCTGAGCACAAGCGTCGTTTAAGTTCATTGAATGAATTTTCACATTCATTTGTCCATTCAAAGTTGGTTAAAAGAGAGTACAAAGGCTTGGCTATGATTGCATACATGTGTATGAATCTCCTATAATAACCGCAATGGCCCATAAATGCCTGTACCTCTTTCACATTAGTTGGTCTAGGTAATTCTGCAATTACTTTCACCTTTTCTTCATCCGTAGATATTCCATTTTTTGACACAATGTGTCCTAGAATTTTGCCTTGTCTGACCATAAAAACGCATTTTTCTGGGTTCAAACAAACCTGATATTCTCGACATTTGTCAAATATTTGTCTTAATTCTGGAATATGTGTCTGTCTTACATTTGAATGAGCACATAAGTCATTGACATAAACTTCCAAGCTTTTGCGTAAGAATTCCTTAAAAACATGACACATGAGTCGCTGGAAAGTGGCGGGTGCATTTGTTAAGCCAAATGGCATTACACGAAATGCAAATATGCCCCATTCAGTGGCAAATGCCGTCTTGCGTTGGTCTTCTGGAGTAATAGCTACTTGATTATAGCTTGAAAATCCATCAAGAAAGCTGTAAACTTCCTTGCCCGCAACTCTTTCCAATAGATGTTCCGTGATAGGAAGAGGATAACTGTCTCTAATCGTGGCGGCATTAACTTTTTTAAGGTTAATACACACACGCAATTTTCCATTCTTCTTGGGCACTACCACAATGGGGGATACCCATTCGGTATGCTCAATTTCGTAAATGAATCCTGCTTCTATCAAACGATCTATCTCCTCTTTAATCTTCGCAACGTAGTTATCGTTATACGTGTACGGTTTCTGTTTTGTAGGTTTTGCATCTGGAGTCATAGGGATTCTATGAGAACATATATCTGGATCTACTCCTTTCAGATCTTTGTAACTCCAAGCAAAAACATCTCTATATTCACGCAATAGGGCAACTAGCTCTTCTTCTTCTTCCTTCGTGAAATCATGCCCTATGTATGTACATTTTTCTTCTTCTCCTTCTATGGCTACTATTATTTTCTTGGTTTTCTCTCGGTTATCATATACTTGTCCGTCATTCGCCTTTCTATTAGGCATTCGTACCATGATCCTTCTATCTTCGATTTCATATTTCTTGAAGTTCTCGGGTACTTCAAACAAAGACTCTTCTTTTTCTGACATGGTGTCTTTCTTCTTTCTTTTCTTGCCTTCACTCTTGTTAGTCACTTGAGTGGCTAACCTCACCTCATTCGTAATTTCCTCGTGTCTCTGAGGGTGAGTCTCTACCTCGAAAAAATATTCTTCCTCTGATGCAAAGGGAGAATCCATGATAATTGATTCTAAATCAAAATCGCTTGCATCCTCAAATGCATCAATGTTAGGTTCACATTCTTCTAGAATTGCCTCGCACATGATTGGCTCTATCGTGAAAACTGATATGTCATAGCCATCCTCGTCACAGTGGGGTGTCCATTGTTCTTCATTGATGGCTACGTCCATGGTTGCTAGGATTTCTGCCCAACCATGGGGTTCAAACTCTTCGTCTGGGAATACTACAGGTGCATAAGCTGGGTCTTGAAGGGTTCTTGGATGTTGTTCTGCACCTAAGGTCCTGGCTTCTAATCTTTCTTCCTCTTGTTTTGCTACTTTACACATCCATAAATGGGTATCCTCATGCAACCAAGAAGGATCTGATTCTAATGAGTGCACGGATTCCGTCTCTACTGGTGTCTTATGGATGGTATTCCATTGTATTGGGGGTACGTCTCGATGTGAATAGTCCTTAAGATTGACTTTGGTAGTCACTCCTAAATGTTGCAAGTACAACGAATTAGTTCCCCAATCTTGTACAATTTGCAACTGACGCATGAATGGTCGTCCCAATATCATCTCATAAGCACGGTTTTTTGCAAAGTCACAAATGGCGAAAGTATGCTCAAATTCTACACCACAAGTGATGAGAGATATGCCTTCTAGTAAGCCTAATGGTTTTTCTATGTGTCCATCAGCCATTTGTAGCTTCATCCTGGTGGGTCTTAATGCTGGCTTACCCCAACGTTTCCATAAAGCGGTGGTAGCTATGGCTACTCCGGCTCCTGAATCTAGGATGGCTTTCGTGGTGTAGCCCTGATGGGTTATCGGAAGATAAGTATTTCCTTCCTCTCCTTCGCTTACATCTCCAATCTTTTCTATGGGTATTTTTGGTACCTTATTTTGTGATCCTATTTGTGAGGGAGTTGTAGCAAGCTCGGGAAATTGATTTGCTACATGTTTCCACAATTCTGGTTTTATCTTCAGCAACTCCTCTAGAGTGAAGTTACATTGTACTTTAGTATTATTGATCACTTCCGTGTTTCTAGGGATTACTGATTCTTCATTCCTCACTATTATCGTGGGTGCTCTCATACTAATAGACTTTGCTTCCCAAGGTCCTGTGAACTGAGGTAATTCTTGTAAAGAATTAGATTCAAAGCCTGTGTGTTCACTCAGTTGTTCTTCCTCTACATCATCGTAAATAGAGGGAATGTCTTGGGGAAATTGTTCTTGCAAGTCATCTATTTCTTGAATAGGAGGATGGGTTCCTTGTTCTTTTCTCCATTTCTCTTCTTGGATTTCTCTCAAAAATTCATGTGAGTACCTATGTATGGAAGACAGGTTGTCTTGACTTTCTGAGTTGGGTACTTGAGACAGGGATGGTGCATTCCTTTCCTGTGTCTCTGGGACAATAGGGTTCCTAGGCTGATCTTTTTTCTCTTTGCTTTCAATCAAATATTCTAGCATCTCCATCAGTCCTTGAAAATGTAGTTCCGGTTTTGCCATGTTATTCCAATTAAGATATCTAGAGGCTTCGAACAAAGCTTGTGCTAGTTCTACCATCTTCATGAAAAGTTTAGTTCTCTCAATTTCTAGATCAGCTCGAGGGTAGTTTTTACTCATTTCAGCTACCTGAGGTCCCTCTTTTAATCTAGCCTGATATGCACGAAACATCATGTCTAGATTTTCTGGTATGGGTTCCGCTAAAACTGATCCTGATTTTTGAGCTGGATTCTCTTGATTTAATTCTTGTGAAGTCAATTCTTGGATTTTGGCTCTAGATTCGTTCAAACTTCCTTCCAACTCACTTATCTTTTTACTCCATTTTCTCTTTATTCTTTCTCGAGAATCTTTCCAAGATTTAGTCTTTTTACTGCTAGATTCTGCAACTTCACTACTTCCGGCTACTTTCTCCTGATTAAGCTGTTGGTTCTGTAAGAGCGCCTGGGCTCTTGTGATAGCTTGGATAGGCACGTATGTAGGGTTGGATCCATCTGCGTTGTTCACAATACCTATCACATTGATCGGTGTCACATTCAAAGCGTTAACTGGATTCTTGGGGCAATCTTCGATTATGTGCTCTTTGCCACAATCGGCACAAAAGCCTTGGATGTTATAGTACTGTGATTGTCCTGCTATCGAGGGATGTGGACAATCCTTTATGAAATGATCTCCTTGGCACCTAAAGCAAGGTCCTCTAGGGCCCTGTGGTCTTTGTTGTCTTATTTGGGGCCGTGGATTTGGGTTTGTGTACATCACATTAGCATAGTCGGGCTCCCAACTAGGTTCCACTGGTGGACTATCATAATGATATGTTTCTACGTGTTCTGGTGACTCTGTGTAATATGCGGGTGGACTATCTACATGAGTGGAGTCAAAACTGTTTGAGTTTGGGTCACTTTCTGTAATCAAAGGTGAAGAAGGCACTAAGGCGCTACTTAGGTTCTCTTCTGCAGCAGCGTATTTGACTGAGATGACATTCGCTGGTGGGGGTGGCTGCTGAGCTAAGACAGGTTGAGGTCTCTGTTGAGCCTGGTATGGGTAGTTCTGAGGAGGCCTATAGTAATAGGGCTGAGCATTGTATTGACCTTGGTACCTACCTGGCTGCGGGTATGCTTGCGGATAGTTCTGTCTCACGGTTTGTTTGTTGTATGGGCAGTCCTGAGCCGTATGATTCGTGTATCTTCTCTCAATTGTACAATATTGGCCACTAGGGTTGGCTTGTGGTTGTAGTGCATTGGGGCACACATTTGCCATATGATCACCACCACAGGTGTAACAACGCTTGTTCATTAGCACCCTAGGTTTGCTAGAAACTCCTAGTTTCTGGGCCACTTTTTCTGCAAGGTCTTCTATCGAGCTAGACAATTTTGTGAATGCTAGAGATGAACAGTCTGAGTCCTTATAGACCTTGGAGAGTTCCAACTCATCTCCTAAGTTGTCCTCAATGTCTATGCATATTCTCACACATTGCTCTAGCGTTCTGGGTTCTTTTAGGTACACATAGGAGCGTAGTTTAGAGCTCAACAAGCCATCTAGAAACAATGACACTTGCTTGGCTTGTGAGGGTAGCTCTTGCATTGGACATCGTTCAACATATTGTCTAAACCTACGTCCTGCCAGTCTTACTGTTTCTTGAGGGGTCTGTTTAAAGCTATGAATCAACGAAGACGTGTCATGTCTAATCCCACTTTTAGAGAATTCCGTGATGAATGACTCTAAAAAGTGATGGATGTCTCTAAATTGCCTCTGTTGCAATGGTTGGAACCAAGTTAAAGCTGTATTCAAACGTTAGTCCAAATGCGTTGTATTGCGTGAACATGTCTTCGAGTTGTTCGGCTCTTAGTACTTGCTTGAATTCTGCGACGTGGTCATAGGGATCTCCTGTCCCATCAAAGTAATTCTTCATTGATTTTACTAACTGTGTGGGTCTCAGTATTCTTGCGTGTTCACGTGGTCTAGGTAGAGGAAAATCATCTTTACCACCTGGTACTCCATGATCTCTTTGCCTATGTACTCTATTAGTGTCCGTGGTTGTTCTATCTCTCCCTATGGGATGAGTGAAGCTTACTTCCGGTCTCTCTTTATTTCCCTCTCTTTGATTTCCATGGGCTGAGGATGTTCCTGCCCCTTGTTGACTTGTATTCATGTTCGTTCTAGATGGAGGGAATACCAATTCACCTCTCCATGTGTATGTGTTTTTAGCGCGGTCAGGCACCACAAAGACTCTTTCTGAAGTCTCATCCAGGTATACAACCTTTCCAGGTGTATCCGGGTCCTTGAACTCGTATATCGTGATGATACCTACCTCACTAAGTAATTTTGTCTTGTATCTCCAAAAGGCTTCATCAGTTTCTTTATTTACAAACAACTCTATGCTTCTGTTATCCTGAGGGATCCATTCTGGGATTAGTACTCGTGTCAGTACAGATTTCCCTCTAGGTGTTCTAGGCTCTTCTAATGGTTCTTTTCCTTGAGATTTTGTTTCCGTCTCTGGTTGAATCACGCCAAACTCGTTGGTATTGTTTGGCTGCGTACTTAAGATGTACATCGTTCCTTCCTTGTCTATGTACGCGTCTCTCTCGAATTTCACCACTGGATGTTCCAATCCAATGGGTTGATCGGGGTTGTGCATTTGCACCACTTGCCTTCGCAAACCATCCTCATAGATGCGAGCACCTAATCGGTTGGTTTGGAGAAACTCTAGTTGCGTTCTATAGGGTCCTTCTGGTTTTTCTAAGTAGGCTACATTTGACCCTCCTTCTGGTCTGTTTGTGCTAAATGCCATTTCTGATTCACTAGTGTCTGAGCTCTCGTAGGGGTAATTACTATTCAATTGCTGAGCCCACGATCGTGCAGTAGTTCTTACACTTGCCTCTGATGATCTAAGGCTTCGTCGGTCTGACTTACCTATATGTTTGCCCGATCTAAGGTTCATTAATTTTGTTCCTTGCACACTCAGTACATGCTCAGATCGTCAATGATTCGTTGTGATTACTATCTTGATTCTTTTTAGATTTCTTTAGATTCTTGTCTTAATGTATGCGTCAGGAATTCGACTTTCCGTTATAATTTTGAGTTCTCGTTCCGTCAGACTTAGGTTCTTTCCTTTAGGTTTTCGTGTCACACACCTTTACTTTAGTCTTGGACTTGATAAATTTAATTCTCTTGAACTTGAGGCGTTCCTATCATCGTTAATCCACAACACTACCGTTTAGCCTAAGCTAAGAATTGACTGAGTGGGTTGAGTAATCTTCCAACCTCGAGTCAGCTTTTCTGGTTGCTCTGATGCCCAAGAAGCCGCGCTTCCCAAGCTTTATGCCCTTCACTGCCTTGCCTTGGTTGCCTTCGTTTGCCTTTGCTAGACCTGGACAAATCCAATATTAGACCAATTCACAGTTGAATGATCAAGCACTTGAGTATATACACCTTTTAAGTCCCTTCCCTTTTGCCCAACTTTTTAATGCTTGCCCCCTGGCTTTCAAGTCCCAAACTAGGACAACCTCAAAATAGTTTGTCTAAAAATAGACGTATCCTTTAAGAAAAAAACAGTTGAGGTCACATAGTACTCGTCAAGAGCTTTCTAATGAGCTATTAAGCTCAAAAAACAAACTTCGAATGAAAAAGTTATGACCATTCAGGCCCTGGGGGGTAAAAACTGACAAACAGGTTTTTCTCCAAATATGAGCTAAGGGGTCTCCTATGAGTCTAATCACCCAAAAATTTCCCAAAAATAGCCCCAAAATTGGCCAAAAAATGAAACCCTAAAATTTGCGATGGGGGTGCACAATCGCGATGGTCTGAGATGATCGCGATGGTCTGGGACCGTCGCGATGGCGTGAGGGTGCACCGTCGCGATGGCGTGAACTTGCACGATCGCGATGGTCTGAAAGTGCACAATCGCGATGGCCTGAAGTGCACCGTCGCGATGGTCTGAATTTGCACAATCACGATGGCGTGAAAGTGCACCGTCGCGATGGCGTGAAAGTGCACAATCGCGATGGTCTGAAAGTGCACAATCGCGATGGCGTGAACTTGGACAATCGCGATGGCGTCAGTCAACGGTCAACGTGCACAATCGCGATGGTCTGAAGAGCACCGTCGCAATGGTCTGAGCACGATGGCGTGAGCCAATCGCGATGGTCTGGGCGCGATGGCGTGAGCCAATCGCGATGGTCTGAATTTTTGAAGTGTCGCGATGGTGTGAGGGTGTCGTCGCGATGGTCTGAAGTGCACCGTCGCGATGGTCTAGATTGCCACGTGGCACTGTCGGCGCGATGGCGTGAGCCAATCGCGATGGCGTGACACAATCCTGATGGTCAGAGACCGTCGCGATGGTCCGGCCAAGCCGTCGTGATGGCGTGAGCCAATCGCGATGGCGTGACACAATCGCGATGGTCAGAGACCGTCGCGATGGTCCGGCCAAGCCGTCACGATGGCGTGAGCCAATCGCGATGGTGTGACACAATCGCGATGGTCAGAGACTGTCGCGATGGTCCACCAAAATGCAAATTTTGTGAATGCAGCTATGGATTCCTGTAGGCGCAGGTGTGCTCTTCACGCTGGTGTGGTCGCCTTCTCCAAATTCCGAACTTTGCAGACCATCGCGATGGTCTGACACAGACGGAAATTTCTGACAGAAACTGAAGTTTTTACCTTTTTGCAGCCTTCCTGATGCACTGGAGCTCTGTACCTGCAAGAAAGCTCAAGAAAACAAAAGTACACACAAGCACAAAAGCTCTCTCTCACACTCTCGCATGCACAAATGAGGGGAAATGAGGAGAATGGGTGGATATGGTGAATTTTTTGATTTTTTTGGAGATGAAGATGATGATGCGGTGATGAAGATGGAGTGTGGGGGAGGTGAAAAACACTAAAAACTAAGTAAAAACAACAACAAAAACTGAAATTTTTACCTTCCAACGCCACTTCTTGCTATACTCTTACCATCACACATTCGTCCTAGACTCGATCCCCGGCAACGATGCCAAATTTGGTGTTGCTCTAGCACAATGGTGAGAACCACGTTAAGAAGCTTCACCTCCTTAATGTCAATCCGCAGAAGAGATAGGAGTGATATGAAGATCGTGAATGTGAGATGAAGTGAGAGTGAAGGTGAGAAGCATAGAAATGCACACACACATACACACACACTACGAAGAGACAAGCAAGACACAATGGAAGGTGAGGAATCAACTCTATTACTCAAGAACACTATTACAAGCTCAAAATAGCTCTAAGCTCTTCTCTACTCCAACAAGCTAACCTCAAAAATGAGCTCTCTAGCTCTTTTTATAGTTTCTAGACTAGTTTTGACCGGTTTCACATCCAATGACCGGCATAGTTAAAAATTAGGTCCTAGATGCTATTTGGAAGGGTAAACGATGTCTAAAAATAACGAAAATTGATACGCTTGTTCTACCTAAGCTCCTCAAGCTCGAGGAATCCTCGGCTTGCACAAAATGGAGCTATGGATTACAAAATGGGGTTTTCTATGTTACATATGTTACAATAGTGATAAAAATCACTGTTGGAGGTTTTTGGAAAGTATTTGAAAACATAATTATTTGAAAAACGATTCGACTGCCTCCCTGCTTTGTCGTTACATGCTTCCGTGTCGTCTGTGCCTCTGGCTGCTTCCAACACCATATCTCTCAGTTTTCTCAGTCAGATTGCAGAGATGGTTTCTTTGAGCTTGGTGCATACTTTTCAGTGATTTCACTTGGTAACGTTAGGTCTATAAGTCTAATATATGCTCAACAATTTTCATTTCATTTGGATGTTGTAATCTTTAGCTATGTTCAGTTGAAGTCAACACTGTCTGTGCATTTTCACTTCTCTGTCAGGTACCTGACTTTTTTACTCATCTTGTCAGAGCCATTTCTCAGTGGTTACTCATCCAAGTTCAATGATTTAAAGCTTGTTGGATTCAGATCACTGTCTAGTAAAATCATAAAAATTTTCATAATCATTGAATTCTTAAATCTTGAGTTATGTTCATTTTTCTGCTCACTGGTCTCATTATTGTAGCAGCCCGTGAAAATCGGGATGATGTCATCAATTGTTAAACATCGTTCTCAGTGTGTGGTTCATTATTTTTTATGCGATTACTCTTGAAAGTTAGCTCTTTAAGTTAACTAGACTTCCCCAAAGGAATTAAGCTTATTGCTGCTATGCTCAGAGAAATATGCAAAACACTAGACAGGTGTATGAACCAAAATAGCAAGTTCTTCACCTCTGAACTAACTCCAACTTATCTGTTTTGATCTATCTTTTTGAAAGTGATCTTCCAAGGTACATAGGGTGTCTAATACATCCATTGGCAAGCTAAAAGGGCCCACCATATACTCCTGGAGTTCATTTTGCTGGTGTAGATCAAGGATTTTCCAACACCTCTTCATCTTCAAGCACATACCTATCCATCTCTTCACAGTTATGAATCTGCACACTTCTAGTCATCAATCCTTCAGTTTATTAGGTAAACTCACATCTCAAGTCTTTATTGTTTTCTGAGTGAAAGAGTGTTACAAAGAGATTTTATGGATGTGATTTTCTAGAGATATCTCATTTCTAGTTTAGATTAATCCATCATAGTGATAGTCAAAAGAAATTTTCTCCACTTGGAATAAGTTGCATTCTTATCATTGAGAAGGTGGAGGTATTTCTAGTAGTTACTATATTTTCTTAGCACATATTCACTTGGTATGAAAGGCTATGTTAAACGTCTAAACGCGGGACTAACTGTCAGTAGCGTGTTTAAACGTTATTTGGGTTCTTGGGAGTGGAAGGGGTCTCTAAAAATAGAGACCCTATACTTGGTTCCCAAAATAACCACTTTAGATACAGCAATATACTGATGTTGAGAGCTCTATCAAGATTCTGTTCTACTTAGACATTTACAGTTCACGGTTTAGCTCGGCCAACGTGTACCAAATACACTAAGATGCTATATTGCTCTGCACCTAAACTTACTGAAAATACCAGAGACAAGAGTAATAGTTCAACATTTACCGAATAGGTATCACAATCCGATCAACATCCGAAGACACAGAGAATTCAATTGTTTCAGATACACCGTACTGAAGGTCCAGTACACAACCCAAGAAATCCTTACTGTAGCTTAACCCTTACTGTATGATGATAAATCTCAATGTTGAAGACAACACGATCCCACACAGTGTTAGAAACACTACCAGAGTTACACAGACTTCACCAAACAACTGGCAGAACATTCCAAGAACGAGTACTAACGCAATACACGAACTTAACACAACAATCGCGATAAGGATTCGCAGACGATTCACTTCAGACAACAGACCGAATGATCTACTGGATGTAGATGATACTCACAACCGCAATAGATACCAATAGACAATAGACAAGACGAGACACAAATACACACAGAATACTCAGAAATTAGGCAACAAACACCATGGTAACGCTCAGCTCTAATCACCTAGACAGACAGTCTGGTGATCTTTCCGAACGACTAAAGTGTCTTTTTTCATTGCTTTATATAAGATTACAAGGTATATGTGTAACAACTTTTCGTACGTGCGCAGGGATATAAAAAGATTCTTGATTTTACAACTGCCAATCCGGCGGCCGACTAACACTCTGGCACGCACGGTGGACTCGAACCCGCAGGTTTTTACAAAATTATTGTTCTTCTATAATGCCTTCTAAGTACATATTTCTGGCTAATCTAAAGGTGCGGGCGATCTTTTTCTTTAGAGTTTCTAACATTTGTTTGAGGGTATCCGGTTCTACTAAATGTGCATCTACTCTTACAAAACATAATGCAATGGCTTCAGTGAGCAAAATCTCTGCTTGCGTCTGCAGAAAAGCCTCTTGTAAGTAGAAGTCGTTGGACAAAGCCGCATCTCTGGATATCTTCATTTCTGCAACCTGCTTCTCCATACTGATTACTCTTTCTTTTTGATTGTCTAGTTGATTTTCCTGTCTCTCGATCTCTGAATTCTGGAACTGGATGGTTCTGGAGTATGCGTCCCTTTCTCTTCGGAGATCTGTTATTAGTTTCTGTAATTGTGCTTCTAATGTCAATTTCGACCGTAGAATGTCGTTTATCTCGTTGAATTCTATCTTACATCTCTGGAGTTCTTCAATTGTTTTCATCACCAGATCGTACTATTCTTGGCCTCTTTGAACCACTTCATCGAGTTGCACTCTTGTCTCTTCTAATAAATTGCCTAAGGCTACTCTGGCATCTTCTTTATCCTGTAGATCTAGCTTTAGCTGACTGATTTCAGTCTGTGCTTCGCTTAATAACTTGTCCTTTTGGTTGAGATGCTAGTGCGGTATCTCTCTGATTGGCAATTGTCTGCTTTTCTGCAAGTTGGGCTTGGAGATGGGTAATTTGGGAGTGCAGTTGATGGTTTTCTGCTTTGACCGCATCTATCTCTTCCTGTAGAGGCGTGATATCTGCTTCTAGGACATCCACCTTGTGTTGTAACTGATTTCGGATGTTATCAATGACTTCTCTCATCTGGATTGGCAATTGCTGTGATAAATTAATGAGCAGTTGCCCCATTGAAGCTAACTCAGAGAATACAGGGATGGATGGGAGTAGAGGAGGGTGTCGAGGTTGGGAAGAGGATGTGGTGAGGAGTTGTTGTGAGTTCGGTGGGGAGTAGTTTGGAGATGAGGAAGAAGAGGTTGTGGGTTCATCAGTGTGAATGGGTTGGATAGGGATAATGGGTTTGACTGTGGGTGCGGGTGGATGAATAGGAAGAACAACAGTATTGTTGGTTACCTTTTTGGTTTGTTGTGTAGTGTCATCCTTTTCGGCAGATGTGGCATCGACTGCTTTAAGCAGCTCTTCGAAAACTTGTTTGATGATATGTTGTCCCTCCTCTTGTCTTTCCTGCTCGGATTGCCGCTGGGAGGCTTCTTGTGATGAGCTTGTGTCATACTCGCTGTGATCTTCCTGTTCTTGTTGCCCTTCTCATGAGGAGTGTGCTGATGATTCGTGCTGCATAGATGTTGCGGTGTCATGGAAGGTTTCTTCATCCTGTTTTTCTACTTCTTTGTCACCTTTATTATCTCCTTCGGCTGAACCTTGTGCTTCACTTTCAGATGAATTGATCCTGATTCTCTTCCGGCGGAAGAGTTGATTTAGCTCCTCTTCATCTTCTTCTTCATCGTCCTCTAGAAGTTGTGCAGATTCCTCATGGCACAGAACAGGACCTCGGGGTGGTGGTTGTGCTTCCAATATTGTCAGAAAAAGGAAGGATAATATGTGTGGCAGTCGGGACCTGGGCATTCCTCCCTTGTTTACATGTTTGATGATAGTAACGCATTCTTTGTGAATGCGGTGGAAGAAGTAGGATGCAAAATTTACAGGTTCTCGGGCGGCTAAGTCTATGGCGGAGTAGAAGGGACGAGATATTCCATAAGTACGTTTCTGTAGGTTCAGGATAGCTACTAAGAATTGAAGGGCAGATCTTTCAGGTTCCGGTCGACATAGGATTGCATATTCATTTGACGAATACCTAGGAAATAATTGTATCATGGTTGCTACGGGGAGGTTCGGGCCATTTTCTCGACCTTGCAAAGGGAGTCGAAATGACTCAGCGAAAGTTTGGAAGGTGATTACGATTCTTGTAGGTAAGGATGTGATCGGCCAACTCTGCTCTGTAGCAGGTGTGTTGGCGATGGCGGAGATGATCTGGGCAAAGAAGGGGTGGGATTCCACTGAATGCCAAGGCAGTTCAGCGAAATTGGATAGCCCACGGTTGTGCAGGAACTCTCCTACGTCGGTAGGGAGTCCATCACAGAAAGTGGCATAGTTAGCCAAAGCTTCCATGGCGCAAACAATGACAGCAAGCACAAAACGCAAACACACAGGGTATACACAATCATACAAAGCACGCAAACACAATAGTGATTTTTGGCGAAATGGAGAAGGTTAAGTAGATGCGCTAGATGCGCTTAACCGCTTTCCAATGCATGACTCCTAGGCAATGCATAAACCTGCTCATCTGTGAGACAGCAAACTGAATATCTGGCTGAGTAATGCATAAGTAAAGCAAGCATCCAACAGCCTACTGATAGAGAACAGCATCAAATGCATCTCCAGCATCATGAAGACTCAATCGTAAACCTATCTCCATAGGAGTGGCAATAGGCTTACAGTCTTCAAGGCCAAAACACTGCAATAATGTGCCAATATATTTCGTTTGACACAAAGCCATTCCACCATCAACGTGCATAAACTGAATGCCCAAATAGTGATGCAAATGCCCCAAATCAGACATCTCAAATGAGGCATGCAAATCAGCCTTAAAATCAGCAATATGTGTCTCAATAGGACCAGTGAGCAGCATGTCATCAACATAGACAACAATGATCAGAAGCACATCATTAGCACGTTTAACATATAAGGTGCTTTCAGTTGGACTGTTCTCAAAACCATGTGCAATCAGATAGGCATGTATCTTCCCATACCAAGCACGTGGTGCTTGCTTTAAACCATATAATGCCTTCTTTAACCTGCAAACCTGGTTTTCATGCCCTTTTTGCACAAAGCCACGGGGCTGAAAAACATACACTTCTTCATGCAAGTCACCATTCAGAAATGATGTTTTAATGTCCAACTGATATACATTCCAACCATGATGGGCTGCAAGTGCACAAATGCTCCGAACAGTAGTCATACGGCATGTAGGTGCAAAGGTCTCATCAAAATCAATGCCTCTTTCCTGTGCATAACCTTTTGCAACAAGCCTAGCCTTATACCTGTCAATTGTACCATCAGGTTTACACTTCAGCTTGTATACCCACTTAGTGCCAATGGCCTTCTTGCCAGGAGGCAAGTCACATAAAGACCATGTACCATTCTTCATTATAGCATCATATTCAGATTGCATAGCAGCCATCCAATTTTTTGAATTTTGTGCTTCATGAAAAGAAACAGGCTCATTCTCATCACAGAGACTAGATGCATCCATAGCATAGCAATCTGATGCAAAGGAGGCACCATGAGAGCCTGAACGAGTACGATATGACAAAGGTGCATCTAATTTGCTGTCACGTAAAGTCTGCACCAGCCATTTTGGCATAGTTTTTGCCTGCTCAATATCAGCTCTCTCATCAACAAGTGCATCATGTAAATCTGCATCAGAAATGGAATGATCTGCATCATCATATGAAACCTGCAAAGGCTGAGAAGTTGCCTCATTAGGACCAGCACTAGCCTGTCCACCTGTGAAAAGAGGCATCAAAGTATCATACATGTCTTTGGAGCTAACAGATGTCTCCTTAGTACATGAAAGCAATGGCTGAATAGTATCTTCCACAAAGACAACATCACGGCTAACTAGAATGCGTTTAGTCTGTGGATGATACAGACGATAGCCTTTACTTTCAGAACTGTACCCAACAAAAATACATTTTACTGCCTTATCATCCAATTTTTTGCGATGTTGTTCAGGCACTAATGCATATGCCAAACAACCAAAAACACGCAGATGAGCAACAGATGGCTTGCGGTCATGCCAAGCCTCATATGGAGTGATAGACTGCAACGCTTTAGTGGGACACCTGTTCAGTACATATGCTGCACACATGACAGCCTCAAGCCAGAAACTATGTGGTAAAGCCTGACTTTTGACCATGCACCTCGCCATCTCCATGAGTGACATGTTCTTTCGTTCAGCAACTGCATTCTGTTGAGGTGTATACGGTACTGTACACTGGTGTTTTATCCCACGTTCAGCCAGAAATGCATTAAAATCTGAAGACATATATTCCCCCCCTCGATCAGAACGAAGGGTGCCTATTTTACATGCTGACAGATTTTCAGCCAAAACCAAAAACTATTTGAAGCACATGAACACTTCGGACTTTTCTTTGAGTGGATATACCCATGCATGCCTGGAAAAATCATCAATGAAAGTCACGAAGTAAAGGGTGTCTGCATAGGACCACAGACATCACTATGTACAAGCTGCAATTTCTGCGTAGCCCGAACTGAACCATCTTTTGGAAAGGAAGAACGCTGCATTTTGCCCAAAATACAACCTTCACAAACATGTTTTCCAGGTGCCTCAAGTTTGGGCAAAGAGGACACCATTTCAGATTTCTGCAAGCGTAACAAACTAGCAAAATTCACATGACCAAAGTGTGCATGCCAAAGCTTTGCATCTGACATAGCCTGAGAATCATGAACTACACATGCCGAATCATTCATAGATCTTTCATAGTCTATGAGCTTATACAACCCACGACGTAAAATGCAAGAAGCAATAATCACATCGCCATTTGAGAGATCATGGACTGTACATCTGTTTTCAACGAATTTCACAACCAAGCCAATATTGGCTAATGCAGAAACTGATAACAGGTTCTTTTTTATCCCTGGCACAAATAAAGCATCTGACAAAGTGAAAGAACTACCATCAGCAGTAGTCAGAATGATCTTACCAACTCCCATAACAGGATAAGAGGAGTTATTGGCGCATGTGACAGTATTCCCTGTAGGGGTAGGCTCGAGTGAAGAGAAGAAACTACGCTGCGAGGTAATATGTTTGGTTGCCCCACTGTCAAAGTACCAAACATCTGAGTCTACTACAGACATGCACTGCTCATGAGAAGATGGGTCAAAACTACAAACAGTAGTAAACGCCCATTCTTCTTCCTGCACAAGATTAGCAGACTCTGTTTTTGGTGTAGAGGCTTCTGCAACAACCATTCTAGCCTCCTTTTTCTTTGCCTCTTTTGCAGCCAATTTTGGACAGTTCTTTATGATATGATCATTGCCTTTACAGTACTTACAGAACAATTTCTGCTTTTCTGATTAGCAGAAATCAATTGTTCCTTCAGGTCTTTGATCTTTGTAAGAAAATTGTCTATAGAATCACCTTCATTCATGTGCTCACTCTCCAACTGTTTTTGGAGGTAAGCAACACGAGCCTCATTCCTAGCCTGGTACAAAGTGGTAAGTGTATCCCAAGCATCCTTTGCTGTTCTGCAAGAGCGAATGTGAGGAATAATGGCAAGTTTGACAGACAAAGCTATCAATGCATGTGCCTGGGCATCTCTGCCATCCCAACGAATCTGCTCTGCAGTAGGTGCAATAGAAACAGCAGCACGAACAGGAATCTACGGAATATCATCTTCGACACCATCTTTATCAGCTCCAGCACCTCTATTTGTAGTACCTGTAGTCGCATGTGTAACAAGACGTCTTTCAACACCCTACACAATGTTCCACAGTCATTTTGCAACCAGTACATGTCGCATCATATAAGCCCATAATGGGTAGTTGGTACCATCCAACTTATCCTCAATAGCCAACATACGGAATACATCACTGCTTTCAGCCATGGCCGGTGATTAAAATACCTTGATGTAGAAAACTGACTGTATCTCAAAAAGTTGAACGGAACTGCCCAAACGAGTTCTGCTAGACCTGTAGCAGACTTCGAGACGCTTAAACTGGCGAACAGAAACTGGTATATACCTTTGGCACAAAAGGAGGAAATAGCCTACATAAGCGCTGCGATAGTGCGTTGGGAGGCCGAAACGAGCTCAGATCGCGATTTCGGCACCATAGAGCGAAGCAGTTTTGATCTCAGAAACACCCTGAGTATGCTCACCAAATTTCGTGTGAATCTGAGACTGCAAACGGAGGAGTGTCGACGGCGCCCTAGAAGAAGCGACGACCTGCTCTGATACCAATTGTTGGAGATAGACGTCTGCGGAAGCACGCAAACAGCACAAGGAAGAAGAAGAAGCTTGGAGCACAAACACACAATACTGAATGTATTACTAGAGAATGTACAAAGATAAGTAGCCCATTAGGGCAATAGGGGTATATACAAGCCGGGGAAAAAAAACCTCCTAAAGAGGGAAAAAAGTACCCCGGCAGTCCTAGAGTGTTCACACACATCACTACCTAAATATATCAACAAGCCACACGTAAGCTTGGCACAATAATTTCCATGGGTGCTATGGCTTCCAATCCATAAGCTAGTTTGAAAGGGGTTAATCTTGTTGCTACTTTATATGTAGTCCGGTATGCCCATAATACGGTAGGTAACAGTTGATCCCATCTTTTCGGTGCTTCCAGAATCAGTTTTCGAAGTATATTTATCAAAGTCTTGTTTGTACTTTCAGCTAGACCATTAGCACGAGGATAATAAGGAGAACTAAATTAATGCGTGACCTGGAACGAATGTGTGAGTACTTTCATTAAATTGTTGACAAAATGAGTGCCTTGATCTGTAACAAGTTCCAGCGGTAAACCAAAACGTGGAAAGACATCGTTCAGTAGACACTTTGCTACCGCAACAGCTGTAGCAGACCATAAAGCCCAGGCTTCTGCCCATCTGGTAGCATAATCAGTACATGTCAAAATATAATGATTATTACTGAGTATTGCTGGTGGAGTAATAGGTCCAATAAAATCTAGACCCCATTTCTGAAAAGGATCTACTGGCAGGACAGGTTGTAGAGGGAAAAAATGGTGTTGTAAAGGTTGTCCAGTCCTTTGACAATTATCACAATTTTTGACAAACTGCAATACATCCCTGTTCATAGTAGGCCACCAAAGACCACTCTACAGAATTTTCCGGTGTGTTAAATCAGCAGCAAAATGGCCACCGAAAGGAATTGAGTGAGACAAAGTAATAACTGAATTAACTTCGTGTGGAGGGATACAACGAAGTAAAATTCCAGTGTGATCTTTATGTGTCATCCACACCGACCGGAGCTTCACCGGAATCTAAGCGAGAAAGGAATTCTGCCAAGGCATGTGAACTGCATGGCCGATGAATAACTTTGTAATCAAACTCTTGTAAAAGCAGAACCCATCGTGCTAATCGACCTCCTAGATGTTGTTGCCGAACCAGATAAACAAGTGCAGCATGATCTATATGAAAAGTAAATTTTTGGCCAAGTAAATAATGCCTAAATTTCTTGACAGAGTACACTAAACCTAGACATTCCCTTTCAGTTACAGAGTAATTCTTTTTCGTAGGGGCAAGCCTTCGACTTGCATAGTAAACTGGCCTGAACCATTTATCGGTTTGTTGCATTAGAACGCTCCCTATTGCTATATCTGAAGCATCAACAAATACATGAAATGGGCGATCCCAGTCATGAGGCTGTAAGATTGGAACCTGTGTTAGTAATCCCTTTAGACGATCAAAAGCAATTTGACAGTCCGGGGTCCAGTCAAACTGTTTAGGAGTCTTCGTGATTAAACGATTGAGTGGAATGGCTAAATGAGCGAGCCACCATAAATGACGACCATGCCAACGGACTTGACCCATAAATCTCATGACTTCTTTTGCTGTAGTAGGAACAGGTGCTCCTAATACAGCTGCAACCTGATCCGGGTCGACTTGAATGCCCTGTGCTGATACAATATGGCCAAGTAATTTACCACATGAAACCGCAAACACAGATTTGTTTGGGTTCAGGAAGAGTCTGTATTCTCTGCATTTCTCAAAGCAGCACCGTAAATGGAACAAGTGTGCTACCATCTTACCGAACAAAGAGAAATCATCAAGATATACTTGCATGAACGAGGTAAGATAAGGGGAGAATATTTCTTGCATACACCTCTGGAAAGTACTGGGGGCATTTCTTAATCCAAACCACATAACAGTACAAGCAAATACACCCCAATTGGTGATGAACGTTGTTTTTGGTATATCTTCCTCTGCCATTCTTACTTGATTGTAACCACTGTATCCATCTAAGAATGAGTACATTTCGTGTCCTGCTACTCTATCAAGCATGGTGTCCAGAAATGGCAGAGGAAACGGATCTCGCACCGTAGCTGCATTTAGCTTCCGGTAATCCACACATATTTGTAGTTCCTTATTCTTTTTAGGGACAATAACAATGGGTGATATCCACTCAGCATGTGTTAGCTCAAGAAATGGTTGGTTTTATGCACTAACATGCCTCATTTTGGAGAGTATTTGTTTGAACATAGGTGTTTTGCAGTGAGAATAGATGGCTGATGATGATAAGATCTACTGTATTTGGATCATTACAACGTGGAGGGAGGAGGGATTCTCAGAGAATCTGGGACACCTGGAAGAATAGGACAAGCTACTGCACAACTTATTTTCGGGATACACGAAGGGAGAATCAAAATTGGAGATTTCAGTATCAGCCAGATGTTTGAGAGTGGCAACGACTTGATGCAAAGATCTCCTGGCACACCGGTATTTACAGCTCCTAAATGCTGCACAGGCTCACAATATCATGGCAAGATAGCATGTATTTGGGCATTGGGAGTAACTCTGTATTGTATGGTGTTTGGTTGCTACCCTTTCATTGATGATACTTTACAAGATTTATATGATAAGGACTTGGAAGGTTATTTGCTAGGGGGTTCGATATCAAGGATATTAGGATTTCGATGGAACAAGATGATTAATGAATATGTGAGAGTGTGTTTGATTGCGACTGGAAGCTATGACAAAGTGTTTCTTCATCGCAATCAGTTGGATGGCAACCTCTATGCTATCAGGTGGCATATTGCAGGTATTGAGAAAGTCTCGCCTATGCAAAGTCCGTGTGGCCCCATCACAACAGCTCTTACGAATGTCATGAGAGAAGTTGGAATAATGAAGATTTTACACCGTCCTCGAAGTGTGAATCTCATTGAAGTTATTGATGATCCAGATAGTGACCATTTTTTTTGTGATGCTTGAGTATGTGGAGTAGAGGGGATATCCGTGCGGACGGAGAGAATCTATTGGTGGCATATCTTCTTATCTTATCCTTCGAGAGCATACGGTGCTCATCTCTCTCTATCTTAATTTTTTGGGTGGCAGTAGTTACGGGGGCACCGAGAGGAAGAACCACGTGTGCATCTTATGTTCAAATATAAGTACTGTACTTCTCGAATGGGGAAAAAAAAAACACACTGTAGATTGGAGAGTCAAGAAGGGATGCGCATGATCTGACGAGCAAGGCAGAAATTGAATGGAGCTACACAGGACGGAGATTTCGGAGTTCATAAAGTCAAGCGCTAGACTGAGTTTTTGACAGAACAAGAAATATATCATAGCAAGTATGTTCGGTGAAGGATATGATCAAGGGCGCCTGCTGTAGGAGGGAGGAAGGACTTTTGTTGTTTGGAAAGTAGGGACAACCTCAGAGAATAGTCAACGTGTGATATATATTGGAGACCCTGACAGCTCACGAGGAGAATCGATGAAGCACCAGGAACTATCTGATGATGAAGAATGACTAACGGAGGTATGCACTGAAAGAATCAGGTTCGGAGCTCGCTTCTTGCCGTACAAAGATAAGTGAATTTTATGCAGCAAAAAGTTTGTGTATACCGTGTGATTGCGCTGGACTGTTCACTGTGTTCCATGATTTTGGTAGCTCCTTGTATGACATATATGCGCAGATAATGAGAAGGATTTCGTTTTTTAACTATTGAATGATTAGTGTTAGGGATCAGCATGCTTCAAAATTAAGCATGTCGCTTTTGCGATGTATAATATTCTGATCGTGTTCATAAAGGATCACTGAAATGCTTGCATGAGTTTGCGTACAAAGATATAGTGTCTGTTGAGGGTTGTTTGACAGTGATAAAAAAGAAAAAAAAGGGGGAAAAATGAATGGTTCTGTGTCCTCCACGCTCATCATCCTCAGTTAGTTTAGTTACCAGATTACGTTCAGGTCTAAAAAAAAAAAAAAAAAAAAAGAAAAATCTATCGCTGTGAGTTGATGTGATGTACTGTGTAAAGGAAAACAATGTTTACTAAGTGTGATGTTGTGGCGTAATGGTTTGGCTTTGGGAAGCAAAAGCAAATTCCAAGTTCACAGTCTGAACTTTACAGACATTCTGTGCACAATCGATGTATTGCTTAACCCATGGGGGTTTTGTTCTCTGAATAAAGAAGTCTCTGTACCAAGTTGGTGAAATGCATGCTTTGAGCACTAGCTTAAAAATGTGTTTCGATTCTTCATCGAGCTCAGTGGAAGAAATGATTTTCTTTCTAGCTTGCAAATTTTCTTAACCTTTGTAGAGAAACGAGAATTTGAATGACTCATTGACAAACTTTAGTTATGCTTCGAGTTTGGTTCTTCATGCTTACTTTTATTGATAATTTTAGTGATGCCTCTGCATAACGCTGTCAGCAGAATGATCAATTTGGTCTATTATATGGTTATGGTTTCATAGGGAACTCGTTCATCCTTCTCTCACAAAAACGTTTTGCATGCCATCACGCTTGCATATGGATACTTAAGTACTGAACTCGTTTCGTAAATGTTGTCTGAGAGCACGAAACGGCAAGCAAATGTATGATATGGAGGAGATTGGATAGTCAATCATTGATCCCTTTAAATTCATATATGAAAGACCTTATCTTAAAAAGAAGTCGAACTTGTTCACATACTGGTATAGTTATACATATGTTTCTTTGAAGCCAAGTGTTGAGCTGCTTGCGCTGTACGAATGCATGTGGTAGAGGTTATATGTAGTCAAAAGTGTGACTTGTGTCTAGCTCAATGTATCTTGGACTCGTTGCAAATACTTAAAAATGCAAACGTTTGAATAGCGTGACATGAGCCACGTGAGATCAAGCCTTCAATCTATAGTTGTTGTAGCCTTCCCGTACCTCCTTGTAACAGAACATAAAGTAAACCGTATGATAAACAAGAAAATGAGGAACTTAAACTTGCTTTGAAATCACACCTTTGACGATGACCATTGAATGGGAATATTAGAACATAAAAATTCAGAGTCTATACTCAGACAAATGAGCATTCATAAATGAAATAATCGAAATTTGAAGTGATTGGTTTTAATTCAACTAGAACTCATACCATAGTCCTCATCCTCGCATGAAGCTTTGGGGGAAGTAATTTTAGTACTCCCTCCTTTTCATGAACTCCTCCACATACCTGGAGAGCTCGACGTGAAAGGATGGGGGTTTTGAAAGGGAGGTTACAGGAAGTGACCATTGGAGGTGGATATCCAATCGCGCATGCGTTTTCTCGCCTCCTCCATCAAAACTTTGGAGTGAAATTGTGGACTTAGGGGAAACCAAAATTGACCTAGTATCAGGAGAGTTGGGTAAAACATCAGTGTGTATAGGCACTTTTCCTTGGACTCAGAAGCATATCATTTTGGTGCGTTTGCCGGGAAGCATATGAGCTAGTGCATAGACATAGGAAGAATCCCTTGTGAGATAATTGTGGGCTCTAGGTAATCCAAGTGGACCGATTCCGAGGGATTTGAACAAAATAAAACCTCGTATAATCATCTTTTCCGTGGGCTTAAGAGCATATCATTTTGGTGCGTCTGCCGGGAAGCATATGAGCTAGTGCATAGACATAGGAAGAATCCCTTGTGAGATAATTGTGGGCTCTAGGTAATCCAAGTGGACCGATTCCGAGGGATTTGAACAAAATAAAACCTCGTATAATCATCTTTTCCGTGGGCTTAAGAGCATATCATTTTGGTGCGTCTGCCGGGAATAGCTTGGTACGTCTCTATAAGAGAGTGCCATAGGTTCGCCTAGCGCCACAGGTTGGCCGAGCTTGCGGACCCCACGATCTAGTACATGAGCGAGGGGAGCTCATCGTCAGGAGCAACACAAACTCAAAGAGAGGAACGCGCTCAGAGAAGAGCCCTTGAAAGAGAAAGGAGAAGGTGGGAACCGCCAGGTGAGTGGACCTCGATTGGTTCGAAGAAGTCAGTCAAAAACGTGTACTCCCGTAGGAGAGTCGCGAATCAAGTGCGAAAGTTTGAAGGAGGGATCCTGAAGCCACGTGTGCTAAATTTTTGGGATCGAAGTGATATCGACATCACACCTCTGTTCGAAATGGCTCAGCGAATTTCAGTTCACTTGGGGGACTTCACCAAGTTTTCAGGTACTTGGGACGAAGATCCGGATAGTTTTATCCAGTTGTTTGAGGTTACTTGTGAGGCCAATGACGTAGTTGACCAGGATCAAAGGTTGAGAATTTTTCCGGCTATTCTCCGTGATGAGGCAGCCAATTGGTATGGGAATCTGACACCACAAGAGCGTGGAACTTATCAGATGCTCAAGGAAGCCTTCTTGGCAAAGTTTTGACGACAGGGCTTCCAAGATAGATTGGCCCAACAAATGGATTATTTGCGACAAGGAGTCAATGAGAGCATCGACAACTATATTCAAAGAATGGAAACGTTGGTAAGAAAGATGGGCGCGAACGCCCCGAATGATGAGACATTGAAACGTAGATTCATTTCAGGATTGCGAGATCCTACGGCACAGCAGCACATCAGCTTGACAAGACCTGCAACTTTAATGGATGCTAAGGAACAAGCGAGGCTGTGGGAGGAAGTACAATTATGCCAACAAAGGAAGATGGAACTCTTATACGAGCCTATGGGAGGCCCAGGAAACATACCAATGAAAGATCCTAGCCAAGGAAGTCCCGCATTGACGACCCCAGCTTTTGTAGCTGCCACTAGCACGCCAGGCGAGGTAAAGCCTGCGCTAACCGAAGAACGAATATTAGAATTGGTCACGCAAGCTATTAAAGCTGCCACGATAACTCAAGATACGTATACAGTAAAACCAGAGGTCACAACAAACCCGAATCAAGTGTTTCGATCAAATACATGGTGTGGGAAGTGCCACGGTTACGGCCATTTGGCTTCAGAATGCCCCACAGTGTCGAGAGTATTCACAGATAGATCGCCACCTAGGATGCGTTGTACTTTTTGTGGAAGGAAAAATCACACAGAGGACCGATGTTACAACAAGAGAGCCTATGAAGAAAGGACTATGAAATCAGGAGATACAAGAGAAAGACCTTACACGGGATTGCCCGCTCAAAGTGTACCACCTACATCTCGTTGGGAAAACAGACCGACTTATGGATATGGTGCTCAGGGTCAAGGAGGAGACTATCCAAGAGGAGCCACGCGTGATCAAAGAAGAGATGGTCCAATCCAGTGTTGGAGATGTCATGGCTTTGGCCACACTCAATGTAGATGCCTAAACGAAAAGAAGCCAATCGATTATACCCCACTATGTAGGTACTGTAGTGGGGAGGGTCACTTTGATGAGGATTGTCCAAAACGAAGAGCTGCCGCCGGCAAGGAAAAAGGACCAGTAGGGTCCTCGAACTATGTTGATACTCAGATACATCCCACATCGAGAGCTCAAGAGCACGTTCCTACGATCGGAGTAGTGTTCAAGACACCGAACCCTCAAGAAGGCTCTAGCTCGTCAATGCACTTTGTGGATGCTTACGAGGCCAAGAAACCACACAAAGATCCAACTGTGGCAGTAGTCACAAGGACTCAAGAGTACTCGAAGAAGAATCCAGGAGGCGAAGGTGAAGAAGGGAGTCAAGAGAGGATAGCTGAACACGAAGAGGTAGAAAATCAAGTTGGAGGATTTGTTGAGCAGCAAGAGTTTGAGGATGGGGAAGAGGTCGAGATCCTTCCACCAGTAACCAAGGAGTTTGTACCGGGCATAGCACCATTCCCTGAAAGATTGAAAGCTCCTAAGATTAGAAAGGAAAGACAAAGTTCGGAAGAAGTGGATATTGTAAGGTTGCTCGCTGACACGGAAGTCACGCTGGATATTGGCACATTGCTAAAATGTTCACCTGCTTATCGGAAACAATTCTACAATGAATATATAAAGAAGCCGAGGAAAGCTCGAGATAAAAATAGACAAGATAAAGATGTCCAAGGGATCATTCAAAGCATTACGACGCAAATTGATTCGAACGCTCCAGCTGTGACAGTCGAGATTAAAGGGTATGCAGTCCCTGGTGCTCAGTTAGATAGTGGAGTTGCAGTCAACCTTATGACAGAGTTCATGATGAAAGCTTTGGGCCTCAACCACATGGAAGAAACGCCGATGTCTTTGAGAATGGCGGATCAAACACAAGTGAAGCCTGCGGGTCTTTTGAAAAATGTAAGTACAATTGTGGGCGGTTTAGAGTTTAAAGTTGATTATCTGATAGTAAGACCAAGGACCTCAGAGGCTACCTTCTCGATCCTACTTGGACGGCCATGGCTGGTGCAAGCCGAATGTGTGCATGACTGGCGCACAGGTTTTATTTCAATAGGGCCAAAGTCTGATCGGATTCGGTTGCAAGTATCCCCACCCTCGAGCAACAAGAAGAAGACAATAATAGTCGATGAGATGGAAAAGAAAGAAAAGGAGAAAGCAAGGCACGAGATTGCACGAGCTAGGTTTTCTTTGAACACAGACAACTACAAGAATCTGCTTCAAGACGGGTTCAACTTGCAGCTCTTTAAGAATCAAGACACGAAGATGGGAGAGTATCAAAATCCATTGCTCTATAACGAGTTGCTAGGATGGTTGACGCATACAAGTGAATTTGATTGTTACATGTTGAGTATAGACTCAAGTAAAAACAAAGCTACTCAATCCCTGGAGAAGGGAACTTCAAGAGAAGAATTGAAACTAGAGTTAGCTCCGGCAATGGAAATGCAACAGTTGAGAGAAAGAGTTAGAATGCTAGAAGCAGAGATTCTAAAGAGAAGTCGAGAATCGGAGAAAGAAGCGAAGAGTAAGACTAAAGTGTCGGAAGCCATCGCAAAAACTGAATTAAAGAAATTAGGTTCAATCGAAAAAGAACAAGACAATGATTTACTGGCCAATCATGCACGCATGATCGGAGAGCACATTCCAATCACAGTGTTAGCAAGAAATAAGGACTATTCGCGAGAAGCTCAGTTGGAAAAATGGGAAGTCTTTCCAGAAAAGTTCTTGAGTGTAGGGTCAGAGCTACCAGATGGAGTACGAGACTGCATTAAAACGACACTCAAAAATTTTAGCGAGGCCTTTGCATGGTCATACAGTGATTTGAGAGGAATTGATCCCCGAATCTGCCAGCATTATATAGACTTGGAAGAAGGCACACGACCAATATGCCAACGACTCAGGCGAACGAATCCAGTCTACTCGGAATTGATCAAGCTGGAATTGACCAAATTATTGGAGGCAGGATTTATATATCCCATCGCATCCAGCGAATGGGTATCACCAATTGTAGTTGTTCCGAAGAAAAACAAGAAAATCCGTATTTGCATAGATTATCGGAAGTTGAACGAGCGCACGAAGAAAGATCACTTCCCCTTGCCATTTACTGATCAAATCTTGGATAGAGTGGCTGGCCATAAATTGTACTCATTTTTGGATGGTTTCAGTGGGTACAACCAGATCCAAATTCATGAAGAGGATCAATCGAAAACTACTTTCACGACAGAATGGGGTACGTATGCATATCGGGTGATGCCATTCGGGTTATGCAATGCACCGGCCACATTCCAAAGAGCAATGATAGCTGCATATCAAGACTACCTGCAGGATTGGATGGAGATATTTCTCGATGACTTTGCAATCAGAGGCGACGATGAGAACATGATGGAGAGGATCGAAGCAATTTTAAGAAGAAGCATCGAAAAAGGCATCGCATTGAATCCTGAAAAGTGTACGTTTGGAGTACGAAGAGGATTGCTTTTGGGACATGTTATTTCCGAAAAAGGGATTGCGGTCGACGAGGATAAAGTGGAAAAGATTGGACAACTCCCACCTCCGCAAAATTTGCGACAACTCAGAGGATTTTTGGGCCATGCAAATTATTATCGACGTTTTATATTAAATTTTGCATCCATAGCGGCACCACTAACGACTCTCTTGAGGAAGGACCAACAATACCAGTGGACGGGAGAGTGTCAAGTCGCATTCGACTCGATCAAAGAGAGGTTAATAAATGCACCGATTTTGGTAGCACCTGACTGGACGAAGGAATTTCATGTACATACCGACGCTTCTCATACTGCAGTTGGAGCAGTACTATGCCAGGCCGACGAAAAGAAGTTGGACCATCCTATTTACTATGCAAGTCACAATTTGAATAGCACTGAGAGGAACTATACGACTACGGAGAAGGAATGTCTCTCGATGATCTTTGCGGTGAACAAGTATCGGCACTACTTGATGGGAAAGCATTTCACTTTTTATGTGGATCACGAAGCCCTTAAGTATATCATTAATAAACCAGAACTGTCAGGGCGACTGATGAGGTGGATGCTACTTCTCCAAGAATTTCAGTTCACAGTGGTAACCAGACCAGGCAAAGCACATATATTGGCTGACCATCTATCTCGAATTGTTAATGAGGAGCCAATCTCTGGTGTGCTCGACGATGCTCCGGATGGACATCTATTCCAGGTTGATGCGAAAGTACCTTGGTAGTGCCGACTTGGTGAATTTCTTGTGCACTACTAAATATCCGCCAGGAGCAAGCAAGAGAGAGAAGCAAAAACTGTTAGCATTGGCAAAGCACCATAGCATCATTGGGGGGCAACTCTATCGATATTTTGTTCATGAGAGCATTTATCGGAGGTGTCTCGAGGAAGAAGAAGCAAATCTAGTGTTGAGGGCTTTGCATGACGAACCTTGCGGTGGACATTTTGCTGGTGAATTGACGGCAAGAAAGATTTTATTAGCTGGGTATTGGTGGCCAACATTGTTCAAAGACTCGCACACATACTGTAAGAAATGTGACAAATGCCAACGAATGGGCAAACCCACATTAGCACATGCTGCTCCTCTTACGCCGGTGTTAGCTCTTAAGCCGTTTGAGAAATGGGGAATTGATTTTGTGGGGCCTATTGATCCTCCCTCACGACGAAGATCCAACAGGTATATCTTGGTCTGTACTGATTATGTTACCAAGTGGGTGGAAGCCAAAGCTCTGAAGACTGACCGAGCTGTTGATGTAGCGAAATTTCTGTATGAGCAAATTATCACTCGATTCGGATGCCCGTTGGAAATAGTAAGTGATAGAGGGACACATTTTGTCAACGAACTGATCGACGAATTAATGGAATTATACAAGATCAAACATAGAAAAAGCACTCCATATTATCCGAGGGCAAATGGACAAGTGGAGGTCACCAACAAAATCCTTGAACAGATTCTGACAAAGACAGTAGCTGTGCATAGCCGAGACTGGGATGAGAGACTTTTGGAAGCTTTGTGGGCGTATAGAACATCCTACCGAGTGACGACAAAGAGCACTCCGTTCTCTCTAGTATATGGCGAGGAAGCCATCTTCCCCATCGAAAAAGAAGTTTCGACATTAAGAGTGGCCATCGAAGCCAGGTTGGGCGAGGAAGAGTCATTGAAGGAAAGGTACATACAACTGGTCAAGTTGGAAGAAAAGAGACTCATCGCACAACAAAGCTTGGAAGCTATTCAGAAGAGACGTAAAGAGAGGCATGATAAGAATCTCAAAACCTATGTGATTCAAGAAGGGGATTTGGTGCTAGTTTATGATAGTAAATATTATAAATTCCCGGGGAAGTTACAGACAAGATGGGCGGGACCGTTTAAGGTGGTGGAACTCAATTCCAATGGTTCCATGCGAATTCAAGATTTAGGAGAAGAATATGCTCCCGTGAAGGTTAACGCGCTTCGAGTTAAACCATATTTCAAGTGATATTAGGACGGGAGAAGCCAGATGAGATCCAAACGAAATGACGAAGTAGACTCCTTGTACATACATGTATAGTATTATATATATGCGCATAAGTAATCTATGATTTGTGTGTCATAAATATCATTCCTTGCTAGCTCAAGCATTTGGACTTCTAATATTTTTTGTGTTATGCAGAGACTGTTAGAGCCTAAGTAACAAAATGGCAGACCAAATTACGCAGCTCTACTTGTACGAGCTAAGGATATATTTCTCGGACCAAACGTTCGCTCGCATGGACATAGATGACGACGACTTTGAGACGGAATACGATGTTGAGGAAGCGCATTGGCTGGTATGCTTTATAAACCAGGGTTTGGGTGTTGCATTTTACATTGAGTGTTTTGAGGAATACCTAGCTCGACATGTAGGATGGGCGGGAGATCGATACTACTATTTTGATCCTGCGAGGGAAATGCCTAATGAGGAAAACGATATCACGTGGGCTTGGGCAGATGTGCTAACGCTAGGAAGTGATGACGAAGCTCCTGAAGTTGAGCCTGACTCGCCTTAGGGAAGTTGTCGGGATGCGAGTACGATGTGAGACTACATGAGACATCCCGGGAACTCACATTCTAGGACACCTAGGGATAGGTATACGAGGGACTAAGGCATAGCTGGTTGTAGTTACCAAGTGAAAAGTGGAATCGATGAATACATGTGTAGTGTCTGTAATTGAGAGAATGGAGTGAAGAGGTGGTTGATCTGTCAAAGGCTAGTGTGTATCTGTATTGCATGTATGTGTGGGAACAGTGGGAAAAGTCCCTTTCTTCCTCTCCCTAATTCTCAGGACTTGGGTGAACTAATTAATTATGAAAAGAAAAACGAAAAAAGAAAAGAAAAGAAAAAGAAAGTGTGTTGTGTGATCGTACCCATGCGCTATGGTGGGCTAGTAGGTGGGTGGATTTATCCTCGCCGAGTGGTTAGGACCACGAGCCGCAGCTAGTTTCGCCATAGGCTTGGGATGTATGTGATTGTGTCTTAGCTACGCGCCATAACGGGTTGGTAGGCAGGTGGAGCCATCGTGGCTGGGTAGTCACGACCACGAGCCGCATCCAGCTTCGTTATGGGCTAGCTGATATATGTTATGTGTTATCATTGTGTGTTTGTGTGTTGTGCGCTGCATTGCGTTGGTAGATGGGTGGAATCAACCTGATCGGGTGGTCAGGTCCACGAATCGCATCCAGTGTCAATGTAGGCCAACGTGTGATTAAAATAAAATTTTCATATGAAGTTATTCCCCACTCCTGAGGGGGAGAGAAAGAGAGGAGAGGGCGATGATCGCCTGGAAGGGAACGTTATTTGCTTGTGTGATTGGTATGTGTTGGCTCGCGACAGATCAGCTCACTTGGAATCCACATTCTTGAAGGCACGGAGACTCTATATGTACTCACGGATGAGGCTTTAGCGAGGTAATGCAACGGTCTTGCTTTACAACTTGTGTGCTCTATCTAAGGGTTTTTCTAGTATGCGGGACACTCTAGGTTTTTATGTAGGTCTTGACTTGTACTCGAGTTTCGATGATTTTTGTAGGACGACGATGGGGATTCTTTGGGAACATCTAGTCATGGAATAATTGTACATAGCGAATAGTAGGTGCAATAATGGAGTATGCATTTTGGGTATTTTTGCATGTCCTGTTGGATTCATTTCAGTTGTCGTTGTTCATTTCGGTATTTCCATTTCTGTTTTCCGCAATGGTAGTTGCATGTGTAAAACATGGAAAGGTGTGCATGTGATATTTTGGTTGGGACCATTTTTCATAATGGAATGTACGAACAAATGGATGTATGGTTGAAATGGAATTGCATTAGGTGCGTGTTCGTGAATTATTTTGGAAGTGACTGATTTGTATGTATTCATGAGTGATTTTTTTTTTCAGCACTAATAGCTTCAATGAGTGCAGGATTCAGTGGAAGTGACAGCTCGATGAAAACGGTAGGTGAACCAATGGTAAATTGACATGTTCATAATTGTTTGGATTTTATTGCAGCAAGAACGGCTTGTCGGGGACGACTTCGCAAATAAGAAGAGGGGAGTATGTTAGCTCAAGAAATGGTTGGTTTTATGCACTAACATGCCTCATTTTGGAGAGTATTTGTTTGAACATAGGTGTTTTGCAGTGAGAATAGATGGCTGATGATGATAAGATCTACTGTATTTGGATCATTACAACGTGGAGGGAGGAGGGATTCTCAGAGAATCTGGGACACCTGGAAGAATAGGACAAGCTACTGCACAACTTATTTTCGGGATACACGAAGGGAGAATCAAAATTGGAGATTTCAGTATCAGCCAGATGTTTGAGAGTGGCAACGACTTGATGCAAAGATCTCCTGGCACACCGGTATTTACAGCTCCTAAATGCTGCACAGGTTCACAATATCATGGCAAGATAGCATGTATTTGGGCATTGGGAGTAACTCTGTATTGTATGGTGTTTGGTTGCTACCCTTTCATTGATGATACTTTACAAGGTTTATATGATAAGGACTTGGAAGGTTATTTGCTAGGGGGTTCGATATCAAGGATATTAGGATTTCGATGGAACAAGATGATTAATGAATATGTGAGAGTGTGTTTGATTGCGACTGGAAGCTATGGCAAAGTGTTTCTTCATCGCAATCAGTTGGATGGCAACCTCTATGCTATCAGGTGGCATATTGCAGGTATTGAGAAAGTCTCGCCTATGCAAAGTCCGTGTGGCCCCATCACAACAGCTCTTACGAATGTCATGAGAGAAGTTGGAATAATGAAGATTTTACACCGTCCTCGAAGTGTGAATCTCATTGAAGTTATTGATGATCCAGATAGTGACCATTTTTTTTGTGATGCTTGAGTATGTGGAGTAGAGGGGATATCCGTGCGGACAGAGAGAATCTATTGGTGGCATATCTTCTTATCTTATCCTTCGAGAGCATACGGTGCTCATCTCTCTCTATCTTAGTTTTTTGGGTGGTAGTAGTTACGGGGGCACCGAGAGGAAGAACCACGTGTGCATCTTATGTTCAAATATAAGTACTGTACTTCTCGAATGGGGAAAAAAAAAACACACTGTAGATTGGAGAGTCAAGAAGGGATGCGCATGATCTGACGAGCAAGGCAGAAACTGAATGGAGCTACACAGGACGGAGATTTCGGAGTTCATAAAGTCAAGCGCTAGACTGAGTGTTTGACATAACAAGAAATATATCATAGCAAGTATGTTCGGTGAAGGATATGATCAAGGGCGCCTGCTGTAGGAGGGAGGAAGGACTTTTGTTGTTTGGAAAGTAGGGACAACCTCAGAGAATAGTCAACGTGTGATATATATTGGAGACCCTGACAGCTCACGAGGAGAATCGATGAAGCACCAGGAACTATCTGATGATGAAGAATGACTAACGGACGTATGCACTGAAAGAATCAGGTTCGGAGCTCGCTTCTTGCCGTACAAAGATAAGTGAATTTTATGCAGCAAAAAGTTTGTGTATACCGTGTGATTGCGCTGGACTGTTCACTCTGTTCCATGATTTTGGTAGCTCCTTGTATGACATATATGCGCAGATAATGAGAAAGATTTTGTTTTTTAACTGTTGAATGATTAGTGTTAGGGATCAGCATGCTTCAAAATTAAGCATGTCGCTTTTGCGATGTATAATATTCTGATCGTGTTCATAAAGGATCACTGAAATGCTTGCATGAGTTTGCGTACAGAGATATAGTGTCTGTTGAGGGTTGTTTGACAGTGATAAAAAAGAAAAAAAAGGGGGAAAAATGAATGGTTCTATTTCCTCCACGCTCATCATCCTCAGTTAGTTTAGTTACCAGATTATGTTCAGGTCTTAAAAAAAAAAATAAAAAAAAAATAAAAAAATCTATCGCTGTGAGTTGATGTGATGTACTGTGTAAAGGAAAACAATGTTTACTAAGTGTGATGTTGTGGCGTAATGGTTTGGCTTTGGGAAGCAAAAGCAAATTCCAAGTTCACAGTCTGAACTTTACAGACATTCTGTGCACAATCGATGTATTGCTTAACCCATGGGGGTTTTGTTCTCTGAATAAAGAAGTCTCTGTACCAAGTTGGTGAAATGCATGCTTTGAGCACTAGCTTAAAAATGTGTTTCGATTCTTCATCGAGCTCAGTGGAAGAAATGATTTTCTTTCTAGCTTGCAAATTTTCTTAACCTTTGTAGAGAAACGAGAATTTGAATGACTCATTGACAAACTTTAGTTATGCTTCGAGTTTGGTTCTTCATGCTTACTTTTATTGATAATTTTAGTGACGCCTCTGCATAACGCTGTCAGCAGAATGATCAATTTGGTCTATTATATGGTTATGGTTTCATAGGGAACTCGTTCATCCTTCTCTCACAAAAACGTTTTGCATGCCATCACGCTTGCATATGGATACTTAAGTACTGAACTCGTTTCGTAAATGTTGTCTGAGAGCACGAAATGGCAAGCAAATGTATGATATGGAGGAGATTGGATAGTCAATCATTGATCCCTTTAAATTCATATATGAAAGACCTTATCTTAAAAAGAAGTCGACCTTGTTCACATACTGGTATAGTTATACATATGTTTCTTTGAAGCCAAGTGTTGAGCTGCTTGCGCTGTACGAATGCATGTGTGTTGCAGAGCTAAGGAGCACAGAAAGCAGAGAAAAAAGACGGGCCCCAAAATTTTTCCGATTTGGACACACAACTTTTGTATCATAACCACCCTTGTATATAAATTCCGTTGTAAATGCACTAGAGGAGTCCTCTAGATGCATCCCCACAAAAGATTAGTGATTTACCCATGTACAATAGTAGGAAATTAGTCTTTTAGAGAATAAAGTGCCGGTCTCTTGTGTGAAAGGACCAAACTTAGGGCACTAGTATATAAGTCAAAAGTGACTCATTGTAAAAGACTTCTTGTCATTGTAAAGAAGGAGCACTTCTGAATTTTCGAGTTTGCCTCTTTCTTGCTGATTTTGATCTTCATTTTGCTCATGTATGTGTGTGTGATGCTTGAAATGCAAGTGTAGGACTGTTGTCTACCCCTTCCCCTTTGTTTTGAGCGGCTGTAGTGCGTGCGTAAGCTAGGAGAAGCAAAAACGCGGGTGTTAGTGACTCCCGTAATTCACTGTTTCTGCCATAACTTGCAGCAGAGTGGTCAGAATTGAGTGAAATCACCACCGTTGGATTCGTCTCGTCGAGAGCTTCGAAACGAGTACCCTATGGCCTATGTTCGGAGTTATGGGCTGGGAGAAAACCTCAAAAAACCAAAACTGCTGAAAAGAGGCTTTCGGCAACACTTCCAGTATTTCAGTAGGTGTGGGTAGTATAAGTCTTTTCTCATGCTTGAATAGCTAACTCACTTCATTTTCTATCACGTGTGCACATGTCTTCATACACTTGGTAAGTCACTCCTTAGGATTGATAATTAAATGTGTGAAAAGAACTCCACTATATGCACTTGTATGGCAATTGAGGTATAGTCTCATTGGTACAAGTCCTTGAGTCATCGCGGCTCAAGTACACACGTTTTTGGCGCCGTTGCCGGGGAGTCACTCCACCAAGGTGCCTTCGTGATAGTTATAGAGCGAGTGTGATCGAATCGTACTTGTAGAGGCGAATTTGTCCTTTGACGAGTAGTATACCATTTCAGCACTTGTCACTTCTCATCTTCGAGGTGTGTGTGATAAGTTTTAGGTTTAAGTGTAGGAGGAGGGAAGAGAAGAAGGAGTTAGGGTTAGAGTAGAAAGAGAGGAGAAGTGAGGAGAAGAGGAGTAGGAGTAGGCCAAAATTCTCAGAAAATCACCAAAAATCCCAAAAAATTTAAGTTCAGTCAAAAAAAAAAAAAAAAAAAAAAAGGTATAAAAACCAAAAAAATTGGATCATTTGACACTTCACTGAATTCTGGTATCGTCTGCGAGCAGCGACCAGTATCGTGGGTTTGGTATCGTGGCTTTCAGGCTTTTACAGCTAGGTTTTGAGCTCACAGTGCAAGCAAAGACAGTACCAAGGTAAACATTCTCACAATTTATTTGACAAAAACATTTTGTAAATGATCAAACACGTGATTAAAAGTCTGCGCAGTATCGCGGGGGGGGAAAATTGATATCATTGTTATCCTTTTGTGTGATACAGAGGTATAGGAGGAAAGAGGAGAGTGAGGAGAGCAAGGGGGTGAAAAAAGTTAGAAAAAAAATCTTGCATTTAGGCTTTTAGGCTTGAGTATCGCGATCGGTTGAGTTTTGGTATCGCGATACCAAAATTCCCTTGTATCGCGACACTCGCCTGAAGTGTCGTATCGCTGGATACCTACTTTGGTATCGCGACACTACTCCAGTATCGCGACACTGATTTGGTATCGCGATCGCACTCGATCTCTGGTATCGTATCGTCCGATACTAATACTTGGTATCGCGACACCGTTGTGGTGTCGTATCGCCTAAGTTTCTAGTATCGCGACCTCACTTTACCGAGTTGTATCGTATCGTCTGATACAGTGGTATCACGACACTATTTTGGTATCGCGACACTACTTCAGTATCGCGATCGTGCCCTCCCAAGTGTCGTATCGTCGGTTGCTTGTCTTGGTATCGCGACACCATAGTGGTATCGTGTCGCCAAGGTTGGTATCGCGATCGCACTAGCTGCGGTGGTATCGTATCGTTTCCTGCCAAGGAGTATCGCGACACCACACTGAGATCGTATCGCCTCGAATCTCGAGTATCGTAACGTTTACTTTGCCGGTATCGTATCGTGGTGTTCACCAGTGGAGTATCGCGACACTATATCTGGTATCGTATCGTCTGTTAATCAGGACAGTATCGCGACACCAGATTGATATCGTATCGTCTGGGTGTCTGGTATCGTATCGTTTGGAGCTTTGGCATCGTATCGCCGAGTGCAGTATCGCCAAGTGTGGTATCGCCCAGAAGTAAACCCTTCTTTTGGCAAACAAACTGAATCATTGGTAGAGCTGCCCCAAGGGGATCTAAGAAGCATAAAGAGAGGCCTCAGAGAGTGAATGAACTTGAGGTCAGGAAGAGTTCTAGGTAGTAGAAGGAGTGTCATATCCTCAGTAGGAAGTACAGCCCAAGCTAGTCATCACTCAGTCTACTTAGAAACTTCCAGTGACTCGGAAGAGGAGTTACTTATGGCTTCAGAAGACATGCAAGGACCTACATCAACAGGAAACTTCATGACTACTGTTGAAGGAGACTACCATACCTCCTTACAATATGTGTCCACTAATGCCCAGGAGATTCCAATCTACCTGGATGGCTTAAACAGGTCCGTCGCCAGGATGGCAACTGCCCAAAATGTCACCATCATACCACGACCAGCTGTCAAATACGAGGGAGGTGCTTACATTGACAAAATGGGTCACATCTACATAGTAATTGAATTTCCTGAGAGGATCAATGAAAGAGGAGAGTTTATGGATCCCGACAACTCTGAAGAGTTAGTGACCACCCCTAGAGGCAGGTCACAAGTATCACGGGTCTTGAGAGGAGACTTGATACCTCAAGACGACTACCTATTGGAAGTCTACATGATTCACGGAGCAGACTTATTGCTTCAAACTGACGTACATGTTCAAGGAATATGAGAGAGCCCCATGACATTCTATGAGTTGAAAGACCCAGATGACGAAACTAGACTCACTTACCTAGATAAGAATCAAAGAAGATATTGGCCTGTAGGTGTCCTAGACAGGGCTCGGCTGAGATATATGGGTGCACCTGTATTTCCTCAGAGAGAGCAGGCAACTACTTCGCAAAATCCTTTTGGAAATCAACAAGAGACGGAACATACCACATCAGGACAGACCAGTCAAAGAAGTGTGCCCAACCGTACTCATGTACAGTTTGCAACTCCAGGAGTGCACACACACAATCAGACCCACACAGGGATGGGGAACCATTTCCGACCACCGGTCAGACCATGACCACCTGTGGGAGGACAGCCAGGAATGCCTCCATTACGACCAGCTGCCCCGGTCTTCCCTGTAATGCTCAGACCGCCTGAACCAATGAGGAGATTGAGACCAATCCAAGTAGCTAAGTGCGTGAGAAACCATTATGATGGATTAGGGGAGCCATATGATCATATTGCCGAATTTAAACAAGTTCTAAGAGCGGAGCAAGTAGAGGACTTCTTTGTGCAGTATGAGTCTTTTGGACTCACCCTCACAGGAACAGCTCTAACTTGGTTCCAACCTTTAGATCCCAATCAATTTGGAAACATGGAACAATTCTTTCAAGAATTCATTGGAGAATTTACAAAGAGAGGGATTAAACACAATTCTGCATCTTTAATCCATAGCTTTAAGCAAAACCCTAGCGAAACTGTGAAGACTGCTGCTCGAAGATTCAATCAATATGTGGACAGATGCCCAATGGCTGAGAGACCGACTCAACAAAAGATGATTTCATTATTTTTAGATGGACTCTCTAACGGGACCCTAAGAACCCTAGTGTATGTGAAGAGGTTACAAACATTGAGTGAGTGTCTTCAAGAGTGCATCGATCTGGAAGATAATCTTGCTGAGGACCTCAAAGGTACTACCGACCTCACTAAATCAGAAGACTCAAGAAGCACTGTTATGTCCAATTCTAGTAATGTGGAAGAACTAGCGGAACTATTAGCAAAGAAACTAGGAGTCCAAGGGCAGAGAGCTTACCAACATCCAGCTCAAAGAGTGCCTATGTTAAGGAGGTGTAACTTATGTGGAGGAGAACATCCCACACACTTGTGTGCTAGAGGAGGAGCCGGTGCACAACCTACGTATCCATACAACAGACAACAACAACCAGGGACTTCTTCATACTGCCACCTTGAGCAAAAATATACCAATCACACAACTGAGAACTGTCCCTTTAATAGGCAATCACGACCTGTCAATCCACCCCAATACCGACCTTATGGGTACCCACCTAGAGAGCTTGGTAGGGAGATGCCAAGATATAACCCGTATCCGGTAGGAGCACCAAGACAATATGAGCAAGCATCGTATCCACCACCACAACGAGTATTGGTACCACAATTGTCACAACCTCAACAAGTTGTACCTGTGAAGTATACTCAACCGGAAGAAAACTTGGAAAGAGCCATAATACCAGCTTCAATAGTGACCAATGTAGAATCAACCAACCAAGGGTATGAACCTCCACCAGGAGAGTACTATCCATATGAAGCCAGCATGATGGAATATGAACCAACATATGACGCGGCCTATTATGGATATGAAGGATTTGATCAAACTTATGGAGCGGAAACTGCAACTTTAATGTATACAGTGCCCAAGGCACAACAACCATTGAGACCTCCCATTAGACCATCAGTGCAGAGAGGACCTTGCTATAGATGCGGAGGGGACCACTTCATTCGCGAGTGTCCTCAACCTTACAACCCTCCACCACCCAGGATTTGGGAAGGATATTGCAGTGATTGTGGGAAAGAACATCTTTTTAGAGATTGCCCTAAGAACCCTACAAAAACTCAAGGTCCTGCACCAATTAATGTAATTGAGGTCTTAGAAGGATCTGGAAGTGAGAAGGAGTACACTGTACCACTGAAAGCTATTACTAGAGCTCAAGCAAAACAACAAAAGGAAAAACAACCAAAAGAGAAACCAAAGAACAATAAAATAGTAGACGCTGACATTCAGGTAGCCGAGGATTCAGAGAACCCATGTGAGAATTTCCAAAACACAAAAGTACAGAAATGGAAAGAAAGACGGGAAAAGCTCAAAGAAAAATGGGCAAGAAATAAGAGCCAAGACGGTAAAAAGCAAGCGAAGGGCTCTAGAGAATATAATGAACAAAAAACGCATAAGGAGATCCCTGAAACACCACCAATTAGCTTAAAGGAAAAGAAGCCAGGATCAATTCTAGCTGACCCAAAACCAGAGGATTTGGACATGTGGTTAAAAGCATACCAAGCTAGAATCAAAATGGGCCCGAACCTAGAGCAACATGAAAAACTCTATCCTCAAGGGGAATTAGAGAAAGAAAGATTGGCGATATGCAAAAAGCTCATCGAAGTAGCACAGGCGACTCTAGAAAAGACTATCCCAATTTTGCCTGAAACAAGGATCGCACAGGAACTATACGAAGAGTGCATCCAACCTAAGGATAAGGAACCTAGACGGGAAGATGATCGAAATGAACGAATAAAATCTCAAGGGGAACAGGTATCCATGATACCCGATTTAGAGGAAGATTGGTCCAAAGACTTGTGGAATAGAATTAGAGAGGAGCAATGGAAAAAGGATGGAATCAGTCCACCTCCTTTTGATGTAATAGATGGGGAAGATAGTCACCCTGATCATAACCTGGAGGAAGCATATGAAGAAGTGTCAATACTTGATAAAGGAAGAGAGGAAACTATGAGCATTTCCACATTGCCTAACTACATGGGAGAATATGAAAGAGAGTCTATAATAATACGAGCACCCACAGTGCATGGGAAAGAAAAAGGAAACTCAGAAGAGAGTTCACACAACCTAACAGAACTTAAGAAAACAAAGGTGCAATGCAACTTGACGGTGGAAGAATTACTTCAACTTAAACCACATCTATGGAGACAGTTAGCAGATCAATTAGAGCCACCTGCAGAAAAAAAGGAAATGAAAGGAAAGGGAAAGGAAAACCACTCCACAATACAAGTTCCAGTTGATAAAGTAGGAGAATTTAGTGAAGGAGATGAAGGTAATACGTGCTTACCTGTCACCTACAATGGGTACATGACCAAGGCCATCCTAGACACGGGAGCGGGAGTAGGGATTGCCACCAAGGAAATATGGGAAAAATGGGGAAAACCTGCCTTACGACCCACGCGCATGAAGCTCCAATTAGCCGATGGTCATGTAGAAAAACCCTTAGGAATATTGGAAGGGATCAGGTTAACCACTTGTGGAGTAGAATTCGAACACACATTAGCCATCTGTAAATTCGAGAAAGCAAACAACTACGAAATGATATTAGGACGACCCTTTATGAGACAAATGCGAGTTGTTCAGGATTGGGGCAAAGATTCTTTATATCTACAACATCAAGGAAATACCACCAAGATAAACTTGCACACGTTTGCGTATAGAGACGTCCCTCCATTACAATGGAATCCAATCCACAAAGAAGAAGATGACCTATCCATTCATAGTGCCGGATCGAGTGATCAATCTTGGATGCATGAGGATGCCCAGTTATGGATGTGTAAGGAAGCCAAGAGAGAAGAGAGCAAAAGGCAGCCTTGGCCGATAGGACATCATAACTATCGCTCAGTAAAGGATCCCACTTATATGCCGCAAATTTTTCCTGATGAGATGTTTGAACCACATGGATGGATGGAGATCTTGCCACTCTAGATGTATGCGTAAACGAGGAAGTTTTGACAATGAACGAATGCATAGATGAGGAAGGTTATGATGTAAACATTTATATGGTTGTCCTTCAAGAAGTAGAGGAAGGGGAAATACTGGAAAAAGAGTGGAAAGAGGAATATGAAAGCATTGAGATGGATCCGAAATTTGACTCTGAAGAAGATTACTTAAATGCTGTTAGGAATCAGAAAGAACAGGAACCAACAAAGATCTTAGCAATTGAAAATGATAGAACAATACACAGGCAGGAGGAAAACATAAGTCAAGGAGAGCCGGACCCAGATCTTTTTGAAGTTCCTGAACACTTTAAAAAATACGAAGTAGAGGAAAGGAAAGTAGCTATTCAAATGCCTAAACGAGAAGCACGAGACGGAGAGGCGTACGACAACAAGGAACAAACAAAAAAAATCATTGTGACAGTGGAGGAAGGAGAAGAAAGGTGCACCTACATTGGTAAAGATGTGTCTGAAGAGGAAGAAGAAGAACTCATACACCTTATCCGGGAGTACCGAGATGTGTTCGCATGGACCTATAAGGATCTCAAAGGGGTAGAACCCTCTATTTGTTCACATCGAATACCCATGACAGCAGAGGCAAAACCCTCCAAACAACGTCCTTATACATACAATGAAGTCTATGCAGCGAAGATTAAGGAGGAAATAGACAAACTACTAGCGGCAGGATTCATATACGAGATAGAACACACAGAATGGGTATCGCCATTAGTAGTAGTGCCTAAGAAAAATGGAAAATTGAGAGTGTGCATAAATCTGAAGAAGGTGAATGCAGCCACCATATGTGATAGCTACCCATTACCGATTACGGACCATCTATTGGAGAGGGTAGCAGGTAAAGAGGTCTATAGCTTCCTAGATGGTTTCTCCGGATACAATCAGGTGGCTATTGCGACTGAGGACCAACACAAGACAGCATTTGCCACTGAATGGGGTGTGTATGCATTCAGAGTGATGCCCTTTGGACTCACTAATGCACCGGCTACCTTCCAACGATTAATGTGTCACGTTTTCAAGGAATTTTTGAAAAAAAGCATGGAAGTGTATGTAGATGACCTTTGCACGTACTCCAATCAAAGACCCGATCACATACCTGAATTAAGGAAGATATTCAACAAATGTAGGTAGTATAGAGTCTGCTTAAACCCAGAAAAATGTGTCCTCATGGTAAGACAGGGGAAAATCCTAGGACACATAGTCTCAAGAAATGGGATATCTACAGATGAGGATAAGATTAAAGTCATATTGGACTTACCAAGACCCAAAAATGTAAAGGAAGTACAGGCCTTTATGGGACATTGTGGATATTACCGTAGGTTTATTCACATGTATGCCATAATAGCTAAGCCCTTATACGGTCTATTGACTCAGTTCACTTGGACAGACGAGTGTGAGAAGGCCTTCAACGAGCTTAAAAAGAGGCTGAGTACAGCCCCAATTCTAAAATCACCCAACTGGAGCAAGCCTTTTCATATTCATGTTGATGCTTCGAACTATGCAATTGGATGTATCCTAGCTCAACCGGCTGATGAAGGAAAGCTTGACCATCCAATCGCTTATGCGAGTAGACAATTAAACCAAGCCGAAAGAAATTACACGACTACAGAAAGAGAGGGCTTAGGAATGGTTTATGCAGTAAAGAAGTTTAGACATTACCTCTTAGCCAACAAATTCAAATTCTTCATAGACCATCAAGCTTTGTTATATTTAGTCAATAAACCTTGTAACACGGGAAGGTTGGTACGATGGTTCTTGTTACTAATGGAGTTTGACTTTGAGGTAATAGTCAAAAAAGGAAACACACATGTGAGAGCAGACCACCTTTCTAGGTTAAAACACGGAGAGCCACCTAGCGGAGTGCCTGATGATTTACCAGATGCTTATCTGTTTAATCTAGAAGTATGTCCGAAGTGGGCAGAAAAATTGACCCCTATACTTACGCATGGCCCTCAACACCCAATCAACAGGAATAGCAAAAAAGAAATTCTTCAATCAAGGAACTTACACATCGTCGCAGGAAGTGTGTATTACAAGGAACCAAATGGAGTGTTACTCAGATGTGTAGAGGAGGATGAACAAAAACAACTGATCTACCAAGCACATGTGAACAAGTGGAAAACCCATCAAGGGATGCATGGAACAATACGAGAACTAAAAAGATTAGGCGTATATTGGCCCGACATGTCCAAAGACGTTCACGATTATGTAAGTAATTGTGTGGAATGCAAAGAAACTAGCCCAGAGGATCACGTGTCCTTACCTTTTTCTACCATAGCGCCTAATTGGAGTAAAACATTAGTACAATTCCTCAAAACGAAAGAGCACGAAATAGGAGCTAGTCTAGCAAGAAAGCGATCCCTAGAAGAAATGAGCAAGGATTATGTGATAATAGGGAAACAACTGTTTAGAAGAGGAAAAGACAATCAACTCAGATTGTGCGTGCATGAAGGAGAATATCTTCCCGTAATAGAAATGGCACACGCAGGAGCTGCGGGAGGACATTTTTCAGCAGAGAGAACGGTCAAGATGATTCTCTTTGCAGGCTTGTGGTGGCCAACTCTACATATGGATGCAGAGACATATGTGAGAAGCTGTGAAACATGCCAGAGAGCGAAATATCCCATTCGGAGAGACGACATGCCTTTAAGACCAATGGTTTGTGCAAGAGCATTTACCAAATGGGGAATTGACTTCATAGGACCTATCAATCCACCTGCGAAAGGATCACATGCGGAGTACATCATAGTAGCCACCGACTACTTAACAAAGTGGGTAGAAGCAAAAGCCACTCGAAAAAATGATGCTCAAACCACAGCAATATTTCTTTTTGAGCACATTTTCACACGCTTTGGACTACCGATCGAGATAGTGAGTGATAGAGGAACACATTTCTTAAACGAAGTCATTGAATCCCTAATGAATGACTTTCTTGTGATTCATAAAAAATCAGCCCCATACCACCCTCAAGCTAATGGGCAAGCTGAAAGTTCCAACAAAGTACTATGTACGGTGTTGACAAAGATTGTCAATAATGGAAGGTCAGATTGGGACAAACAATTGCATCACGCAATTTGGGCCTTCCGAGTGGCATATAAAACGGCCATTGGAACTACACCTTTCAATCTAGTGTATGGGCAGAATGCAATTTTGCCAATTGACTTCTTAATACCTACATTAAAAGTAGCCCAGCAATATGAGTGGAACGGTCATGAATTGTCTCAGCAATTAGATCAAATTGAAAAACTGCACGAGACTAGATTGCAAGCGGTAGCAGGCATCTATGCCACTAAGCGGAGACAAAAGGCATATTATGACTCACATATTAAAGATAAGAGACTAAAAGAAGGCGACTTAGTCTTAGTATACACCCTAAAACAGCATGCAAAGAAACTACAGAAACGCGGATATGGACCCCTGATTATAAATCGAATCTCCACCAGTGGTGCAGTCAATCTCGCCACTCTAGATGGAGACATTCTTCCCAATTACATCAGTGGATGCCGAGTGAAACGATTCATGGAACCATTGACGGATCAAATGCTAATGCGACTGTTAGGAGCTCAGAATAGGAAAAAGGAAGAAGAACGAGTTCGAGAGGAAGCCCGACAAGAAGCACTAGAACGCATTAGAAAACGCAAGGAGTGGATCAGGCAACGAGATGAACGCTACCTCCAAGGAAAAGAGCCCATCCCTATGGCAAACTACCAGGTCAAAAATGGTGACACAACGGGTATATGTAAAACACAACCTTACCTAAACCTAGGGATTGGTAAGACGGAGTATAAATTGATAGATGCATTGATAGACTCAGGAGCAGGCCTTAGCTGCATGCGAAGGAGGATAGCGAATGAATTGCAATTGGAATTGAATCCCACAAAAGCCAAACTAATAGGAATTGGAGGTCACACCTTAGACTGTATTGGAACAACGAATGTGTCCCTCCACCTAGGGAATTCCTCCATGGAACAAAGAGTCCTCGTATGTGAGGATGACGATTTAATAGAAGACTTCATTCTAGGACAAGACTGGATCATTGAAACAGAAGCATGTATCCATCTGGCTCAAGGATATATTTCAGCCACGATAGGGCATAAGGAGGTTTTCAGCTTGCTTGAAGAGAAACCGTGTAACCAAGCCATATCAATACCAAGATCAGAAGAAGTTCAAGAAGCGACGGAAGATAATAGCGACTGTGCTCAACACCCAGAAAGCAAAGGCATAGAAGCTGAAACTTTAATCATTGCGACATCCCCTATAGCATCGAAGCTATCCAATGCAATTGCGGATCAACCAACCAACGAGGAGACGCCCTCTCCTAAACAGGCTCAAAGTATCCAAAGGCCTCACTATTGGAAACTAACAAGCAGATACTCGAACCGACAACCACCCGAATATATGTGGGCACGCAAGGACCAAATACAGAGTCAAGAAAAGCCCATAAGCGCTTTGAAGAAGGAAATAGGCATCACAAAAACCGCTACAAAGCACTACAAACCAAAAGAATCAGTAAAAGTATGGATTGCCAAGCCCCTGCTTGAAGCTCAAAGATCTCGACATCAGATATGGATTCCCAAAAAGGTCATACAAGCAGCTAAACCGAATGAAAGGACAAAAGAGGAAACACCACAGCAGACACGGCAAAAGTCGACAACACAAACGAATCATCAGAGAAGATCGCAAAGAAATGTCAAATTCAATCGGGCTGTGGATAAGGCAAATGGAACACGAGCAGCTATACGAATCGAGAAAACCCGACGACCTCTCTCAGTGTTCTCAAAATGGGCGTGGAAACCAAAACTACCACGAGGAGCAGATGATCGAGGAGACAAAGCACCCGATTGCACTCATGTTGTGTCTGATGCACCCAAAGTACGCATGATAGGGCCATATTACAAGGCCAAGCATTCGGCACGTCTTTCTTCTACTTCCGGATAGTCACACACATTTTCCCTTGGGAAATGGGAAAGCACTTGTACATACATAAAAATATTACTCCAAAAATTCACTAACCGCTTCGGCTATGGACTAACTTTTATGTTTTCTTTTCAGCAAAAAATATAAAAACACATGAAAAATTCAGGTATTACCCTTCTCACACCCACGGGAAAGGGACGGCACCATGCACTCGGAGCAATATCAAATTATTAATCAACACATGGCGGAGGATTTCTGAAAAAAATATGGATACTAATTCATACTCTATATTAAGTGCAGATGGCTTCTGAAGACTCTGAAGCTACAATCCAAGAGGAGGTCCAAGAATTCCCTCCCCAATGTCTTACGAAAGCAAAAGGCCATTGGTTCAGAGATGAACAGCCAGTGGAAGAGTATCTTTTCTTGGCCAACATAAAGATCATGGACACGGATCACCACTTTCCGATCATGTCCCAGGACTTCAAGGTTTTACATGGAATGCCATCTACCATCGATGTCATGAAGAAAGCAGGAATTCACAAGTATTTTGAGCTACCTATCTACAAGCCGGATTTCCAACGATGTACGCAGGTCATGAACACTTTGAGACCAGCACTACATGATCCATTGGTGCCAGAAGCCAATGTGATGGATAAAAATGGAGAATGGGTAGTGATTCAGTTCTCCCACGACTTAATCAAAGAAGCATTTGAATGGGAAAAAGATGGTGCCAACACGGTCAAAGAAGAAAGTCGTGGAGCAAACACTAGAACTTTTGTCGACATTAATAGAGTGGATATCGAAGAAGAAGTCAGGTTGATTCATCAACACTTCTGCTTCCCGAGTATGAACAGATACACGGCCCCTCAAAAAATCATTGTACAATTATTGTCTCATGCCATAAAACAAATTGGAAATCAGGTAAATCTTACCCCCTATGTACAAGAAAGATTGTTCGAGGCAAAGAAGAAATGGGAAAATAAGAAATTCCTCAATGGAACCACTACCCTCACGATCATGATTTACCATGCATTGGGCATGCGCGAGTATTTGAAGGAGATGCCATCTTCAATGGAGTTGGCTCAATATGTCAAGAATGCTACTGTACCGAAACAAAAGAAAGGGAGCAAGCAGGTAGATGAAACAGAAACAAGTTCGCAACCTCGGATGAGAGGCACGATGAGAGGTACAAAACGGCCTAGAGAAATTCCACAAAAGGATGAAGAAGCACCACAAACAAAGAGAGTACATGTGTTGCCTACCACCACCACTCAAGGACCCAGAAAGATTACGGAAGAAGAATTAACTCAAGCACTGGAGGAGACTCACAAATATACAGAAGGACAAATCAATCTACCAGTGCAGGGTCATCACTATCAACAGGCTGCAACAATTCAAAAACCAAAAAGAAAACTCACTAAGGTACACAGATATCGGGAGATTGGGCTAGACAATTCAAGTTCAGGATCCGACGCCCAAGAAAAGCAAACTACATCATTATTGGATGTAGATATTAAAAGTGAATCGAAAGATGATGGCCAGTGGGCCGAATTAAATGAAGTAAATTATGACGAAGCCCAAGCTGACAACAAAGAAAAAGGTCAATCATCGCTGGCAGACCAGAATACAACCACAGAGAAGGCAGAAGAAGAAGGGCAAAACACTATGCAAGCGAAGGATGCCTCCATCACCCACATAAAGGAGGACAAAACTGATAATGAGGTGCATGCAATGATATCAGAGGATAAGCCTCAGGAAGAAGAAAAAGAAGACGAAGAACCCTTCACCCCACTAAGGGTTGTGGCAGAACCGTCCCCTCTGGATGTAACATTTCAAGGGAGTGCCACGAAGGTTCGTAAAGTGGTCAAAGATGAAGCAGAAATGAAAGTACAACTACAAGTTCGACAACCACATCAAGAACTGATCCACGTAGCACAGGGACAAGATGTACAAACAGGAGAAACCCCAGACATACCAAAAACATGGCTCAACGTGGACATAGCTCAGCTCAAGCCTGTGGTGCAGGATATGATCCACACGGCACTAGACACTCAACAGCTAATGCTTGACACTGATGAAGATTACGACCAGGCCATGCTCGACAAACAGGAGCTTCAGAAGGAAGGTATGAATCTGGCAAGGAAATTATCTAAAGTAGAAGCTCAGATGTTGAAGAAACAGGAAGAGATAAAAACAACCAAAACACAATGCAAAACATTAGAAATGGAGAATGCCCAACTAAAAGAGCAAGTTTTGGAGCTCACAAAGAAACTAGAGGTGACTGAAAAAGAGAAAACAAGAATCCAGACTCGTAGCAAAGTACTCGAATCACAGCTCAAAGTGAGCATGGAAGAAGCAGACCAACTAAGGGACAGGAACAAGGAGCTAATGACAGCTCTCCTCAGTGATCAACCATCGACAGATCTTGACAAAACAAATGAGGATATAAAAGACATGGAAGCAAAGTTGACCAAGATGGCACATCAGCTCAAACAGGAGAAAGAGACAATTGCAGAATGGGAACAGAAATATATGAATGATATTGCAGCTCTACGAAAGAAATGGAAAAAAGCCGAGAAAGATTATTTCCGACAGTGCAATGAAGACACAGATCACATGCATATCGTGGCACAGGAATTAATCAAACATCAAGAAAAACTTATCAAGGTTGAAGAGGAGCTCAAGAATAAAGATGATATCATCAAACGACTGCAGGAACAGATTGAGCTAACAGCAAAACAGGGGACACCAGTAGTTCCTCCGGAAACAACGGCTACTGTGGAGGAAGAGGTACGTCCTCTCTCTCCCCCCTTGTATCATTCCCCAATAAGGGCGGAAAAGGAGGTTCCATTAGAACCTAACACACGAGACATTGCAAAACTGAGCAGACCAGAAAGGGCACTACTGGTGTCCCAGCTCACGGCTGATTTTGAAGATCAAATAATACAAATAATGAAAGAAGCTCGAATAGACAATAAACAGCTAGATCAAATTTTGAAGCCCTTCAATGTACCATATGGTCTACTTAAAGAACAGACGCGCATGTATATAAAGACTACCACGAATAAAGATCCGGACCACAACCTTCAATTCCAGCATGACACTTTCCAGTATACTCAAGAGGAATTTGAGAAGGCGGATCCCATATAGCGAAGAAAAATTTTGGAGAAGAATCCGACTTTGCGGGTACAGTGGGAAGCATCACCATATGCGCTTCAGGTAAACCCATCATTTTGTCCTGTACCCCGCAGACGCTCTTGGACGCAATTTTGGGAAGCACAGCGTCAAGGCTCTATCAATAATCAGTGGCTAAATTACCCGTTACTACCTAGTCCGCCACATAATTACCTACCTACCGAAGAATATATGGTAAAGACAATGGAATTCTGGATTGCCAAATATGCTACAGTGCCGGACTTAGCAGTCAAGATGACAAATAAAATATTTAGCATGCTCATTACAGTGTTGAAGGTCTTCCAGCATGCGAAGTACACATTTTTGAATTTCATTGGCATTACACAAGGGTCGGAAGCCCTCATTTTTGATCTATCAACCATTCCGAGCCGACTCACCATTATGGCATACTATTCCCGCCTTATGTTTTTGCCATCAACATATATGCAGACTTTCGAAGAAGCATTCTTTACAGGCTTCTTTGAAATAGATTCGGAGATTTTTGTGAAAATGACTTCAAATTTAAATGCGAGGCTGGTGGCCTATGAAACAAGCTTCTTTGCTGATCATAGACAAGCGCCAGAAGACGGAGTGAAGTCAAAACAATGGAAGGAATTCATGATATGTCATGCAAATCTGCTGAACCAACGAGAGCAAACCGCCATTCAAACATACACGCGTCGCCTCAGAAAGCCTGTCGAGGACGACAGAGTTCAGGAGGAGGGACGTGTAGAGGGACAATCAAGCAAGAAGAAAAGAAGAAGAAAATCAAAGTCCAAAACAATTCATTAAGAAGAGAAAAAGAATATATCTCTGCAGGAAGCCCCGCAGGGGCGCAACACCCATCTCTGCACAGAGCCCCGCAGGGGCACGCACCAGGCTACAAAGCTAAACCCCGGGGTCCCGAGTAGTGGACTTTTCAAACATCAGAGTAGGACCAAAAGTTAGAAAGGGGTAGAGGCTGAAAATTTGAAGAGGGTGACTAAGAACAGCACATTCCTAGTCACTGGTGGCGTGCGTGGCAACCCGAGTCAACAGGCAAGACAACTACATCAGGCTCTCGAGTTGTAGAGCTTGAATCAAGAAGGCCATCGAATCTGCATGTCTGTTTAACTGCAGACAATACTGACCAAGGGGAGCGTGCGGAGAAAAGCAAGATCAAGAATCAGGCAACACAGCCCAAGGGACGCGTTCGCGAAGCAAAGTCTGTCAAGGGACGACAGAGACGAAGAGGGGGAGAGTGTTGCAGAGCTAAGGAGCACAGAAAGCAGAGAAAAAAGACGGGCCCCAAAATTTTTCCGATTTGGACACACAACTTTTGTATCATAACCACCCTTGTATATAAATTCCGTTGTAAATGCACTAGAGGAGTCCTCTAGATGCATCCCCACAAAAGATTAGTGATTTACCCATGTACAATAGTAGGAAATTAGTCTTTTAGAGAATAAAGTGCCGGTCTCTTGTGTGAAAGGACCAAACTTAGGGCACTAGTATATAAGTCAAAAGTGACTCATTGTAAAAGACTTCTTGTCATTGTAAAGAAGGAGCACTTCTGAATTTTCGAGTTTGCCTCTTTCTTGCTGATTTTGATCTTCATTTTGCTCATGTATGTGTGTGTGATGCTTGAAATGCAAGTGTAGGACTGTTGTCTACCCCTTCCCCTTTGTTTTGAGCGGCTGTAGTGCGTGCGTAAGCTAGGAGAAGCAAAAACGCGGGTGTTAGTGACTCCCGTAATTCACTGTTTCTGCCATAACTTGCAGCAGAGTGGTCAGAATTGAGTGAAATCACCACCGTTGGATTCGTCTCGTCGAGAGCTTCGAAACGAGTACCCTATGGCCTATGTTCGGAGTTATGGGCTGGGAGAAAACCTCAAAAAACCAAAACTGCTGAAAAGAGGCTTTCGGCAACACTTCCAGTATTTCAGTAGGTGTGGGTAGTATAAGTCTTTTCTCATGCTTGAATAGCTAACTCACTTCATTTTCTATCACGTGTGCACATGTCTTCATACACTTGGTAAGTCACTCCTTAGGATTGATAATTAAATGTGTGAAAAGAACTCCACTATATGCACTTGTATGGCAATTGAGGTATAGTCTCATTGGTACAAGTCCTTGAGTCATCGCGGCTCAAGTACACAATGTGGTAGAGATTATATGTAGTCAAAAGTGTGACTTGTGTCTAGCTCAATGTATCTTGGACTCGTTGCAAATACTTAAAAATGCAAACGTTTGAATAGCGTGACATGAGCCACGTGAGATCAAGCCTTCAATCTATAGTTGTTGTAGCCTTCCCGTACCTCCTTGTAACAGAACATAAAGTAAACCGTATGATAAACAAGAAAATGAGGAACTTAAACTTGCTTTGAAATCACACCTTTGACGATGACCATTGAATGGGAATATTAGAACATAAAAATTCAGAGTCTATACTCAGACGAATGAGCATTCATAAATGAAATAATCGAAATTTGAAGTGATTGGTTTTAATTCAACTAGAAGTCATACCATAGTCCTCATCCTCGCATGAAGCTTTGGGGGAAGTAATTTTAGTACTCCCTCCTTTTCATGAACTCCTCCACATACCTGGAGAGCCCGACGTGAAAGGATGGGGGTTTTGAAAGGGAGGTTACAGAAGTGACCACTGGAGGTGGATATCCAATCGCGCATGCGTTTTCTCGCCTCCTCCATCAAAACTTTGGAGTGAAATTGTGGACTTAGGGGAAACCAAAATTGACCTAGTATCAGGAGAGTTGGGTAAAACATCAGTGTGTATAGGCACTTTTCCTTGGACTCAGAAGCATATCATTTTGGTGCGTTTGTCGGGAAGCATATGAGCTAGTGCATAGACATAGGAAGAATCCCTTGTGAGATAATTGTGGGCTCTAGGTAATCCAAGTGGACCGATTCCGAGGGATTTGAACAAAATAAAACCTCGTATAATCATCTTTTCCGTGGGCTTAAGAGCATATCATTTTGGTGCGTCTGCCGGGAAGCATATGAGCTAGTGCATAGACATAGGAAGAATCCCTTGTGAGATAATTGTGGGCTCTAGGTAATCCAAGTGGACCGATTCCGAGGGATTTGAACAAAATAAAACCTCGTATAATCATCTTTTCCGTGGGCTTAAGAGCATATCAGCATGCTCTACTGGTACAATAAATCCAACCTTTAATAACCTATCCAGCTCTACCTTTACCTGTATTTCATAATTCGGATTCATCCAATAGTTGGGTTGTTTGTTTGGTTTTGCTTCTGGCTTCAGCATGACCCTGTGTTGATAAATGCGGGGGTCCAAACCCTTCATATCTTTGTAATCCCATGCAAAGACGTCGGAGAACTCTCGGAGTAGCTGAATTAGGTCTGCTTGAAATATTTCTGATAAGTTTTCTTTTATCTTGACAAGACACGGATGGTCTTCATCTCCTAAATTATAAGTGATCAACTGATCCTCTAGAACATAAAATTGTCGGGGCTTCTCTGTATCGTCAGCTGGCTTAAAAAGTTGTTGCAGTTGAGCGTCATCTATAGCAGCAGTATCTTCCTCCTTATCTTCTTCTGTTACAGGCATCACCGTACAAACTGCGGGATTCCAATTATCTACAACAGATTGTAGATCAATAGTTCCTAGGGAGATCAAGTCAATATTATTCTTTAAAAACTCTTCTTCTTCATCATCTGACAGACCATCTAACATATGAACTGGTTCTGCAAAATACGGTCTAGCATGCAATTCGCAAGGCTCTATAGCATCTAATTTTACAATATATTTACGATTGTCGTCCTTGAAAGTGAGTTCCTGTGCAGACCAATCTTGTATAACCTTAGCTTGCTTCAGCCAAGGACGGCCAAAAAGAAGATTATAATCAAGGGTGGATTCCGATAATTCTAGGACGACAAAAGTCATCTTAAATGTGGTACCCTGCAAAGTTGTTGGTACATTTTGGACAAGTCCTACTGGATGGACACTTGACTGGTCAGCCATTATGACAAAGAATTGAACTGGTTCAATTCCAATCCATCCTAACTTCTTACACAGTGCAGTAGTAGCAATGTTGACTCTAGATCCTCCATCAATTAGTACCCCTGTAATTTTATGATTTTTATACCATACCGTAATTAAAGGAACCGAATGATCGACCATAGAATCAGGTTCCGGTTACACTGTCGTTGTGGTTGGAATGCAAGAAGGTACAGGACTGAACTGTTGTTGGAATTGTTGTCGAACTCCTGGTACTAGTGCAAGTAATTGGCCGAGAGGAAGAGTAATGGACGCTTTAGATAAAATTTCCCAGGCCTTATGTGATTGAATTGTGTTTTCCACAGATTTTGAAGATGATGCACCGACTGAAGATGATGTATCTGCTGAAGATGATGTATCTGCTGAAGATGATGTGTCTGCTACTGAATTAGAATCTTGTTTTTGTGTTCCTTCCTTGGTTAGCAAAGCTTGAGTCACCGGAATAGGATCTAGAAACACTGGAGGTTCGGTGGTGGTCCATTGACTGGCCTTATCATACATCCTTTGTTGTTCACGTATGCCTGGTTCAAATACTTCTGCTGCTAGTTGCAGTTGCTTACTGGATCAGGTCTGAATTACTGCAGCTTGCATTTCTACTGGTGTGATTTGTACCATATTAGTCATTGGGTTGTTATGTTCTTTCTTCCTCTCATCATACTCAGCTGCATTCTTACAAAATCTTCTAATGTGACCAAATTCACCACAAAAATGACAGCGCGGTGGTGGCAAATTGGGATTTTCCTGTGCTGGTCTAGCCTGCCAGCGGTTTGCATTGTAGTTATTATTTCTTTGTCCTCTGTAATTTTGATAACCTTATTGTTGGTTGTTTCTCATTTGCGAAGGTACATAGTGATTGGTTGGCTGTCCTGGTTCCGGTATAATTGCATTCACTATTGCGGTTCCCTGCACTTTGGCGTTGTATGCACAGTTTTCGATGGTATGTCCGGTCGTGTTGCAGATAGCGCAAAACAACTGATTAAGTGCACAAGTGGCACTAGTGTGCCCTGAATTCTTGCATGTGGTGCAGAACATCTGTCTGGTCGGATCTTCTGCAACATTTTTATTTGCCTTTAACCATTCCAAGTCTTTTGTAAATCCTCCAACCTTGTTTTCCAGCTGCAAAGCCATTGCAATCAATGCATCTAGCGTCATAGCTCCTACACAGCGTATGATCATAATCTGTTTAAGTTACAGAGTCAATCCATTGATAAATTATTGAGTGATAACGTCATCGGATAGGTTGGCATGTGCTGGTGGTAATTGCCTCAAATGGGTTTTAAATAGAGTGGCATACTCCTGCACTGTTTGATTTATCTTCTGTCTATTATTTTGTAGGTAGTCGAAAATTTTGGCTGGATTCTTCTTTAGCCTGAATCTTTGCAAAAATGCATCCCTTACTGCTTCATAGGTGCCAAAATGGTTAATATCATATTCCGTAAGCCATCTGGCTGCTTCATTAACCAATGTAGACTGGAAGACAATAGCTTTATACGCCGGATCAGGTGGATGGTTGAGCACTGCATAACTTATCTCAAATGTGCGTGCATGAGCATCTGGGTCATCTCCTGGAAATCCACCGAATTTAGTGTACATTACTCCTATGGGAGTCGGCTGGGGTGGAAATAACTGTTGTTGTTGTTGTTGTTGTTGTTGTTGTTGTTGTTGTTGTTGTTGTCGTTGCCCACTCATCGTGCTGACGGTGGTATTGGGACAATCTGCTGTATCCCGAGGCTGAATATCTGAACCGTCAAAATCTGTATCTTCAGCCTGTGCACTCTCCGGCTCGATAATATTGTTCAGTATATTTCGGATCTGAGCTTTGAACAAGCTACCTTCCTTCTTGATGTCAAATGTAGGAAAGCTTACTCCCGATAGCGGTGACTAGGCTGAAGATTCACCAAAAAATGGTAAACCATCACCAAAAAACTACGATCTTTCAGCAACTGTTACCGAAATATCACCGCAATGTGTTGATTTTTCACCAATACAGGGTGCTTTTTCTCCCTTACTGATTTCTTTGGCTAAAGCGTTTCTATTCGTAAACAAATTGGAATCTTTACCCAATGTTGTTAAACTAACTTCAGGCTGCGTCCTGGTAGACATCTCTTCGATAGACTGGGCCGAAATCGTACCGAAATCTACCAGAGATGTAGTGTGTTCCACCGGAATATGACCGGAATCACTACTAACGTTCTTTACCTTCTTGTCAACTCGTTTGGACCTTCTTGCGCTTCTACCTCCTGAAGACGTCCTTAGCAGGTTAGGTACCCAAGGTTGTCTATTCTTTGGATACGTTTCACCGGATCGAGTAACCGGCATGTATCATCTTTTGTACTACTCGCGTACTATTACTGTCAATTTATAATCTATAGTTGCATTACCACAATCAATTTGCAATAATCTGATCTGTTGCCACCTTCCCACAGATGGCGCTAGTGTTAAACGTCTAAACGCGGGACTAACTGTCAGTAGCGTGTTTAAACGTTATTTGGGTTCTTGGGAGTGGAAGGGGTCTGTAAAAACAGAGACCCTATACTTGGTTCCCAAAATAACCACTTCAGATACAGCAATATACTGATGCTGAGAGCTCTATCAAGATTCTGTTGTAATTAGACATTTACAGTTCACGGTTTAGCTCGACCAACGTGTACCGAATACACTACGATGCTATATTGCTCTGCACCTAAACTTACTGAAAATACCAGAGACAAGAGTAATAGTTCAGCCTTTACCGAATATTTACCACAATCCGATCAACATCCGAAGACACAGAGAATTCAATTGTTTCAGATACACCGTACTGAAGGTCCAGTACACAACCCAAGAAATCCTTACTGTAGCTTAACCCTTATCGTATGATGACAAATCTCAATGCTGAAGACAACACGATCCCGCACAGTGTTAGAAACACTACCACAGTTACACAAACTTCACCAAACAAGTGGCAGAACATTCCAAGAACGAGTACTAACACAATACGCGAACTTAACACAACAATCGCAATAAGGATTCGCAGACGATTCACTTCAAACAACAGACCCAATGATCTATTGGATGTAGATGATACTCACAACAGCAATAGATACCAATAGACAACAGACAAGACAAGACACAGATACACACAGAATACTCAGAAATTAGGCAACATACACCATGGTAACGCTCAGCTCTAATCACCCAGACAGACAGTCTGGTGATCTTTTCGAATGACTGAAGTGTCTTTTTTCATTGCTTTATATTAGCTTACAAGGTATATGTGTAACAACTTTTCATACATGCGCAGGGATATAAAAAGATTCTTGATTTTACAACTGCCAATCCGACGGCCGACTAACAGCTAAGTTCCATATAGTGGATCATGATTTACTTTGTATGAGAGATTTTGGTCCACAATTAAGATCATCACAAATTGCGTATGAAAGATTGAGATTTTGAATACATAGATTGGACCAAAATATAAATTTCTTGAAGTTTCATTTCATCAAAGTGATGAAATCTAGCAAATTTACTTAATTTTAGAGTTTAAAAGACTTTGGAAAAGATTTCCATTTGTGGCCAATAATTTATGTTATTGAACTACATTAATTGATGGTTCTTTTATTATCTTGCGGATTTTCCCTCTAGGAATTGGGAATGATCAAAAGTACTGGGATACTTTTTTCCCTTAGTTGAGTTTTCTTCTAATAGTTGACAACGTGAATTTATAAATCTCTCATCTTTTAAGAATTGTTTGAGGGTGTATTTCATAAACACCAACTCCTATGGGTTAAAATAGTAAGTTTCCTAAAACTTTGTGTTCTATTGCATTTTCTATTTTGTGTTCAATTAGTTATTGAGTCAATTTGTGGAAGCTCCATAGTTGGCTCATTATTTTTTATGAGTAGAGTTTGATTCCTTAATCCAATTGAGTCAGTGACTTTCTTTCTTTTGCAGGTTGACTGAGACACGAGATAGTGCTATTGAAAACATGAATCTATACATCTCTTACCTTTTGGGAATTTTTTAAGGATGTATTCCATAAACACCAACTCCTATGGGTTAAAATAGTAAGTTTCCTAAAACTTTGTGTTCTATTTCATTTTTTTCTTTGTGTTCAATTAGGTATTGAATCAATTTGAGGAAGCTCCATAGTTGGCTCATTATTTTCGATGATCGGAGTCTGATTCCTTACTCCAATTGAGTCAATGACTTTCTTTATTTTGCAGGTTCATTGAGACATGAGATAAGTGCTAAGGTCTCTAATGGTGAGAAGTTGTCATATGTTAATGTTGAAGTTCTAGGCATAAGGATTCTCCAAATATTCTGAGTACTTACCATGCGCATGTAAAAACTCATTAGCCCTCAAAGGGATTCGTATAGTATGCCAAGGCAATGAATCTTAATTCTTGGTATAAATGCTAGATAGAAAATAGAGAGACTATTTGTATGTTCTTTTTCAGATTATCTAGCGTTTCAAACACCTAGCACATAGTACTCCTCATAGTTGGTTTCACATGTGTTGATTCCCAAGTTGGGTAGTGTTGGAGTTTGAGGTTTGCAAAAGCACACGAACAACACAAGGAAGAAGAAGAAGCACGGAGCACAACACATAATATTGAATGTATTACCAAGTGAATGTACAAAGATAAATGACCCATTAGGATTATAAGCGTATATACAAGCTATGCGAAAAAAACCTCCTAAAGAGGGAAAAAAGTGCCCCAGTGGTCCTATTTTTTTCACACACATCACTATCAAAATATATAAACAAATCCCCCCTCAAAGTGATGTGGTGAACAAGGAGCTTGCACTCATGTATAAGGAAGTGCCAAGCTATGTGGAATCAATCCACAAAAGAAAGCATGCCCAAAGCTTTGTTAAAATCTTCAAACTTCTCCCTAGGCAAAGCCTTTGTGAAAAGGTCTACAATGTTCTCCTATCTGGGCACACATGCCAAACATATCTCTCCAACAAGGAACCTCTCCTTGACATAATGATAGTGCACCTCAATGTGCTTAGTGCGAGTATGGAACATAGGGTTCCTTGCAAGTGCCAATGTGCTCTGACTATCAATGAAGATGGTGGTCTCAAAAGAATGACCAATACCCAAATCATCCATAAGGAGTCAGAGCCACACACACTCAATAGTCACTGTGAAAGTTTCCTTATACTCAGCCTCACAACTAGAACTGGCCACAATAGGCTGCTTCTTTCTCAACCAAGATATGCATGAGCTACCAAGCATGAAGCAAAAACCACTAGTGGACACACAGGTTTCATAGCAACCAACCTAGTTAGATTCAGAGAATGCTTGACACTTGCGCAATGCATAAACTTGCTCATCTATGAGAAAAAAACTGAATATCAAGTCGAGTTATGCATAATTAAATCAATCATCCAATAGCCTGCTGATACAGAACAACATCAAATGTATGTCCAGCATCATGAAGACTCAAAGATAAACCTGGTTCCATAGGAGTGGCAATAGGTTTGTTGTCTTCAAGGCCAAATAGCCACAATAATGTGTCAATATATTTTTTTTACACAAAGCTATTCTATCATCAGCTTATATAAATTGAATGCCCAAATAATGATGCAAATGCCCCAAATCTGACATCTCAATTGAGGCATGCAAATCAGCCTTAAAAATCATCAATATGCTTCTCATTAGGACCAGTGAACATCATATCATCAACATAGACAACAATTATCAGAAGCACATCATTTACATGCTTAGCATATAAGCTACTCTTAGCTGGATTGTTCTCAAAACCATGTGCAATCAAGTAGGCATGTATCTTTTCATACCAAGCACGTGGTGCTTGCTTCAAACCATAAAATACCATTTTCAATCTACACACTTTGTTTTCATGCCCTTTTTGCAAAAAACCACGAGGGTGAAAACATACACTTCTTCATGATAGAAATGCAATTTTAATGTCCAACTACAATGCATTCCAACCATGATGAGTTGCAAGTGCACAGATGCTACGAACAATATTCATTCGGCACATAGGAGCAAAGTTCTCATCAAAATCAATGCCTCTTTCTTAAGCATAAGCTTTTCCAACAAGCCTAGCCTTATACTTGTCATTCCATCGTGCTTATGCTTCAGCTTGTATACCCACTTAGTGCTAATGGCCTTCTGTCGAGGAGGTAAATCACATAAAGACCAAGTACCATTCTTCATGATAGCATCATATTTTGATTGCATAACAGCCATCTAATTTTTTGAATCGTGTGCTTCATCAAAAGAAACAGGAAAATTCTCATCACAAAGACTAGAGGCAAAAATAGCCTAGAAAAATAATGCAAAACAAGCACCATGAGAGCCTACACGAGTACAATATGACAAAGATGCATCTAATTTGCTATCTTGCAAAGTCTACACCAGCCATTTAGGCATAGTTTTTGCCTCCTCTATATCAGCCCTCTCATCAACAAGTGCATCATGTGAATCTACATCAGAAATGGAATGACCTGCATCATTATGTGAAACTTTTAAAGGCAGAGAAATTGCCTCATTTGGACCAGCACTAGGTTTTCCACCTGTAAAAAGAGGAAGGAAAGTGCCAAACACATCTTTGGAGCTAATTGATGTCTCCTTATTACATGAAAGGAATGGCTAAATTGCATCTTCCATAAAAAACATCACAGCTAACCAAAATACATTTAATGTGTAGATGGTATAGATGATAGCTTTTGCTTTCAAACCTATACCCAATAAAAATACATTTCACTACTTTATCATCCAATTTTCTACATTGTTGTTCAAGCACTAATGCATATGCTAGACAACCAAACACATGTAGATGAGCAATAGATGGGTTGAAACCATGCCAAGTATCATATGGAGTGATAAAATGTAGTGCTTTGGTGGGACATGTATGAAGCACATAAGTTGCACACATAACAGCCTCAAGCCAAAAGATATGTGGTAAAGTCTGACTTTTCACCATACACCTTGTCATCTCCATAAGTGACATGTTCTTCCTTTCAACAACTCCATTCCCTTGAGGTATATACAACACTATGCACATCCCATGTTTAGCCAAAAATGCATTAAAATTAGAAGACATGTATTCCTCCCCTTGATCTGAATGGAGGGTGCCCATTTTACATGCTGATAGATTTTCAACCAAAACCATAAATTACTTGAAGTGTATAAAGACTTCAAACTTTGCTTTCACATGATACACTCATGCATGCCTAGAAGCATCATCAATGAAATTCATGAAGTAAAGGTAGTTCCCAAAAGGGGGTGTCTACATAGGACCACCCACATCATTGTGAAGAAGCTACAATTTTTTAGTAGTTCGAACTGAACCATCTCTTGGGAAGAAAGAATGTTGCATTTTGCCCAAAATACAACCTTCACAAACATGTTTACAAGGTGGATCAAGTTTGGGTGGAGAGGACACCATTTCATATTTCTGCAGGCATAGCAAACTAGCATAATTCACATGACCAAAGCTTGCATGCCAAAGCTTTGCATCTAACATAGACTAAGAATCTTGAACTAGACATGCTGAAACGTTCATGCATTTTGCATAATCTATGAGCTTATATAGCCCATGACATAAAATGCCAAAAGTAATAATAACATTGCCATTTGAATGATCATGGATTGTACATCTGTCATCAACAAACTTCAATACCAAGCCAATCTTAGCTACTGTTGAAACTGATAATAGATTTTTCTTGATCCCTGGCACAAATAAAGCATCCAAAAATGTAAAAGAACTAACATCAACAGTAGTCAGAATGATCTTACTAGCTCCCATGATAGGATAAGAGGAGTTGTTGGTGCATGTGATAGCATTCCCTATAGGGGCAGGCTCAAGTGAAGTGAAGAAAGTGCACTGTGAGGTAATATGTTTGGTTGCCTCACTATCAAAGTACCAAATTTGAGTCTACTACAGACATACGCTGCTCATGAGAAGATGGGTCATAGCTACAAACAATATAAACACCCATTCTTCATTCTGCACAAGATTAGCAGACTCTATTATATGTGTAGAGGCCTCTGCAACAACCATTCCAGCCTCTTTCTGCTTTGCCTCTTTAGTAGCCAATTTTGGACAACTCTTTATGACATGATCATTTCCTTTACAATATTTACAAAACAGTTTTTGCTTTTTTGTTTTCTTCTTGTCTTTTTCATCCTTCTTTGATTGTGTAGAATTAGCAGATTTCTGTTAACTAGTAAATGAGCTCCATTTACCTTTGCCCTTCTAACTAGCTAGGAAAGCTTGATTTGCAACATGCATAATGGACTTGTTCTACCTAGACTAATCTTTCTGCAACAAAACAAAGACTAACTCTTCAAATGTTAAGGCATTTGGATTGCCTTTCATCATCAATTGAAGAGTGGAAGCAAAACTATGATATGAATCTAGAAGACTGTTCAAAAGAGTCTGCACCAGTGCATTGTTTGGAAAGACTTCATCAGTAGAAATCAATTGCTCCTTCAAATCTTTGATCTTTGTCAAAGAATTGTCCATGAAATTTCCTTCATTCATGTGCTCATTCTCCAATTGTTTTCGGAGGTAAGAAACATGAGCCTCATTTCTTGCCTCGTATAAAGTGGTAAGTGCATCCCAAGCATCCTTAACTATTTTGCAAGAGCAAATGTGAGGGATAATGGCACATTTGATAGACAAAGCTATCAATGCATGTGCATAAGCATCTTTGCTATCTCAACAAAGTTTCTCTATAGTAGATGTAGCAAGAACCACAACACGAATAGGAATTTGAAGATCGTCATCTTCAATGCCATCTGCATCACCTTCAATGACTATATTTGCAGGTGTAGTAGGTCTTTTTTCAACATCCTACACAAAATTCCACAATCCTTTTGCAACCAATACATGACACATCATATATGCCCATAATGGGTACTTAGTACCATCCAATCTATCCTCAACAACAAACATACAGAATACATCATTGCTTTCATCCATGGCCACTGTTAGCCATCGGATTGGATTGTAATTTTATTTTTTATATATATTTGCATGCACAAAAAAGGCATGACGAAGAGTTGTAACTTTCTTTGATTAATGAAAAGGCGAGCACGGCACTTGTTGAGAGCAGTATGGGCACCCAAGGACTGACTAGACAAGGAAGCCAGCGGAGAGAGTCAGAGCGAGGTGAAGGATTAAGTAGACAAAGTAGTCGATGCAAATCTGGCAGATAGTCCCTTCAAATTTTTCCAAATCAACATCTTTATAACAGTGATTCTTATCACTAACAATCATTGTAAATACCATTTCATATTTTTGTAGCTCCATTTTGTGCAAGCCAAGGAGTCCTTGAGCTTGAGGAGCCTTAGAAGTACCTACATATCAATTTTCGTATTTTTTAGACTCCGTTTAAGCCCTCAAATTGGCCCTGGAACCTAATTTTTAACTAGGCCGGACACTAGGTCTGGACAGGGCCAAAACCTAGTCAAAAACTATAAATAGAGCTAGAGAGCTCATTTTTGGGGGTAGCTTGTAACTGAATTGAACTTGTATGATCTTTTGGAAAGTAATCTAAGAACTCCATTGCTTCTCACTCTTTGTCTTGTCGTGTGTGCACGTGTGTGTGTATGTGTGTGCATGTTAGTGTGCTTCTCACTCACGCACTTGTGCCTTCACTTGCTCGAGGTCTTCATACCATCCTCACGTCTTCCCGGATTGACATTAAAGGAGGTGCTACTCATCACTGAGCTACACCAAATTTTGGCGCCGTTGTTGGGGAACAAGCTTTGAGGACGAGCGTGTGATGGTAAGACGTAGAGTTGTGACGTTGGCGTTGTAGGTAATTTCTTTACTTTTCCTTACTTTTCTCATCCTTACTTCATCATCATCATCACCATCATCATCCCCATCATCATCCCCATCATCTTCCACCTCCATCTCCATCATCGCAAAAATTTCAGTTTTTTGACTATATCTCCTTCCCCCTATCATTTCCCTCATTTCACTTGTGAGAGAGAGCGAGAGAGCGATCTTGTGTGCACTGTTTTTGCATGTTTGTTGAGTTTTTTGCAGGTTCCAACAGCATCATCCCCTCCAGGACGTTGCGCAGGTACGGAAATGTGCAGAACTGTCTCACAGTCGCTAGCTTCTGTCGATCGCGATTGACTGAAATTTTCATCTTTTGGTAAAACTGAGTGCACCCCAGTAGACTAGAGGCTTGGCACAGCACAAATCCACAAAAATTTTTGAAAAAATTGCAAATTTTCAGTCCATCGCGATTGATAGCATCAATCGCGACTGACACATGTCCATCGCGACGGACAGCCATCAATCGCGACGGACAGCCATCCATCGCGACAGACACCTGTCAATCGCGACGGACAGCCATCCATCGTGACCGACAGCCATCCATCGTGACGGACATCTGTCCATCGCGACGGACACCAGTCGATTGCGATTGACAGCCCAGTCGATCGCGATTGACAGCCATTTTCGACCATTTTTTAGGGTTTATTAAATTGAGGAATTTGGCTAATTTTGGGCATAACTATTGGGCTATAGGACATATAGGGAGGCTATAAACAAGCAATTTGAGGAAACCTTGTTGACCTGTTAGCCTGTTTGAACCCTGTTTTAATCCTTGAAGCCTGAACTGACATAACTTTCTCATACGAAATCCGTTTGCTGTGATTCTTGTTTTGTTGGAAGTTGACCATACCCCGAGGTAGGAAAACTGAGGGATCCTTGGGATTGTTTTCCATAAAGGCAAAGGATAATTTGGTCTGTGAGATACAGACATAAAAGTGGTCTATTGTGGCATTTGAATCTAAGTCTTGAGCTAATCGTGGGACTTTTATAGGTCGAGTAAGAGCACTTGAGAGCATCCAAAGCAAGGGTTTCTTTGCAAGCTTGAGAACCGGGTTCTTGAGCGTCATAAAGCAAGGGATCAACAAGTAAGGTCGAAATATTCTCAACTCCCTTTGTCAATTTGTACCTTAGGCTAAGTGCGGGAAGTGCTAGGAGTAAGTCGGGGCGATGATAGGCATCAATCAAGTTGAAGACTACCTATGCACTCAAGTAGTCACCAGTCATCCAGATAGGACTAATGAATTTGGGAATGAGATCACAGGAACGGACTTAGGTGACCTAGAGCAAGGAAACATGGGTGAAGAACCGAGGACCCCCCGAGGCAAATCTGTTCTCACTAGGATTATCACACCAGAGTGGATTCCCCAAGATAATAAGAGCATAGATCTGCTTCTGAACCGAGAAACTGATGAAGCCTTTTGGAGGTATAAATATGATCGGCCAATTGATATAGGAACAATCATGATCTATGAGTTTAAGGATCCTGATAGCCCAGGCAGAGTGACCTACTTAGATCACGCTTCAGAGAGGATCTTTGTGGTGACAGAAAATGATAGGCATTCTTACACTTGGAAAGGTGAAATTATTTTCCCCCAACCAAGATCAAATGTGTCCTATGGTCACCCTGGAGCGGGAACATCCCAAGCTCATGGAACTCAAAGAGACAGAAGTAGAGATAGGCCAGAAGTAAGCTTTGCTAACCCAGGGGGCAGAGAAAGAACGAGGATGGAAACAAATAGAGTAGAGCCTGAGGTACATAGAGCCCCAAGAAATCAAAGGAATATGGAAGACTTCCCTCTACCACGATCTAGAGAACACACCAGGATTTTGAGACCAACTCAGTTAGTCAAGTCCATGAAAAATTACTTCGATGGCACAGGAGACCCATACGATCATGTGGCAGAGTTTAGGCAAGTCTTGAGAGCAGAACAAGTGGAGGACCTATTCACACAATATAATGCCTTTGGTCTAACCCTTAGGAACACAGCCCTTACGTGGTTCCAACCATTGAATGAGAGGCAGTTCAGGAGCATATACCAACTTCTAGAGGCATTCATTATCGAATTCTCTAAAAGTGGCATAAGACATAACACTTCCTCGCTGATTCACAGGTTCAAGCAAACCCCTCAAGAGACCGTGAGACTTGCTGGAAGAAGATTTAGGCAATACTTGGAGAGATGCCCTGTCCCTGAGCTACCCACGCCAACTAAGCAAGTGGCTTTATTCTTGGATGGATTGCTAAGTACCAAATTGAGGTCATATGTGTATCTGAAGGTACACCAATCACACCGCGCAAGATTTCCCCTACAATAAGCAAACCGTTAGACAGACGTACCCACAACCATACCCTTAACAAGGAAGATACCAGAACTAGTACCCACCTCAGCAGTATGCGAGACCTCAACAAACCTACCAACCCTACCAAAACCAACAAAGGCCTCAGCCTGTGCTAGCACAACGACCCCCTGCTCCAGCTAATGTGATTCCGGTAAAGTATGCTGCTGCAGAAGAAAACCTGAATAGAGCTATAGTTCTCGTAACACCATTGCTTTCAGAAAGTGATCCCAGTGACCATAGCTTCGATTCTACACATGTTGATAGTCCCTAGGCTTACTACATGCAATCTCCTGAACATGGTGAGTCCTATTATAGTGAAGAGCCAAACGAACCTAGTTGGGAGTCAGATTACACAAATGTCATGTATGCAAACCCCAAGCCTAGACCTCAACTTAGGCAAGTAAGACCCCCATTCCCTAGAGGACCATGCTATAGATGTCAGGGAGATCATCTCATTCGTGATTGCCCCTTGCCTCCACCTACACAACCCCAATCAGTGACGATCCAGGGCTTTTGCGAGGATTGTGAAAAGGAGCATCTCTTACGAGATTGTCCAAAGAATCCCAGCAATATGCCAAAAATCACTCCTATCAACGTTATTGGGTTAGTTGTAGACTCCACAGGGAGTGTGACTTCCACTGCACCAGTACAAGTAATCACTAGAGCCCAAGCCTTGCAACAGAACCAAAGCGTAAGCCAGGAAAAGAGCCCAGATGTTAGTGAAACGGAGAGCATGACAAAGAAGAGGACTAGAACTTGGAGAGATAGTCGTGAAAGAATGAAAAGACAATGGGCAAAAAAGATGAGTGACCTCGAGGAAAGCCTCAGAGAAACAAAGGCCAGGATAACTGAACTCACAGCTCAAACTCCCTCTCACACTGCCCCACTTCCATCACCTCCACCATTCCCAACTTCATCCGAACCGCCACCTTCCAACCCGCCTCACCTAAACCCACCACCCCCAAGAGTAGGATCAGTCCTAGCAGATCCCACTCCCAAGGACCTAAACATGATGCTTAAAGCATATCAGGCTAGAATCCAAGAAGGGCCAAACGTAACTGATCATGAAAAGTGTTACCCTAGAGTAGAACTAGAGCTAGAACGAACCAAAATTTGTGCTAAGATGGTGGAATTGGCTCAGACCATGTTTGAAGCCAGTCGCCTATTTAACATCTCTAGTTCAGCGAAGACACAGTTGCACTTTGATGGACTGTTAGAAAGAATAGAGAAGCTAATTGCACAATCAGAAAAGGAACCCACCTCTCAACATAAGGACAAGGCAAGTGAAGGAGCAGGTCTTCCTGCCCAGGAAGCCTATGTGCCTAACTCTACGGAGCCAGATACATCTTCTTCTCTAAATCGGTTTACACCAGAATTCCTATGAGAGATTCAAGAAGACAAATGGGCTAAAGAAAATGAAGTCCCTCCTCCCATTGAACTTGTGGATGACGCACATGACCAATTCCCACAAGACATCCCATCCATTTATGAGGAGCAGGAGAGCACCCAATCTCAGGAAAGATTAGACTTTGAGTCTAACTCTCTACAAGAATTACCCCACTTCACAGACCCATGGGAAGCTAAGTCTACTTGTATGAGAGCACCCACAGTCATGGTACGAAATAAGGACTGAGTCATACCTAGGAACACAGAGGTAGTGAAAAACACTAAAGTACAATGTAACCTCACCTTAGAAGAGCTACTCAAAGTAAGGCCAGAGCTATGGAAACATGTAGCCAAACAAGTACCAAAGATAGCAAAACCTCGTTCCCAGGTAGGATCCCAGAGAACAGTGCCCGAAATACCATTGGACAAGATAGGAGATATGAGTGAAGGTGAAGAAGGAAACACCTATCTTCCCATTACCCATCACGGGTACACAACCAAGGCAATTCTCGACTCTGGTGCAGGAGTTGCAATTGCTACCACTTCCCTATGGAAGCGTTGGGGCAAGCCAGCACTCAGGCCCACGAGGATGAAATTGTAGATGGCTGATGGTCACATAGAGAGGCCTTTAGGACTACTAGAAGGAATAACTCTCACCACATGTGGTGTTGAGTTCGAGCACACATTTGCTATATGTGATTTTGGCAAAAATCATGCCTACGAAATGATCTTGGGAAGACCATTTATGCGACAGTTGCAAGTGGTACAGGACTGGGGAACCAATTCCTTGTACCTGCAACACTTAGGTGTTACGACCAAAGTGAATCTCAAAGATTACTCTCATAGAGATGTCCCTCCTATCCAATGGAATCCCATCCATAGAACCAAAGATGATACGGAATCTGTGCACTCCATAGGATCAGGATCCTCATGGATGCATGAAGACACCCACTTATGGATGTGCAAAGTAGCAGTAGAAGAAGAGAAGAGAGAAGAAGCCAGAGAGATAGGTGCAAAAGAAACAAATAGATCAATTCAAGACCCAGCCTATGCACCTGTAGTCTTTCCTGACGAAGAATTTGAACCCCACGGCTGGGCAGAAATCCTAGTAACAATGGATGTAGCCATCAATGAAGAACAATGGACACCTCACTGTGATGAAGATGGCTATGACATTTCAGTCTTCTCCATAGAGCCGATCATGGGAGAGGCAGTGTTAGAAGAGTGTGAACCTAGCCCTGATGCATTTGAGGATGCAAGTGACTCCGATCTAGAGTCAATCATTATGGACCCACCTTTTGCATCAGATGAAGAATACTTCTATGAAGTAGAATTTCAACCCCAGAGGCATGGAGAGCTTACAAATGATGTAAGGCTAGCCACACATGTAACTCCTAAGGAAGAAGGAAAGAAAAGAAAGAAGAGAGAAGTCACACAAGAAGAGGAAGAATCTTTGTTTGAGGTCCCGGAAAATTTTAAGAAATATGCGATAGATGGCAGGAGAGTCATGATCAGAATGCCTAAACGAGAGGCGCAATCAGGGGAGGCCTATGATAATAGCCATCAAAGAGGGAGAAGAAAGATGCACGTACATAGGCCATGACCTGACAGGAGAGGAAGAACAAGAGCTAATAGCCTTGCTAAGAGAATATAGAGATGTATTCGCTTGGAGTTACAAGGATTTGAAAGGCGTGGACCCTGACATATGCTCACACACTATCCCCATGACCTCAGATGCCAAACCCTCCAAGCAAAAGCCATACACATACAATGATAGCTATGCTGCCAAGATCAAAGAGGAGATAGATAGACTGGTTGAAGCTGGATTTATCTATGAAATTGAGCACACTGAATGGTTGTCCCCCATTGTAGTGGTGCCCAAAAAGAATGGTAAATTACGTGTATGCATTAACTTAAAGAAGGTCAATGCAGCCACAATCCGAGATAACTATCCGCTTCCCATCACAGAACATCTCTTAGAAAGAGTAGCAGGCAAGGAAGTGTACAACTTCCTTGATGGATTTTCGGGCTACAATCAAGTAGCCATAGCTCCAGAATATCAGCATAAGACAGCTTTTGCCACGGAGTGGGGCATATTTGCCTTTCGGGTAATGCCGTTTGGGCTTACCAATGCACCGGCTACCTTTCAAAGATTGATGTGTCACGTGTTTAAAGAATTCCTGAGGAAGAATTTGGAAGTCTATGTTGATGATCTCTGCGCTCATTCCAACTTTAGGCAGACCCATATTCCTGAACTCAGACAAATCTTTGACAAATGTAGAGAATATCAAGTCTGCCTAAACCCAGAAAAGTGTGTTTTTATGGTCAGGCAAGGCAAGATTTTAGGACACATAGTGTCAAAGAATGGCATATACACTGATGAAGAGAAAGTGAGAGCCATAGCAGAGTTACCTAAGCCAAAGAATGTCAAGGAAGTACAAGCTTTCATGGGGCATTGTGGTTACTACCGACGGTTCATTCATATGTATGTTGTGATTGCAAAGCCCATGTATGGACTTTTGACTAACTTTGAGTGGACTGATGAATGTGAAAACTCCTTCAATGAGCTCAAAAGACGATTGTGTTCAGCACTAATCTTGACCACACCAGATTGGAACAAGCCATTCCATGTTCACGTGGATGCATCCAATTATGCTATTGGGTGCGTACTCGCACAGCCTACCGGTGAAGGTAATATGGATCTTCCAATTGCCTATGCTAGTAGACAATTGAATGCAGCTGAACGAAATTATACCACTACGGAGAGAGAAGGACTAGGCATGGTATATGCAGTTAAAAAGTTTAGACATTACTTGCTTGCAAATAAGTTTAAATTTTTTACTGATCATCAGGCACTGCTATATCTCGTGAACAAGCCATGCAATACAGGTTAGTAAGATGGTTTGCTAATGGAATATGATTTCAAGGTTGTGGTAAGGAAAGGGAAGACTCATTTGAGAGCAGATCATCTATCTAAGCTCACATCGGGAGAAGCCCCACAAGGAGTGTCAGATGACCTTCCTGATGCTTACCTGTTTAATTTGGAAGTGGTGCCGCAGTGGGCTAAGCCATTAGTGCCAGTATTGACATACGGGCCTAACCACCCAGTAATAAACACACAGGATAGAGAGGTAGTAAAAGCCCAAAAGTATCACATCATGGTAGGAAGTATGTACAAGCACACAGATCAAGGGATCTTGGCTTGTTGTGTGGAAGAGGATGAGTACACTAAATGGTTGCAATTAGCACATGTAGGTGCATTAGAGCAACACTACTCAAAGCAATGAACTCTACAGACACTAAGGAGACTCGGGGTGCATTGGCCTACTATGGAGGATGATGTCCAAAAGTTGTGCAAGGAATGCCCAATCTATTGCACTAAACCACCTGTGGAACATGCCACTCTTTATCAAGTGTCCATAGTGCCAGATTGGAGTGAACCATTAGTAGACCTCCTGAGGACGAGAACATTCCCTCAAGATATGACACTGGCCAGACAAAGAAGTTTAGAACAAGAAGCCCTGGATTACTCACTCATTGGTGATAATCTATACAAGCGTGGTAAAGATGGTTACCTGAGACTATGTGTCCATGAGAGTGAATATCTCAAGATCTTGGAAACTGCTCACCAAGGTGTAGCAGGAGGACACTTTGGACCAGATTGGGTGATCAAGGCAATACTATTTGCGGGCTTCTGGTGGCCGACCCTTCACATGGATGCACATACTTATGTGAAACGGTGTGATGTTTGTCAGAGAACTCAGTATCCTATACGCAAAGATGAGATGCCCCTGAAACCTATGATGGGTGGACGTGCATTCTCTAAGTGGGGAATAGACTTTGTTGGTCCTATTAATCCCCCAGCTAAGGGTTCACATGCTGAATACATCATTGTTGCCACAGACTATCTAACAAAGTGGGTAGAGGTAAAAGCCACGACAAAGAATGATGCTCAGACAACTGCTAAATTCTTGTTTGAGAATGTATTCACAAGATACGGGCTACCTATAGAGCTAGTAAGTGATAGGGGCACTCACTTCTTGAATGAAGTGATTGAAAATCTGCTCCAAGAATTCTTGGTAGTTCATAAGAAGTCTGCCCCCTACCACCCACAAGCTAATGGGCAAGCCGAAAGCACAAACAAGATTCTGTGCAATGTGTTGACCAAACTAGTGAATAATAAACGCTCTGATTGGGACAAACAACTACACCATGCTGTTTGGGCATACCGAGTCGCCTACAAAACGGTACTCCAAGCCACCCCCTTTCAGATGGTATTTGGCCAAAATGCAGTGCTACCGTTGGATTTCTTAATACCTACATTGAAAGTAGCACAGGAGCATGAATGGACGAGGTCATGAACTCTCCTCTAGGATCTTCGACCTAGAACGATTAGGAGAAACAAGACTGAGGGTGGCTGTAGGGATATATGCAGCTAAGAAACGACAGAAGGCATACTTTGATGCCCACGTCAATGATAAAGGTTTGAAGGCAGGCGACCTAGTACTAGTCTACACTTTAAAACAACACACGAGAAAACTAGAGAAAAGAGGCTACGGACCCATGATCATTAATAGGATCTCAATCAATGGAGCAGTTCAACTCGCTACCCTCGAAGGTGATGTTCTTCCTAGCTATATAAGCGGGTGCAGAGTCAAGTTATATTAGGAACCTCTGACGGAAGAGATGCTATGTCGACTCAACATTGCTAAGAAACGCAAAGAAGAAGAAAAACAAATTCGAGAAGAAGCTCAAGCAGAAGCATTGGAATGCATCCAGAGAATGAAGTTGAGAAGACAGGGTAGAGAGCAACCTAGGACAGATGCATATGCAAATCAAGGATATCATGTGGCTATGTGTGAAGTTTCAGGTGTCAGCTCTCATAGGATAATTGATCGACGTCCTTTTATAACCGTAGAGATAGGACAAGGAAAGGGTGCAAGGATTGTAAGAGCCTTGATTGACTCAGGTGCAGCCACTAGTGCTGTTAAATTGTCTTACTATCAAGAGTTGAAGTTAACTGTCAATCCTATTGAAGCATATCTCATAGGATTGGGAGGTGTGGAAACCCCTTGCATGGGCGAGGTGGAACTTCCCCTCTATATTCAAGACGAAGCAATGACAGTCAAAGTACTAGTGTGTCAAGATGAGGACCTCACTGAGCCTCTTGTCTTGGGTCAGGACTGGATCTATGATCATGCAGTCAACCTAAACCTAAGAAGTGGACTTCTTCAGGTATGGGTAAATCATAGTCGAATTACAGTTGAACTAGAAAATGAGGCACTCAAGGAACTAGGTAAGGCACGAACTCCTGGTCCTTCCAAGGGTGCACATGAAGTTGACAATGCTATTCTTGTCCAAAAATGTATGATGCAGAAGAGGATTGTCTCAACAACGGAGTTAAGGATAAGACGGTACTCCCTTCTTTTCCAAGGGCCAGAAGGATGCAGCAGCAAACGGCAGATCAAATACAGAAGAAGCATAACACTACCTATATTGGAGGCCAAAAAAGGAGCAAAGCAGATTGTTTCAGCCGATGAAACAAGTATGGAGGTGAAAAGGTGAACACCCTGTTCCGACCAGGCCAACGCCACGGCCAAAACCTCTTATTAGTAATCAACAACACGACACTAATAAGAAGTCCTTCATAAATTCTTCTGCGAAAGTGAAGTCTATTTGGGTACCCAAGAAGTCAATGAAGGCCAGCCCACAATCACGACAAATCTGGGTGCCTAAGGCTTGCTTGCGGGCTCAAATAGCTACACCAAGGCCAAACCATGTACAACATGTTTCACTCACGCGAACATCTGAGGCCCAGTCTTACACATCACGCACTAACACGTATTTTTCCATGAGCACAAGTAGAATCACTTGTAAATGGGTCCCTAAAAAGCCCCATTTTTCAAGTAAATACCCTATCACACTCTCCACAGTCTCCACAAAGTCAAGATCAAAACCTATCCATTGCATTTGGCAACCTAAAACTTGTAATAAACCCCCGGACCCTAGTTGTAAATCCATGTCCACCTACTAACTACGTCACTCTCACATCACATCATTCCACTTAGTTCTTAGGTCTACCCAATTCCTAACTACACACACAAGCATCGAGCACTTACTAACCCCCTAACCTCTCCCGAACCTCATGTTAATGTTGTAACGGGGACACAGTGCCATTTTTGTGTCCATTGCAATGTTAACATCTATTCATATATTCTCACAAAACCAGCTGCGAAGTTTTCAACATGGCTGAGGCGGCAGGAACTAGCTCTCAAACAGAAACGAGCCAGCAAGTGGTGGACTTAGACAGTTTACCCGTTCTGCCTGAAACAAACGAAAGACCAGAAGAATTGCAGGCCATCAAAATCATACCTATAGCGGACCCTCCCAGTGGCCATACCATGCCCGTAGGAAAAACTTCCCACTGGTTTAGTGAAGTGGCAGGACCCTTGGGAGAGGGAACGTACCTATGGGAATTAGAGTTGGACTTCAATGGGAAGCAAGGTAAATACCATTTCTTTACAAGAGAATTCGAGAAGTTACAAAATGCAAAAGGTCTACATTCGATATGGGAGAAGGCAGGATTGGATGCATATTTCAGTGCACGGCTCCCAAAGCCTGACTTCATGCGGTGCTACTATCTCATCAACACCTTGACTCCAAACAAGAACCCAAAAGGTGCAAGCTCATTTGTGATTCCATCTCTGACAAAGGGGAATGAGCTCAAAGAGGTTCAGGCTATCAAACAACTTGGTGAGGGAGGCTCTAGATATGCGCGGAATGCATATTCCTACAGAGAAGGAAACCCTAGTACCGGATTACATGAAGAATCGAAGTCTCACCAAACTCAAGGACATGGTGTCCATGACGCCTAATATTGCAATACACCTTCGCATGTGCATGCAACACTTTGCTTTTCCTGCCCAAGATAGATTCACCATGCCGCCCAAAAAGATTTGGTTTAGTTTGTATCTGGCAGAGACACAGAGCCTCACCATCAACTTACCCCACTGGATAATTGATCAGATACACCTAGCTCACAAACGATGGCCGCGGAAACAGGTTTTATATGGATGTTGTGCTCTGACGAGAATTATTTATAGGTGTTTGGCTTATGACATCCCTATTCAACGGGCCCTAATGTGGAATCGTGTAGAGCAGTTTAGAGGTAGGACATCCACTAGACCCCCTTCTAAGAAGATGAGAGGTACTATCAAAGTCCCTTGTGCTCAACCACGTGGAGCCACCCTAACACCAGACGTCACCCCTCCACCCCGAAGTTTCCGACCATTCACACTCCGACTTCCAAGACGCAGCACCGATGGTCCTAACTTGATATTCCCTCCCATCCCAACCGATCTTGAATTCCCCAGTGGTGCACCTTTGGAAGAACTCACGAATGAAGACTTCGAACAATTATTACAAGATGTAGAGCTGGAGACAGAAGAGGCACAACAAGTGGAGAATGTGCAAACGCAAGCAACAACCTCCCAAGTACCTGTCACCACAGTTGAAGTGGATGAAGAGGATAATGAAAAAGAAGAACAGGAGGAAGATGAGGAGGATTATGATCAAGAGCATCATGATGAGCAACAAGAAGTGCCAGAACTTGTAGGTGCACCTGCATATATAGCTCAACTACAAAGGTTATACGACACAATCAAAGCAGTACAAGAAAGGAATCAACTCTCTCTTGTATCAGGTCAAGCTTTGATGCAAGAAATGCTATCAGATGATGGGGTGGATCAACATTTCATTGACACCCTCAAATTAGTGTCAGAATCTTTAGGAGTTCTGGAGGCTGTCCACACAGCAGTCCGCCAGTCCGTGAGGTATGACAAACGCAGAGTTGACACATTACCCCGAGCAGGTAAGACTATCAGGATACCCGTCACAGAACAAGAAGTACCCATTGAAACCACAGCTACCCCCATCACCACCATTAACCTATCTGCTGAAACCTTCGTTCAGACATCACCCATCTCACCCCAGCATCCCCCATCACCACCTTCTCCACCCCCACCACCACCTCCCACCATGGAAGAAACGACAGTCATCACCTCTACCTTCACTTATAACCCATCCTCATTCACATCATTCTCATTCCGAGAACCCACCTCACAGGACACCCTCTTCTCTTTCGTCACCAATCCCTTGTACACTTCAACCCTTCTATCCTCTGAACCCATAACTGGCCATCCCATAATCCCAAGTGTGGTTGGAAACCCAGCACCCACAGAAGGCACCCTGTGTTTCCCAGCCTATCCCCCAATACGGGTACCTCCATTCCATGACCCTCACTTCCCATCTGGCCCCTACACCTCTTTCAACCTGACCTCACCACCCCAATACCCGTCCTTTGTGGAGCAGTTCATCCGCTCTCCAATGTTTCAAAGGCACATTTCCCTGATGTTCGCAACGACATCAATTTACACGAACACCACACTCACTTCACCTACCAGACCCACCTACATGGTAGCCCCTATACACACCACTCTGTCTGACCCAATGGACATTTCACCCACCACAGCACCTCTCCCCACAATTCCACCCTCTCCCCCTCCACTACCCCCCACCTCACCACTCACCACATCATTGGCACACAGAGCATTCACTACCTCCCTCCCCAATCCCACCTCCCCTGCATTTCAAACTTTTCCCCTTGCATCTCATAATGTAAATAGCACATTCAACACATTACTTCAGTGTGCACATCAACTAAAACAAGAATACCATCAATTGGAAGAACGCACTACGGCCCTCCAGGCAGAATCTCAGCGTCTGCAAGCTAGAGTCACCACTCTTGAAGCTGATTACCAAACGCTCCTAACCGAGCATACCACCTTACAGCAGGCTCACTCCGAATTGGAATCAAAGACATCGACAGTAGATGATCAAGCAGTCAAGGAACTAGAAACAGTGCTCCAAGCGCAAATGATATCTAATGCTACACTCAGATGCAACCTTGGGCTATTAAGGAAGCATATGGCAGCAGCATTAGAAGAGAACAAGAGGCTTCAACAACAAAACCAAGACAACTTTGAAGCGGCTATGGAAGGAACTGCAGGAGCAACCATTAGCCCTACCAAGTATAGAGCAGTCCCATCGGAAGACATTCGCATCTTACTTGAGGAGCATGCAAATTTCTTGGAGTCATATGAAAAGTTAGAGACTGAATGTGCAGACCTAAAGAAACAGATAGCCAGTGCCCCCACAGCTCAACAGGAGCCGGTAATCTTGCAACACTCTACAGAAGAAGTAGAGACCCTCCGGAAATAGGTGGCAGAACTCCAAGCACGCCTCTTACCATATGAAAGGCCACCCTCACCCACTGAAGAACCAGAACCTGAAACAGTAGTGGAAATCCCCGTCGATGACAGCTATGAAGAGCCGTACGAGCCAATGCCAACACCCGGTGGTCGGACTACAGAGGAAGGACAGGACACTTTAGAAATTCAAGTTCCAAATTGGGTCAAAAGGGTCAAGAAAGTGGGTAAGACACATGATGATCGCGTTGCCGTGCAAATGCAATCTCTCACAAATCTGGAAGAAACTGTCCTCCGGTCTTCTTACTTTCAAAACCTATCCCACCAACGGTTAATCACAACATCAGAGTCGCAATACATGCCTTATTTTGTCTTGCTACATGATTATAATGAAGAAGTTAAAAGACATACAGGGAAGGAGCCCACATTTGCCACTCAATTTGAGCCAGAGGACTTATCGACAGATGCGCGTGCGGGCTCGATTTTCCAGCCTAATTGGCGTGCACGTCTACTAACCGATTACCCTGAGATGATGAGCACCTGGGCAACCATGCCACTGTATATCAAGTATAATCCATGTTATTGCCCAATGGTACGTCGCAGATCTTGGCAAGCATAGGTACGCAACAATAAAGAATGCTCGGCTTGGGTTAACTATCCATATTTTGCTCCACTTCGAGAGACCCCAACCGTAGCCTACATGGTATCAACAATTCGGTACTGGTCTACACATCTAAATAATGTACCCGACATAGCAGCGAAAATGTGTATGAAAATATTCGAGCTCATGACCATTGTCTTCAAAACCTTTCAGATGGTACAAGCTCCATACATCTCTGCCCCTGGATTCTCCCAAGGTAACAAGGATTTAGTCTACGACATGAGCCAGACTCCCTCGGTCACTATAATCTTTGCGTGGCATGCACGAATAAAGTACTTACCCGCATGCTTCAAGCAGACATTTGAGGAAATGTTCTCTACGGGATTCTGGGAATATCATTCAGAAATTTTCATTCCCAGACCCACACATTTGCTACATCTATTCGCAGTAGAACAAGTGATCCATGCAGATCAGTTACGTCTGCCACATCCGGACATTCCAGGACCAATTGATTGGGATCGTATGATGACAGACTTGGCCAGAGGACTACGCATACAAGAACATCAGCTTGCCACTCAGGTTGTGGAATATTACATCCAACACTCCCAGCAACAAGGGTCTGACAGGGACGACAGACGCGAGAGAGGGGGGGTGTTGAGAGCAGTATGGGCACCCAAGGACTGACTAGACAAGGAAGCCAGCGGAGAGAGTCAGAGCGAGGTGAAGGATTCAGTAGACAAAGCAGTCGACGCAAATCTGGCAGATAGGCCCTTCAAATTTTTCCAAATCAACATCTTTATAACAGTGATTCTTATCACTAACAATCATTGTAAATACCATTTCATATTTTTGTAGCTCCATTTTGTGCAAGCCAAGGAGTCCTTGAGCTTGAGGAGCCTTAGAAGTACCTACATATCAATTTTCGTATTTTTTAGACTCCGTTTAAGCCCTCAAATTGGCCCTGGAACCTAATTTTTAACTAGGCCGGACACTAGGTCTGGACAGGGCCAAAACCTAGTCAAAAACTATAAATAGAGCTAGAGAGCTCATTTTTGGGGGTAGCTTGTAACTGAATTGAACTTGTATGAGCTTTTGGAAAGTAATCTAAGAACTCCATTGCTTCTCACTCTTTGTCTTGCCGTGTGTGCGCGTGTGTGTGTATGTGTGTGCATGTTAGTGTGCTTCTCACTCATGCACTTGTGCCTTCACTTGCTCGAGGTCTTCATACCATCCTCACGTCTTCCTGGATTGACATTAAAGGAGGTGCTACTCATCACTGAGCTACAGCACTCTTCAGAGAGAGACGGGGGAATCGCCAGACTATCTATCTAGGCAACCGTGCTAGAGTTGTCGTATTGCAGATTTGCACAAACTCTGAGTACTGTGTCTTGTTCTTAAGGTTTCAGTGATTAATAATTAACACAATAATGTTGCGTTAATGTTAATAAGCTTGTGTGAATTCGTAGTTGTTAATTCGCGTGATAAGCTTACTGCGTAGTGATAATCATTGAATTGGAAGATAATTAACGACTTGGTTGAATGCTGAATTTGGGAAAATTAAACAAAGGGCCTCTACACTATCAGACCCCTATCCATCCCCAAGAACCCAGAAACGAGATTAAAAGTGGCTTACAGAAGCGCTAACCGCCAGTTGAAGAAATGATATATGCCGGTTACTTGTTCCGGTGAGTCCTATCTGAACTATAGAAGTGACCAACATCCATGGACAATTCCTAGTGTATTAGGAACACCCCTCGGTAGCAGAAGTGAAGGACAAGCAAGTACAGAAGAAGATAGTGCACTGCAGGAAACAAGTACACATTCTAGTGCAATTCCGGTGTGTTTCGGTACCACTCCGGTCTGTTCCGGTGATACTTCCTTACGTTCAAAAGACAATTCACCAGTGACTGGGTGTAGATCAACCCAGTGTGGAGATAGGCCAGTACCTATTAGCGATCATTTGTGGCTTTTCGATGGGCATTTGGGTCTCTTCGATGGCCGTTCATTGCTTTTCGTTGCACATCCGGTGCTTTACGATGAAGGATCCACACTCTTTGGTGTGGGATCCACGTTTCTAGGTAAAGGATCCACGTTTTTTGTTGAAGGCTCCACGCTCCTAGGTAAGGGATCCACGTTTTTTGGTGAAGAATCAGCGCTTTTCAGTGAAACCTCAGCGTCATCCGGTGTTACTGCGGTTGAATTGGGTGCCACTTCGGGCATCTTCAACGAGCATTCAGTAGCTGAAAGTGGTCAACCCAAGGGATAGTACTTCCGTAGACAAGAACCATGAGTACTTCTGGCCAACAACAACAGCAGCAACAACAACAACAGCAGCAACAACAACAACAACAGTAGCCATAGTCACCTCGACCGGTCCCAACCAAAGTGACCTAATCGACGCAACTCCCGAAGACTCTGCAAAACTTCCGGTTGCCCCTGCATACTATGATATGTTAATGACTTTTCTTACTGATGGTTGTCTACCTCCTAATACTCCCGCTGCTCTGCATCGAAAAATTGCAGTCTACAATCGACGATTCCAATTGGTTGTGGGTCAACTGTATTACATCGATCAGACTGGTGTCCTACTCAGATGTATCCCTCCACATGAATTGGCATCAGTTATTGCCATGGCTCACTCAGCACCTACTGGAGGACACTTCGCAGTTGATCTTACTCATCGCAAAATCTTGCAAAGTGGGCTATGGTGGCCTACCATGTATAGAGATGTTCAATTTATGTAGCAGTGTGATGTCTGTCAACGGTCTGCACAACCCTTATAGCACCATTTCTTTCCTCTCCAACCGGTTCTACCATTGGAGCCCTTTCAGAAGTGGGTTTTAGATTTCATTGGCCCAATTACACCCCCAGCTACCCTCACTAACAATCGATATATTTTGACATGTACAGATTATGCCACTAGGTGGGTGGAAGCTTGGGCTTTATGTTCTGCCATAGTTGTTTCGGTGGCCAAATATTTGATGAAGGATGTCTTCCCTCGATATGGATTACCTCTGGAAATAGTAATTGACCAGGGTATCCATTCTGCAAACAACTTAATGCAAGTGCTGACTCAGACTTTCCAGATTGTACACAAATTTAGCTCACCTTACTATCCATGTGCCAATGGTCTGGCTGAGAGTACCAATAAGACTCTGCTAAATATGCTCTGGAAATTGATCTTGGAATGTCCAGAACACTGGGACCAGCTCTTATCTACCGTTTTGTGGGCATACCGAACCACGTATAAAGTGGCTACCGGAATGACTCCGTTTAAACTCGCTTATGGCCTAGAAGCTATTGCACCAGTGGAAGTAGTGGTACCAAGCCTGCGAGTCGCTTTATCTCAAAAATTGCTACCGAAAGAATCTTTTCCATTTCAGTTGGATGTGCTCAGATCGTTGGATGAACAATGTTGGGAAAGCTTCATGATTCTTCAAGAAGTTCAGCTACGCCAAGCCCATACTCATGATCGATTTCTAAAAACCCCTATCTTCACGATTGGCCAACTCGTTTTATTCTATAATGCTAAAGCCAATAGATCTGCTCGAAAATTTAAGTTATGGCGGTTTGGTCCATACCGGATTGCTGAGCAAGTGGGACTCGCCACTTTTTGGTTGGCGACCTTAACAGGTGTTTTCCTTCCAAAAGTGATTAATGGCTCTAAGCTCCACCCTTATCACATGACATCTAGTAACTCTTGAGGTGTACTCGATCATTTTTTTTTCTTTTCTTTTTTCGCTTAATGGCTTTCTTTTTCTACTTCCCATGTTTTGGTTGACTATCTGACCGTAATCCTTTCGTTTTACTGATCTAATCATGATTAATAGCTGCCTCTATGTCATTGCTTCTATTCATGCATGCATGCTGCACTTATGAAGGATATCTCTCCAATACTGCATTATGATTAGGGTTCTTGCAGCCTAATGTTTCCCGTGCTCTTAGTTAATCTTGTTCTTTCCATTGATAATCGCTATAGTGTTTCTGTGTTTGCGAGCTCTATGTACTCTTTGTTTTTGTGTATCTTTGTGTGCGCCATGGAAGTTCTGGCTAATATAGCAACCTTCCGTGAAGGTCTCACTCCCGAGGTGAGTGAGTACTTGCGCACTCACGGATTATTGGCCTTCGATGAATTGCCTTGGCATTCAGTGGAGTGTCACCTCTTTCACGTGCAGATTATTTCTACCATCGTTGCCATGCCTGCTACGGAGCAATGTTGGCCGATTACATGTTTAAACCCTCGTGTAGTAATCACTCTAGCCACGTTTGCTGAGGGACTCCGACTCCCTCAGGAAGGATTGGAGAATGGTCCACTCCTTCCTCTTGCCACCATGAAGGACCTATTTCCCCGGCACTCATCTAATGAGTTTGCCATCCTTTGTCACCCAGAACCAGAGCGTATTGCTCTACAATTCCTTGTAGCCGCACATACGGTATATCTGGACCCTTTTATTCCATGATAAATATGGCTTCCCACGAACTTGTGAATTTCACAGTATTTTTCTTTAGGCGCATTCACCGTGAATGCGTAGCGGTTACAAAGCAAATTGACAAGTGTTGAGAGCAGTATGGCCACCCAAGGACTGAGGAGACAAGGAAGCCAGTGGAGAGAGTCAGAGCAAGGCGAAGGATTAAGTAGACAAAGCAGTCGATGCAGATCTGGTAGATAGGCCTTCAAATTTTTCCAAATCAACATCTTTATAACAGTGATTTTTATCACTAACCATCATTGTAAATACCATTTCATATTTTTGTAGCTCCATTTTGTGCAAGCCAAGGAGTCCTTGAGCTTGAGGAGCTTTAGAAGTACCTACATATCAATTTTCGTATTTTTTAGACTCCATTTAAGCCCTCAAATAGGCCCTCGAACCTAATTTTTAGCTAGGCCAGACACTAGGTCTGGACAGGGTCAAAACCTAGTCAAAAACTATAAATAGAGCTAGAGAGCTCATTTTTTAGGTTAGCTTGTAATTGAATTGAACTTCTTTGAGCTTTTTGAAAGTAATCTAAGAACTCCATTGCTTCTCACTCTTTGTCTTGCCGTGTGTGCACGTGTGTGTGTATGTGTGTGCATGTTTGTATGCTTCTCACTCACGCACTTGTGCCTTCACTTGCTCGAGGTCTTCATACCATCCTCTTGTCTTCCCAGATTGACATTAAAGGAGGTGCTACTCATCACTGAGCTACACCAGATTTTGGCGCCGTTGCTGGGGATCGAGCTTTGAGGACGAGCGTGTGATGGTAAGCCGTAGAGTTGTGACGTTGGCGTTGTAGGTAATTTCTTTACTTTTCCTTATTTTTCTCGTCCTTACTTCATCATCATCATCACCATCATCATCCTCATCATCTTCCACCTCCATCTCCATCATCGCAAAAATTTCAGTTTTTTTACTATATCTCCTTTCTCCTTTCATTTCCCTCATTTCACTTGTGAGAGAGAGTGAGAGAGCGAACTGTTGTGTGCTATTTTTTGCATGTTTCTTGAGTTTGCTTGCAGGTATTGGCTATCCCATCATCTCCAGCACGCTGCGCAGGTACGGAAATGTGAAGAGCTGTCTCTGTGTCGCAAGTTTCTGTCAATCGCGATTGACAGAAAACTTCATCTTTTGGTAAAACTGAGTGCACCACAGTAGACTAGAGACCTTGCACTTCACAAATCCACAAAAATTTCAAAAAAATTTGCATTTTCTCTGTCCATCGCGATTGATAGCATCAATCGCGATTGACACTGTCCATCGCGACGGACAGCCAGTCCATCGCGACTGACTGACCCTGACGGACACGTGTCCATCGCGACGGACACCCCTGTTCATCGCGACCGACAGAAAGATCGCGATTGACACCCCATTTCGCCGAGATACCTGTCCATCGCGACTGATACCTGTCCATCGTGACTGATACCTGTCCATCGCGACTGATACCTGTCCATCGCGACTGATACCTGTCCATCGCGACTGATACCTATCCATCGCGACTGATACCTATCCATCGCGACTGACACCTGTCCATCGCGATTGACAACAGTCCGTCGCGATTGACACCAGTCCATCGCGATTGACAGGCCACGACGAATAGCCCTGTCCATCGCGATTGACAACCATTTTCGGCTAAATTTCTAGGGTTTTTTTTTAATTAAAGATTTTGGCTAATTTTGGAACCCTGTTTTAATCCCTGAAGCCTGAACTGACATAACTTTCTCATACGAAATCCGTTTGCTGTGATTCTTGTTTTGTTGGAAAGATCGTGGGGAGTACAACCAAAACTTCGACTAGTTATGTGATAATTAATATCAAGATTATTAGATAAGGTATTTTGAAGTTGACCATACCCCGAGGTAGGAAAACTGAGGGATCCTTGGGATTGTCTTCCATAAAGGCAAAGGATAATTTGGTCTGTGAGTTACATGCATGAAAGTGGTCTATTGTGTCATTTGAATCTAAGTCTTGAGCTAACCGTGGGACTTTTACAGGTCCAGTAAGAGCACTTGAGGGCATTCTAACCAAGAGTAAGTGCAAGCTTGGGAACATGCGTCCTGGGCACACCAGGGCAACAACACAAGGAAAGAAACTCAAGGTTGGAAAATCCTCAACATCCTCTATCAATTCGTAGCTTAGGCTAAGTGCGGGAAGTGCTAGGAGTAACTCAGGGCAACGATAGGCATCAATCAAGTTGAAGACTACCTATGCGTTCAAGTTCAAGATTAAACATAATCTCTTCGTGATGCGATAACCTTAAAGGAAAGAATCTAACGTGGAACGATCAACTTACAGTGCGAAAATTAACTCAAATATTCCTGACGACATGATTTCTGACAAGAGCATAAACACAGTAACCACTAAAAAGAATCAAGTAACTGATACAAAAGAACTCAGCAACGAGGTTGTACTTGGGCAAATTTGGGCTATTCAATTAGGCTTATGAACCTTAGATCAGGGCGACATCTAGGGAGAGATAGACAAAGTCTTAGGTCTTCAGAGGCTAGTGTCAACCACACTGCTAGGTCTTGGGCCCAACAGTTGAGCCACCACTCATACTACCCTAACTCTGAGACTAGTGAATCAGAGATGTCTCAAGGCATGGACCGACCTACGGGAAGTTCAGGAGTGCCATACTTGCACAGGGTAGAAAGCCCGTACAAGATGCAGTTGGAATACCTTAGGACCAACCGATTAGGTGCTAGCATCTATGAGGATGGCCTAGGAAGATCCGTGGTCCAAATCAAAAACCCAGACCAATCTATTGGGCTAGAGCACCCTGCTATCAAGTTTGAAAATGGTGCATACCTTGATAAAGAGGGAACCATATACTTGGTCACTAGTCACCCGGAGAGGATAGATGAATTCGGGAATGTGATCCCTGAGACGGACATAGATGACCTAGAACAAGGGAACGTAGGACGGGAGCCCAAGACCCCTCGAGGGAAATCTGTTCTTACTAGAATCCTCAATCCCGAGTGGGTTCCCCAAGACAACAAGAGCATAGATCTGCTTCTGAACCGAGAGACTGACGAAGCCTTTTGGAGGTATAAATTTGATCGGCCAATTGATATAGGAACAATCATGATCCATGAGTTTAAAGATCCAGATAGCCCAGGCAGAGTGACCTACCTAGATCACGCTTTAGAAAAGGATCTTTGTGGTTACAGAACATGATAGGCATGCTTACACTCTGATGGGTGAGTTTATTTTCCCCCAACCAAAATCTAACGTGTCCTTTGGCCACTCGGGAGCTGGAACGTCCCATGCTCATGGAGTTTAGAGAGACATAAAGAGAGACAGACCTGAGGTAAGCTTTGCCAACTCCTTGGGAAGAGGAAGAACAAGAACAGAAACAAATAGAGTGGAACCTGAGGGACATAGAGCCCCAAGAAACCGAAGAAATGCTGATGATTTTCCTTTGCCAAGATCGAGAGAGCACACGAGGACCCTGAGACCGACCCAGCTAGTTAAGTCCGTGAAAAACTACTTCGATGGCACTGGAGATCCCTACGATCATGTGGCTGAGTTCAGGCAAGTCTTGAGAGCTGAACAAGTGGAGGATCTATTCACGCAGTACAATGCCTTTGGTCTAACCCTTAGGAACACAGCCCTTACGTGGTTTCAACCATTGAATGAGAGACAATTCAGGAGTATAGACCAACTCCTAGAGGCTTTCACTGTTGAATTCTCTAAGAGTGGCATAAGACATAATACCTCCTCATTGATTCATAGCTTCAAACAAACCCCTCAAGAGACTGTGAGACTTGCAGGAAGAAGATTTAGGCAATATCTTGAAAGATGCCCTGTTTTGGAGCTACCCACACCAGCTAAGCAAGTGGCTTTATTCTTCGATGGATTGCTAAGTACCAAATTGAGGTCATATGTGTATCTGAAGGACTCTAGGACTATAGAAGAGTGTGTACGCATGTGCATTGACATCAAGGATAACCTAGGGGAGGAGTTAAAGCTTTCCAAAATATACAAAGATTCAGATAGTGCCTCTAGCCTCTCTTCCATGCAATCCACATCAATTGAGGAACTTGCTGAGAAAGTGGCACAAAAAGTAGGTGTCTCTAGCAAACAAATCCCAAGGTTTGCCCCAGTAAAGAGGTGATATACTTGCGGTGGTGACCATATGGAAAACGTGTGTCCCATTACAGCTCAACCCCAAGTAAATCCGAGTAGCCAATACTATACCATAGAACCGAGATACACAAATCACAGAGCACAAGACTATCCATACAATAAGCAAGCGGTTAGGCAAACCTACCCTTAGCCATATCAACAGGGAAGATATCAGAACCAATATCCACCACAGCAGTATGCTAGGCCCCAACAAACCTACCAACCACAATATCAAGCCCAGCAAAGGCCTCAGCCTGTGTTAGCCCAACAACCTCCAGCTCCATCCAACGTGATCCCCGTAAAGTATGCATCTGTAGAAGAAAACCTGAATAGGGCCATAGTGCCAGTAACCCCATTACTATCAGAAAGTGACCCCAATGACCATAGTTTCGATTCTACACATGTTGATAGCCCCTAGGCCTACTACATGCAGTCTCCTGAACATGGTGAGTCCTACTATAGTGAAGAGCCAAATGAACCTAGTTGGGAGTCAGATTACACAAACGTCATGTATGCAAACCCCAACCCTAGACCTCAACCTAGATAAGTAAGACCCCCATTCCCTAGAGGACCATGCTACAGATGTCAGGGAGATCACCTCATTCGTGATTGCCCCATGCGTGCACCTACCCAAACCCAATCAGTGACGATCCAGGGCTTTTTCCAAGAGTGTGGAAAGGAGCATCTCTTACAAGACTGCCCTAAGAATCCTAATAATATGCCAAAAATCACTCCTATTAACGTTATTGGGTTAGTGCTAGATTCCACAGGAAGTGTCACTTCCACTGCACCCGTACAGGTAGTCACTAGAGCTCAAGCATTGCAGCAAAACCAAGGGGTAAGCTAGGAAAAGAGCCTAGAGGCTAGTGAAACGGAGAGCATGACAAAGAAGAGGACTAGAGCTTGGAGAGATAGTCGTGAAAGAATGAAAAGACAATGGGCAAAGAAAATGAGTGAACTTGAGGAAAGCCTAAGAGAAACGAGAGCCAGGATAACCGAACTCACATCTCAAACTCCCTCTCACACTATCCCTCCTCCACCATTCCCAACTCCATCTGAACCACCACCTTCCAACCCGCCTCACCTAAACCCACCACCCCCTAGAGTAGGATCAGTCCTAGCAGAGCCCACTCCCGAGGACCTAAACATTATGCTTAAAGCATATCAGGCCAGAATCCAAGAAGGTCCAAATGTAACTGATCATGAAAAGTGTTACCCTAGAGCAGAACTAGAGCTAGAACGAACCAAAATTTGTGCTAAGATGGTGGAATTGGCTCAAACCATGTTTGAAGCCAGTCACCTATTTAACATCTCTAGTTCAGCGAAGACACAGTTACACTTTGATGGACTGCTAGAAAGAATAGAGAAGCTAATTGCACAATCAGAAAAGGAAACCGCCTCTCAACACAAGGACAAGGCAAGTGAGAGAGTGAGCCTACCTCCCCAGGAAGCCTATGTGCCTAACTCTATGGAGCCGGACACATCATCTTCTATGAATCGGTTTACACCAGAATTCCTACGAGAGATTCAAGAAGACAAATGGGCTAAAGAAAGTGAAGTCCCTCCTCCCATTGAACTTGTGGATGATGCACACGACCAATTCCCACAAGACATCCCATCCATTTATGAGGAGCAGGAGAGCACCCAATCTCAGGAAAGATTAGACTTTGAGTCTAACTCTCTACAAGAATTACCCCACTTCACAAGCCCATGGGAAGCTAAGTCTACTTGTATGAGAGCACCCACGGTCATGGTACGAAATGAGGACTCAGTCATACCTAGGAACACAGAGGTAGTGAAAACACTAAAGTAGAGTGCAACCTCACCTTAGAAGAGCTACTCAAAGTAAGGCCAGAGCTATGGAAACATGTAGCCAAACAAGTACCAGAGATAGCAAAATCTCGTTCCCAGGTAGGATCCCAGAGAACAGTGCCAGAAATACCATTGGACAAGATAGGAGAAATGAGTGAGGGCGAAGAGGGAAACACATATCTTCCTATCACCCATCAAGGATACACCACCAAGGTCATTTTAGACTCAGGCGCAAGAGTTGCGATTGCTACCACTTCCCTATGGAAGCGTTGGGGCAAGCCAGCACTCAGGCCCACAAGGATGAAATTGCAAATGGCCGATGGTCACATAGAGAGACCCCTAGGGTTGTTAGAAGAATAACTCTCACCACCTGTGGTGTTGAGTTCGAGCATACATTTGCTATATGTGATTTTAACAAAAATCATGCCTATGAGATGATTTTGGGAAGACCATTTATGCGACAGTTGCAAGTGGTACAGGATTGGGGAACCAATTCTTTATACCTGCAACACTTAGGTGTTACAACCAAAGTGAATCTCAAAGATTACTCTCATAGAGATGTCCCTCCTATCCAATGGAATCCCATCCATAGAGCCAAAGATGATACAGAATCGGTGCATTCCATAGGGTCAGGATCCTCATGGATGCATGAAGACACCCACTTATGGATGTGCAAAGTAGCAGTAGAAGAAGAGAAAAGAGAAGAAGCCAGAGAGATAGGTGCAAAAGAAACACAAAGATCATTTCAAGACCCAACCTATGCACCTGTAGTCTTTCCTAACGAAGAATTTGAACCCCACGGCTGGGTAGAAATCTTAGCAACAATGGATGTAGCCATCAATGAGGAACAATGGACACCCCACTGTGATGAGGATGGCTATGACATTTCAGTTTTCTCCATAGAGCCAATCATGGGAGAGGCAGTGTTAGAAGAGTGCGAACCTAGCCCTGATGCATTTTGAGGATCCGAGTGACTCCGATCTAGAGTCCATCGTTATGGACCCACCTTTTGCATCAGATGAAGAATACTTCTATGAAGTAGAATTTCAACCCCAGAGGCACGGAGAGCTTACAAATGATATAAGGCTAGCCACACATGTAACCCCTAAGGAGGAAGAAAAGAAAAGGAAGAAGAAAGAAGTCACACCAGAAGAGGAAGAATCTTTGTTTGAGGTCCCGTAAAATTTTAAGAAGTATGAGATAGATGACAGGAGAGTCATGATTAGAATGCCTAAACGAGAGGCACAATCGGGGGACGCCTATGATAACAAAGAAACCACGAAGAAAGTGGTTGTAGCCATCGAAGAGGGAGAAGAAAGATGTACGTACATAGGCCATGACCTGACAGAAGAGGAAGAACAAGAGCTAATAGCCTTGCTAAGAGAATATAGAGACGTATTCGCTTGGAGTTACAAGGATTTGAAAGGAGTGGACCCTGACATATGCTCACACACTATCCCCATGACCTCAGATGCCAAACCCTCTAAGCAAAAGCCATATACATATAATGATAATTATGCTACCAAGATCAAAGAGGAGATAGATAGACTGGTTAAAGCTGGATTTATCTATGAAATTGAGCACACTGAGTGGGTATCCCCCATCGTAGTGGTGCCAAAGAAAAATGGAAAGTTGCGTGTATGCATTAACTTGAAGGTTAATGCAGCCACAATTCGAGATAACTATCCGCTTCCTATCACAGAGCATCTCTTAGAAAGAGTAGCAGGCAAGGAAGTGTACAGCTTCCTTGATGGATTTTTGGGCTACCATCAAGTAGCCATAGCTCCAGAAGATCAGCACAAGACGGCATTTGCCATTGAATGGGGCATATTTGCCTTTAGAGTAATGCCATTTGGGCTTACCAATGCACCAGCAACCTTCCAGAGGCTGATGTGCCATGTATTTAAAGAGTTCCTGAGGAAGAACTTAGAAGTCTATGTTGATGATCTTTGTGCTCATTCCAACATCAGACAAACCCATATTCCTGAACTCAGACAAATCTTTGACAAATGTAGAGAATATCAAGTCTGCCTAAACCCAGAAAAGTGCGTTTTTATGGTCAGGCAAGGCAAGATTCTAGGACACATAGTGTCAAAGAATGGCATATCCACTGATGAAGAGAAAGTGAGAGCCATAGCCGAGTTACCTAGGCCAAAGAACGTCAAGGAAGTACAGGCTTTCATGGGGCATTGTGGTTACTACCACCGGTTCATTCACATGTATGTTGTCATTGCAAAGCCCATGTACGGACTTCTGACAAACTTTGAGTGGACTGATGAATGTGAGAATTCCTTCAATGAGATTAAACGGCGATTATGTTCAGCACCATTCTTAACCACACCAGATTGGAATAAGCCTTTCCATGTTCATGTGGATGCATCCAATTATGCTATTGGGTGTGTACTCACGCAACCTACTGGTGAAGGTAATATGGATCTTCCAATTGCATATGCTAGTAGACAATTGAATGCAGCTAAACGAAATTATACCACTACTGAGAGAGAAGGACTAGGCATGGTATATGCAGTTAAAAAGTTTAGACATTACTTGCTTGCAAATAAGTGCAAATTTTTTACTGATCATCAGGCACTGTTGTACTTGGTAAACAAACCTTGCAACACAGGTAGATTAGTAAGATGGTTTCTCTTACTAATGGAATATGACTTTGAGGTAGTGGTGAGGAAAGGGAAGACTCACTTGAGAGCAGACCATCTCTCTAGGCTCACATCTGGAGAAGCCCCACAAGGAGTGTCAGATGACCTTCCTGATGCTTACTTGTTTAATTTGGAAGTGGTGCCGCAGTGGGCTAAGCCATTAGTGTCAGTATTGACATACGGGCCTAACCATCCAGTAATAAACATACAGGATAGAGAGGTAGTAAAAGCCCAAAAGTATCACATCATGGCAGGAAGTATGTACAAGCACACGGATCAAGGGATCTTGGCGTGTTGTGTAGAAGAGGACGAGTACGCTAAATGGTTGCAATTAGCACATGTGGGTGCATTAGAGCAACACTACTCAAAACAACAAACCCTACAGACACTAAAGAGACTTGGAGTGCATTGGCCGACTATGGAAGCTGATGTCCAAAAGTTGTGCAAGGAATGCCCAATCTGCTGCACTAAACCACCTGTGGAACATGCCACTCTTTATCAAGTGTCCATAGTGCCAGATTGGAGTGAACCACTAGTATCCTTCCTGAGTACGAAAGCCTTCCCTCCAGACATGACTCTGGCTCAGAAAAGAAGTCTAGAACAAGAAGCCCTAGATTACTCACTCATTAGTGATAATCTATACAAACGTGGTAAAGATGGTTACCTGAGACTTCGTGTTCATGAGAGTGAATATCTAAAGATTTTGGAAACTGCTCACCAAGGTGTAGCAGGAGGACACTTTGGACCAGATCGGGTGATCAAGGCAATACTATTTGCAGGCTTCTGGTGGCCAACCCTTCACATGGATGCACATACCTATGTGAGACGGTGTGATGTGTGTCAGAGAACTCAGTATCCTATACGCAAAGATGAGATGCCACTGAAACCTATGATGGGTGGACGTGCATTCTCGAAGTGGGGAATAGACTTTGTAGGTTCTATTAATCCCCCAGCTAAGGGTTCCCATGTTGAGTATATCATTGTTGCCACGGACTATCTAACCAAATGGGTAGAGGTAAAAGCTACGACAAAAAATGATGCTCAGATAACTGCTAAATTCTTGTTTGAGAATGTATTCACAAGATACGGGCTACCTATAGAGCTAGTAAGTGATAGGGGCACTCACTTCTTGAATGAAGTGATTGAAAATCTGCTCCAAGAATTCTTGGTAGTTCATAAGAAGTCTGCCCCCTACCACCCACAAGCTAATGGGCAAGCCGAAAGCACAAACAAGATTTTGTGCAATGTGTTGACCAAATTAGTGAATAATAAACGCTCTGATTGGGACAAACAGCTACATCATGCTGTTTGGGCATACCGAGTTGCCTACAAAACAGTACTCCAAGCCACCCCTTTCAGATGGTATTTGGCCAAAACGTTGTGATACCGTTGGACTTCTTAATACCTACGTTGAAAGTAGCACAAGAGCATGAATGGACGGGTCATGAACTCTCCTCTAGACTTTTTGATCTTGAACGATTAGGAGAAACAAGACTGAGGGCAGCTGCAGGGATATATGCAGCTAAGAAACGACAGAAGGCATACTTTGATGCCCACGTTAAGGATAAAGGTTTGAAGGCAGGCGACCTAGTACTAGTATACACTTTGAAACAACATGCAAGGAAACTAGAGAAAAGAGGCTACGGACCCATGATCATTAATAGAATCTCAACAAGTGGAGCTGTGCAACTAGCCACATTAGAAGGCGATGTTCTCCCGAGCTACATAAGCGGATGTAGGGTCAAGTTATATCAGGAACCTCTCACAGAGGAAATGCTAAGTCGACTCAATATTGCTAAGAAACGCAAAGAAGAAGAAAAGTGAATTCGAGAAGAAGCTCAAGAAAAAGCTTTAGAGCGCATACAGAGAATAAAATTAAGAAGACAAGGCAGAGAGAAACCTAGGCCAGACGCATATGCAGATCAAGGATATCATGTGCGTATGTGTGAAGTTTCAGGTATCAGCTCTCATAGGATAATTGATCGACGTCCTTTTATAACCTTAGAGATAGGACAAGGAAAGGGTGCAAGGGCTGTAAGAGCCTTGATTGACTAAGGTGCAGCCACTAGTGCTGTTAAATTATCGTACTGTAAAAAGTTCAAATTAGCCATCAATCCTATAAAAGCCTATCTCATAGGATTGGGAGGTGTGGAAACCCCTTGCATAGGCGAGGTGGAACTTCCCCTCTATATTCAAGACGAAGCAATGATAGTCAAAGTACTAGTGTGTCAAGATGAGGACCTCACTGAGCCTCTTGTCTTGGGTCAGGACTGGATTTATGATCATGCAGTCAACCTAAACCTAAGAAGTGGACTTCTTCAGGTATGGGTAAATCATAGTCGAATTACAGTTGAATTGGAAAATGAGGCACTCAAGGAACTAGGTAAGGCACGAACTCCTGGTCCTTCCAGGGGCACACATGAAGTTGACAATGTTGTTCTTGTCCAAAACTGTATGATGCAGAAAGAGGATTGTCTCAACAACGGAGTCAAGGATACGACGGCACTCCCTTCTTTTCCAAAGGCCAGAGGGATGCTGAAACCAACAGCAGGTAATTACAGAAGGAGCAGAGTACTACTTATACAGGAGGCCAAAAACACGTGCGAAGCAGAATGTCTCTACCGCTGAAACAAGTGTGGGTGCGAAAAGGCAAACACCCTGTTGCGACCACGCCAACCCCACAGCCAAAACCTCTTATTAGTAATCAACAACATGACACTAATAAGAAGTCTTTCATAAATTCTTTTGCGAAAGTAAAGTCTATTTGGGTACCCAAGAAGTCAATGAAGGCCAGCCCACAATCACGACAAATCTGGGTGCCTAAGGCTTGCTTGCGGGCTCAAATAGCTACACCGAGGCCACACCCGGTACAACATGTTTCACTCACTCGAACATCAGATGCCAATTCTTATGCATCACACGCGGACACATATTCTTCCATGAGCACAAGTAGAATCACTTGTAAATGGGTCCCTAAAAAGCCTCATTTTCAAGTAGATACTCCTATCAAACTCTCTAGAGTCTCCACAAAATCAAGATCAAAACCCATCCACTGTGTTTGGCAGCCTAAAACTTGTAATAAACCCCCGAACCCCAGGTGAACATCCATGCCCACCTACTAACTACATCACTCTCCCACTACATCATTCCACTTAGCTCGTAGGTCTACCCAATTCCTAACTACACACACAAGCACCGCGCACTCACTGACTAACTGACTTATCACTAAAAGCTCATGTTAATGTTGTAACGGGGACACAGTGTCATTTTTTGTGTCCATTGCAATGTTAACATTTATTCATATATTCTCACAGAACCGGCTGCAAATTTTTCAACATGGCTGAGGCTGCAGGAACAATCTCTCAAGCAGGAACGAGCCAGCAAGTGGTGGATTTATATAGTTTACCCATTTTGCCTGAGACATATGAAAGACCAGAAGAGTTGCAGGCCATCAGAATCATACCAGTAGCGGACCCCCCGAGTGGCCATACCATGCCTGTAGGAAAAGCTTCCCACTGGTTTAATGAAGTTGCAGGACCCTTGGGAGAGGGATCATACTTATGGGAATCAGAGTTGGAATTCAATGGGAAGCAAGGTAAATACCATTTCTTTACAAGGGAATTCGAGAAGTTACAAAATGCAGAAGGTCTACATTCAGTGTGGGAGAAGGTAGGATTGGATGCCTACTTCAGTGCCCGGCTCCCAAAGCCTGACTTCATGCGATGCTACTATCTCATCAATACCTTAACTCCAAGCAAGACCTCAAAAGGTGCAAGCTCATTTGTGCTCCCATCTCTGACAAAAGGAAATGAGCTCAAAAGATTTAGGCTCTCAAACAACTTAGTGAGAGAGGCCCTAGACATGTGAGGAATGCATATTCCAACAGAAAAGGAGACCCTCGTGCCTGATTACATGAAGAATCAAACCCTCACTAAACTCAAGGACATGGTGTCCATGACGCCTAATATTGCAATACACCTCCGCATGTGCATGCAACACTTTGCTTTTCCTGCATGTAGCTCAGTGATGAGTAGCACCTCCTTTAATGTCAATCCGGGAAGACATGAGGATGGTATGAAGACCTCGAGCAAGTGAAGGCACAAATGTGTGATTGAGAAGCACACTAACATGCACACACATACACACACACACGTACACACGGCAAGAACAAAGAGAGTAAGACAATGGAATCACTTCTATTGCAACAAAGTTCTCATACAAGCTCAAACTACAAGAAGCTCTCCCAAAAATGAGCTCTCTAGCTCTATTTATAGTTTTTGACTAGCTTTGGCCCTGTCCAGACCTAGTGTCCGGCCTAGTTAAAAATTAGGTTCCAGGGCTTATTTGAGGGCTCAAACGAGATCTAAAAAATACGAAAATTGGTAGGCAACTACTTCTAAGGCTCCTCAAGCTTGAGGACTCCTTGGCTTGTACAAAATGGAGCTACAAAAAGGTGAAAATGGTATTTACAGAGGTTTTTAGTGATGAGAATCACTTTTAAATGGGGTAAGGGTTTGGAAAAAAATAAAGGGTTGCCTTAGTGCTAGATCTGCATGTATGCCCGTATTTGCTTCTTCCCGTATACTGCCAACACTCTCCCCCCCCCTAGCGTCTGTCGCCTCTGACAGACCTTTGATCTGCGGTTTGGTCAATATAGTCCTGGAGAATGTCAGCTGCCACATCATGTTCTTTGATTCGCAGCCCTCGGATCAGGGCTCTCTGAAGGGTATCCCAATTGACTGCGCCCGGTATGTCCGGTTGTGGCGTTGTGTAGAGTTCTGAGTGCATCGTTTGTTTGCATGCAAAGAGGTGTAACAAATGGGTGGGCCTTGGCGCGAACACCTCTGAGTGTGCTTCCCAGAACCCCGTGGTGAACATATCATCAAAAGTTTGCTTGTAGCAGGCAGGGAGATATCTGATGCGTGCGCACCATGCATAAGCAACTCGTATGCTCGGGGTGGTGCTCATATCATATAGCAGGTCATAATTACCATTAACAAACCCGGGAATCGGAGGTTGAATATGACATACATTGCGAAAAGTTTTGAGCACAACCTGCATCATATCGAATATCTTGAGCATCATCTGGGCAGCTACATCTGGCATGGGGTGGAGGCGTGCCATCCAATGTCTGATGGTTGCTATCATGTATGATACTGTGGGGGTGCCGGTTGGGGGTGCAATGGCGGGGTAATTGAGCCATTCTTTACAGTTTACATTGTTCTGAACCTTGATGGCGAAGGCTTTCCATGATCTTCTTCTTTGTACTGGCCCATAACAAGGCTTATACTTCAAATGCATGGGAGTGTGATCCCATATTCTAAGCATTTCCGGGTATGTTTCAAGTAATCTTTGCCTCCAAGTAGGTTGGAATATAGCCCCTTTTTTGGCTGCCTCTGGTATATCTTCTGGTTCGAACTGGGTGGCGAAAGTAGGGCACTTGTTGGTGACTCTTTTGATCTCTGTGTTGTAGTCGGCCAACAATACAAAATATGGTTTATATTGTAATTCTGAGCTCGTGATGAGTCGTCTAGGAGCAAGGTGCCTGAAATACTCAGATTGAAGTATGGTTTCCTCAATGGCCTTCATTGCTAGCATCTAAGTGGAGACACGTTCCTGATGAGTTTTCCCCATTTCTTCTACTTGTTTCATCCAGGCTGATGGGGGTTCCTCATAGGTATCTTGTCCGTCCTCGGTGATTCGTCCTCCTGGAAGTGGTTGAGGCTCATAGTTCTCTTCAAATGCTTCCTCCACTGGAATAATAACTGCTTCTTCTACTATGGGTTGCTCAGGTGGGGAAGGAGGTCGTTCATATTGTAACAACTTGATTTTCAACTCTGCAATCTGTTGCCGTAGCTGAAGTACCTCACTGTTCATTGAACGTTCAGGTTCTGGCGAAGTAGTGGCATCGACCGTCTCTTTAGGTGTGGGTGGGTGTGTTGTCGGTACTTTGGATCCTTGTAGTTCCTTTATCTGGTCTGCCAACTGATCATGGGCTTCCCCGATACTCCTTGTGGGGCTTCTCCAATTGTGAGCCTAGAGAGATGGTCTCCTCTCAAGTGAGTCTTCCCTTTCCTCACCACTACCTCAAAATCGTATTCCATTAGTAAGAGAAACCATCTTACTAACTTACCTGTGTTGCAAGGTTTGTTTACCAAGTACAACAATGCCTGATGATCAGTAAAAAATTTAAACTTGTTTGCAAGCAAGTAATGTCTAAACTTTTTAACTGCATATACCATGCCTAGTCCTTCTCTCTCAGTAGTGGTATAATTTCGTTTAGCTGCATTCAATTGTCTACTAGCATAGGCAATTGGAAGATCCATATTACCTTCACCAGTAGGTTGCGCGAGTACACACCCAATAGCATAATTGGATGCATCCACATGAACATGGAAAGGCTTATTCCAATCTGGTGTTGTTAAGATTGGTGCTGAACATAATCGCCGTTTAAGCTCATTGAAGGAATTTTCACACTCATCAGTCCACTCAAAGTTAGTCAAAAGTCCATACATGGGCTTTGCAATGACCGCATACATGTGAATGAATCGGCGGTAGTAACCACAATGCCCCATGAAGTCTTGTACTTCCTTGACGTTCTTTGGTCTAGGTAACTCGGCTATGGCTCTTACTTTCTCTTCATCGGTGGATATGCCATTCTTTGACACTATGTGTCCTAAAATCTTACCTTGTCTGACCATGAAAATGCACTTTTCTGGGTTCAGGCAGACTTGATATTCTCTGCATTTATCAAAGATCTGTCTGAGTTCAGGTATATGGGTCTGTCTAATGTTGGAATGAGCACAAAGATCATCCACATAGACTTCTAAGTTCTTCCTCAGGAACTCTTTAAATACGTGACACATCAATCTTTGAAAGGTAGCTAGTGCATTGGTAAGCCCAAATGGCATTACTCTAAAGGCAAATATGCCCCATTCAGTGGCAAAAGCCGTCTTATGCTGATCTTCTGGAGCTATGGCTACTTGATTGTAGCCCGAAAACCCATCTAGAAAGTTGTACACTTCCTTGCCTGCTACTCTTTCTAAGAGATGCTCTGTGATAGGAAGCGGATAGTTATCTCGAATTGTGGCTGCATTGACCTTCTTCAAGTTAATGCATACATGCAGCTTTCCATTTTTCTTGGGCACCACTACGATGGGGGATACCCACTCAGTGTGCTCAATTTCATAGATAAATCGAGCTTAAACCAGCCTATCTATCTCCTCTTTGATCTTGGCAGCATAATTATCATTATATGCATATGGCTTTTGCTTAGAGGGTTTGGCATCTGAGGTCATGGGGATAGTGTGTGAGCATATGTCAGGGTCCACTCCTTTCAAATCCTTGTAACTCCAAGCGAATACATCCCTGTATTCTCTTAGCAGGGCTATCAGTTCACGCTCTTCTTCTTCGGTCAGGTCATATCCTATATAAGTACATCTCTCCTCTCCCTCTTCTAGGGCTACCACTATTTTTTTGGTGGTTTCTTTGTTATCATAGGCCTCTCTTGATTGTGCCTCCCGTTTAGGCATTCTGATCATGACTCTCTTGTCATCTATCTCATATTTCTTAAAATTTTTCGGGACCTCAAACAAAGATTCTTCCTCTTCTGGTGTGACTGCTCTCTTCTTTCTTTTCTTTCCTTCTCCCTTCAGGGTCACATGTGTGGCTAATCTTACGTTAGTTGTAAGCTCTCCGTGCCTCTAGGGTTGAAATTCTACTTCATAGAAGTATTCTTCATCTGATGCAAAGGGTGGGTCCATAATGATTGACTCTAGATCAGAGTCGCTTGCATCCTCAAATGCATCAGGGCTAGGTTCACACTCTTCTAACACTGCCTCTCCCATGATTGGCTCTATGGAGAAGACTGAAATGTCATAGCCATCTTCATCATAGTCGGGTGTCCATTGTTCCTCATTGATGGCTACATCCATTGTTGCTAGGATTTTTGCCGAGCCATGGGGTTCAAATTCCTCATCAGGAAAGACTATAGGTGCATAGGCTGGGTCTTGAATTGATCTAAGGTTTTCTTTTGCACCTACCTCTCTGGCTTTCTCTCTCTTCTCTTCTTCTACTGCTACCTTACACATCCATAAGTGGGTGTCTTCATGCATCCACGAGGATCCGGATCCTATGGAATGCACAGACTCAGTCTCCTCTTTGGCTCTATGGATGGGATTCCATTGAATAGGCGGTACGTCTCTATGGGAGTAATCCTTAAGATTGACTTTGGTTGTAACACCTAGATGTTGCAAATACAAGGAATTGGTTCCCCAATCCTGGACTACTTGCAATTGCCGCATAAATGGCCTTCCCAAAATCATCTCGTAGGCTTGGTTTTTGCTAAAGTCGCATATAGCAAAAGTATGCTCAAACTCAACCCCACATGTAGTGAGAGTTATTCCTTCTAGCAATCCTAAGGGCCTTTCAATATGACCATCGGCCATCTGCAATTTCATTCTCATTGGTCGGAGTGCTGGCTTGCCCCAACGCTTCCAAAGGGAAGTTGTAGCAATTGCAACTCCTGCACCTGAGTCCAAAATCGCCTTGGTTGTGTAACCCTGATGGGTAACTAGGAGATAGGTATTTCCTTCTTCTCCTTCACTCATGTCTCCTATCTTATCCAATGGTATTTCAGGCACTGTTCTATGAGATCCTACTTGGGAGCGCGATTTCGCTATGTCTGGCACTTGTTTGGCTACATGTTTCCACACTTCTGGCTTAACTTTGAGTAGCTCTTCTAAAGTGAGATTGCACTGCACTTTAGTGTTCTTTACTACCTCTGTATTCCTAGGTATGATAGAGTCTTCATTTCTTATCATGATTGTGGGCGCTCTCAGACAAGTAGACTTGGTTTCCCATGGGCCTGTGAAATGTGGTAATTCTTGTAGAGAATTAGACTCAAAGTCTAATCTCTCTTGAGAGTGGGTGCTCTCATGCTCCTCATAAATGGATGGGATGTCCTGTGGAAATTGATCGTGTGCATCATCCACAAGTTCAATGGGAGGAGGGACTTCACTTTCTTTAGCCCATTTGTCTTCTTGAATCTCTCGTAGGAATTCTGGTGTGAACCGATTCATAGAAGATGATGTGTCTGGCTCCGTAGAGTTAGGCATGTAGGCTTCCTGGGGAGGTAGGCTCATGTTCTCACTTGCCTTACCCTTATTTTGAGAAGCGGGTTCCTTTTCTGATTGTGCGATTAGCCTCTCTATTCGTTCTAGCAGTCCATCAAAGTGTAACTGCGTCTTAGCTCAACTAGAGATGTTAAAGAGGAAACTGGCTTCAAGCATAGTCTGAGCCAATTCCACCATCTTAGCACAAATTTTGGTTCGTTCTAGCTCTAGTTTTGCTCTAGGGTAACACTTTTCATGATCAGTTACGTTTGGCCCTTCTTGGATTCTGGCCTGATATGCTCTAAGCATCATGTTTAGGTCCTCGAGAGTGGGATCGGCTAGGACGGATCCTACTCTGGGTGGTGGGTGGGTTAAGGGTGGTGTATTGAAAGGTTGGGGAATGGAAGAAGATGGATTGGCAGGTAAAGGGAGAGGTGGTGGAGGGGTGGTGTGAGAGTGGTTTTGAGATGCGAGTTCACTTATCTTTGCTTTGGTTTCTCTCAAGCTCTCTTCAAGTTCGCTCATCTTTTTTGCCCATTGCCTTTTCATTCTTTCACGACTATCCTTCCAGGCTCTAGTCCTCTTTTTGGTTATGCTCTCTGTTTCACTCACCTCGGGGCTCTTTTCCTGACCAACACCTTGGTTTTGCTGTAGTGCTTGGGCTCTTGTGATCATTTGCACAGGTGCAGTGGAAGTCACACTCCCTGTGGAGTCTACAACTAACCCAACAACATTGGTAGGAGTGATTTTAGGCATGTTATTAGGGTTCTTTGGGCAATCTCGTAGGAGATGCTCTTTTCCGCAGTCTTGACAGAAACCCTGAATTGTTACTGGTTGGGGTTGTGTAGGGGTAGGCAGTGGACAATCACGTATAAGGTGATCTCCCTGACATCTGAAGCATGGTCCTCTAGGAAATGGGGGTCGTACCTGCCTAGGTTGAGGTCTAGAGTTGGGGTTTGTGTACATGACATTGGTATACTCAGGCTCCCCACTATTTTCACTTGGGTCCTCATAATAGTATGACTTGTTATGCTCGCGGGACTGCATGTAGTAAGCCTGTGGACTATCAATATGTGTGGAGTCAAAACTATGGTCACTTGGTGTTATGGAATACCCCTCAAGAGGGGTGTGAACCACCCCTAAGTTTGTAAATAGGTGGACTTACCACATGAGTGCCAAGTGGCACTCATGTGTGAGGCCATGTGGGGCATTCAGAGGGCCAAGAGAGAGAGAGAGAGAATAATTGGTATCCATCGCGTGGCTGGGCGGATTTTCGAAATCATGTATCTCCGTGTTCGCGCGTGACTTTGTAGGACCTCGAACTCTGTGCAGACGACCCCCACAAAAGTGAGGGGTATCTCAGGGAATCAACATTGGTATCCGAGCCAGGGAGCAGGCGACGGACGCGCCACGCAACAGTAGAAGACACACATACCGAGGCGTCCCAGGCGATGGGCGGCCAGAGAGCAGCCGACGGGCGGCCAGAGTGCAAGCATCCCAGGCGACAGGCGGCCAGAGAGCAGCCGACGGGCGTCCAGAGAACAGCCCACGGGTCCTTCCCTCCTCCCCTCCTCTTGGGTGAAGACTACACCGCCTTTTTGCCCCTTATATAGAGAAGCCCTCCGGTTGCAGCGCCCCTATGTGGGATATCTTGCTTCATCGAAGGTGATTCTGAGCTTTTCGAAAATGGTAACAATGAGTTTTTGATAGGAGAAAATTTTGAGTTTTTTTCCTAAATTTTGGAGCTACAAATCCATGATCTAGATCAAGATTTTGTAAGAATCATGAGGGATATATGTATTATGGGCTGTGGTTATGGGATGGGGGTGTTGGTTTGGTGAAAGAAGCTTTCATTCCTCAGTTTTGAGCTTTCCAAACCTATCTATTCATGAAAATGAAGTTTTTCACTTCCCACCGGTGACATACCCCATTTCTCCGGAGCATATCTTCTTCATACCATATCGGATTTCAAAAATCTTGGTCACGTTTCGAAGCTACGCTTTCAGGCTTCGCTCAGAGACCATCGGTGTTGGATTTGGAAGAGATTTGCCCTATCAAAATCTCTCTGCAGCGCTTCAGCAGGAACTAGGCGGCCACTCCCGGGCCTAGTTTTTCTTCATCCGGACTCCAAATCCAATTTTTTCACTTGGGATTGTCTCAAATTTTTGAAGTGCAGGTGCTGGGCAACACTTTGTGGACTGGCGAGGATTGGAAAATTTCTGAAATTGTTCAGTTGCATTCAGTTTGCCCGTTTGAGGCTTTTCCTACGCACTTTTGGTGTTATTTTGGATGGTTTATGGTGTCTAGAACCTCCCCGGACCAAGCGGACATTTCCAATTTTTTTTTGGGACTGGCGAGGACTTAAAATCAGCGGCTTGAAGCATCAAGGACCACCTGGATTTAGCTTCCGCAACTCTACTTTGTATCAGGGAAGTGCTCTTGTGTTATATCTCTCTTCTTCTTGCATATTTAAACTCTACTTCCATTCATTTTCATACTCTCTAGTTAGCAAACGGGGGAAGGGTACTTAAACATGGAAACTAAAGGTAAACAAGTAGTTGAGACCACTTCTCCACCTAGAGAGCAACTAGAGGATCAGGATGCTAGGATGGAAGAAGTAGAGTTAGGACAAGAAATAGAAGAGAATATAGAAGAAAAAGAGCCTTCACAGCAAGAGTACTCTTTCGAAGAGCTTATAGATGAATTTGTCACTCGTGACCAATTCATTGACTTGAAAGAGCAAACCCTTAAGTTAGAGAAAGATTTGGGTAGCATTACATCTCTCATACAGCAACTTAAGTCTCAAATGATCTCCCTTGAGACTAGTGTCACCTCTTTCCTAGCTAGGAAGGAAAGAGAGACTCCTACCATTCCTTTAGAGATTACTAGGAAAGAGACTTCTCTTCCTAGTAAGCATAAAGGAGAGAGCTCTAGGGAAGCTCCCCTCCTGAAAGACTTAAAGCCACCAACCTTTACGGGGGATGACCGAGACAGGAATAAGGATGCAATCTACACTTTTTTACAAAAGTGGCATGATTTGCATCAATTGAAGGGCACCCCACCTGAGTATCGTGTGCTAGAGGCGAGTCTCTCCCTCGGCCCGCGTGCTTATAAGTGGTGGATGAGTCTTAAGGAGGCGAACTCTATCCCTAGTGACTGGACTCAGTTTGAGACTCTTTTTCTAAAAGAGTTTCTTCCTGAAAATGAAGAGGAGAGGAATTGGGATGAGTGGGATAGGATTACTCAAAGAGGCAGGCCTCTTTCAGTTTATCTATCTCACTATAGAGAGATCACTTTGAAGCTTAAGGGTCTAGATGATTTTCAGAAGACCAGAGGGTTTGTTAGGGGCTTGGATAAAGCCATAAAGAGGGAAGTCAGGAGGAATGCGCCTAAGACGTTTGAGGAGGCGATCAAATATGCACAGATATATGAGGACCATAACCGTCCTCAGTATACTCCTATGGAGACGGATCAGCCCCTTAAACCTCTTAGCACCACTAAATTTAAGAAAAAGTTGCCTTTTGGGAAAAACAAGGTTTTTATTAAAAAACAAAGATCACAAGGGCCTAAGCTATCCACAGACCAGTTTGAGAAGGCCAAAAGAGAGAACCTGTGTTTTAGGTGCCTATCCCCTAGCCACTCATAGTGGAACTGTCCACTTAAGAAGGGGGAAGAAAAGAAGAAAGGACCAGAGTCTAGTACGGCTCCTGAAAGGGGCAAAAAGGCGGTCCACCTAGTGCAGACCCTTCCCATTCATGGCAGCTCTAGCTGCAAGGAAGTGGAGGTGATGCACGAGGATATAGAGCACACGTGTTGTTTGACTCAGTCATTGTGGTCACCGCAGTTTGGACCACATGACTTGGTCAAGTTACATGGTAGTGTATACGGGACCAGGGTGCGAGTCATGATAGATGACTCTGCCACTCATAATTTCATTAACTATGCTTTGGTCAAGAAATTGAAGATTCCCCAACAGCCTAGTGCACATAAATACATTGTATCTATGATGCAAGGGCAAGATAAAAGAATATGGGATACTATGGTATCCAATTTGGAAGTCAAGATGCAGGATTATACAGATCATATGGACTTCCAAATTATGAACATGGAGAGGACAGATCTAGTCTTAGGAAGAGAGTGGCTATGGGGGTTGGGAGATACACTTAAACGCAGCTATCAAAATAACACACTCGAGTTTGAAAAGAATGGAAGTACAGTTTATATTCAGGGAGAGAGAGATGTACCTAGTGCACCTCTCATCTCATCATTAGAGTTGTATAGTCTCTGTTGTTCACAGCATGTACAGGATATGTTTTTATTGTATAGTCATGATATGGAGCATTGTATAGACAGCTCATCTGATGTATATTTTCATGCTTTGAATGTAAATATGAACAGGACTTTCTACTATTCTTTTTTGCAAGAGTGTGTAGTTAAAAGTTTTAAGGATCTTATGTTTGAATACAGAGATGTTTTTCCCACTGACTTACCTAGAGGGCTACCACCTGAGAGAGGGGACATTGACCATGCCATAGAAGTTGTTACTAACACTAACCCTATTTGTAGACCACCTTATAGGCTTAGTGTTTCTCAGCATGAGGAGGTTGAGAAGCAATTGCAGGATTATTTAGATAAAGGCTTCATCAAACCTAGTAACTCACCATGGGCATCGCCAATGCTCCTAGTTAAAAAGAAAGATGGCTCTATGAGACTATGTATAGATTATAGAGCACTTAATAAGGTAACTATCAAAAATAGATTTCCAATGCCTAGGTTGGAAGATCTATTTGATCAGTTACATCAAGCTAGGTATTTTACCAAGCTTGACCTTAGATCAGGATATCATCAGATCAGGATTAGGGCAGAGGATGTCCCTAAGACTGCATTTAGGACTAGATATGGGCACTATGAGTTTTTGGTGATGCCTTTTGGTCTCACCAATGCTCCTGCCACTTTCATGAAACTCATGAATAGTGTTTTACGGCCTTATCTAGGACACTTTGTAGTAGACTTTTTAGATGACATTCTGATCTATAGTGCATCAGAACAGGAGCACTTGGAACACTTGAGAAAAGTATTTCAAGTGCTAAGGGAAAATTCGCTCTTTGCTAAGGAGTCAAAGTGTGAATTTTTCAAGACAGAGGTTAGGTACCTTGGGCATATAGTCTCCCAAGATGGAATCCAGATGGATCCTGAAAAAGTAAAGGCTATTATGGAATGGCCACATCCACGGAACCTGGAGGAGCTGCAGATCTTCCTAGGTTTATCAGGTTTCTATCGAAGATTCATTAAGAACTATGCTAAAATTGCTGTCCCGATGACGGAACAGCTTAAAGGGAAAGGGAAAGCCTTTCATTGGGGAGACGAACAGAAGCAAAGTATGGAAAAGTTGAAAGTAGCTATTGCTACAGCTCCACTTTTACATATAGCAGATCCCAATAAACCATTTGTGGTTGAGACTGACGCGAGTGATTTTGCTATAGGAGCGGTTTTAGTACAGGATGGTCGACCATTAGCTTTTGAGAGCAAGAAACTAGAACCGGCTCAAAAGAATTACTCCGTCTATGAGAAGGAGTTGTATGCAATAGTCCATGCTTTGAAGAAGTGGCGTCATTATTTATATGGTGCCAAAGTTACGATAGTGTTTGATCAAGAGAGCATTAAGTGGCTCTCTAATCAAACAGACCTTAAAGGTCGGAAGGCCCGATGGGCAGAGACCCTTCAAGAGTTTGACTATGAGCTTAGGTATAGGAAGGGAAAGTTTAATATAGTGGCTGATTCACTTAGCCGCATGCCTATGCTCAATGGACTGAGTTTTACTCAGATCACTAGTGAGCTACTTGAGTCTATTAGAGGGAAATGTAGGCTTGATCCTGCATATTCCGAGATTTGGGAAGCCATAGAGAATGGGGATCGTGATATACGGGTTTCCAATGAGGATGGAGTATCGACGGGTACTCAAGAAGGATTCAAGTGGAAGAATTACAGTGTCCAAGATGGATATCTGTTATATAAAGGTAAGGTGTGTGTCCCTAGAGATACTGAGATGAGACGGCATATTTTATATGAGTGTCATGACACACCTAGTGCGGGACACCCAGGAGTTAACAAGACTTATGATCTTGTTAAAAGGCAGTTTTATTGGCCTGGACTTCATAAGGACGTCCTAGAGTATGTGCTTAAGTGCAATAAATGCCAGGTCAACAAAGCTGAAAGATTAAGGATTGGAGGGCTACTCCACCCATTGGATATTCCCAATGGGAAGTGGGAGAGTATCTCCATGGACTTTATAGTCGGTTTACCTAAGACACAGAGAGGGCACGACTCGGTCTGGGTAATTGTGGATAGGTTAACCAAAATGGCTAGGTTTATTCCAACATATACTACAGTGAAGACACCTGAGTTGGCTAGACTCTTTGTAGAGAACCTATACCGGTTATATGGTCTTCCTTTAGACATAGTTTCTGATCGGGATAGGAAGTTTACTAGCCACTTTTGGAGAGCGGTCTTCAAAAGGTTGGATACAAAGCTTAGCATGAGTACGGCCGAGCATCCACAGTCGGATGGGCAAACAGAAAGGGTTAACCAAATCCTAGAGGATATGCTTCGAGCATATGTGAACGAAAGGCAAACTAATTGGGAGGAGTACTTACCTATAGTAGAGTTTGCATATAATAGTGCCAAGCACTCTTCCACTGGGCATAGTCCATTTATGCTTATGTATGGGTTTCAGCCAAGGGCTCCTTATGCAGTTGGCTTGCAGAATGAAAAAGTTCAAGCTGCAAAGGACTTCTTGGAAGAAATGAATGATATGCTTAGACTTGCTAAGGACAGCATTAGGAAAGCTCAGGATAGGGCTAGAGCCTATGCTGACCCTCAGAGAAGAGATATCAACTTTGAGGTAGGAGAGCAAGTCTATCTTAGAGTTCCATCCAGGTCTGAAACCATGAAGACGGGACCTTGTCCAAAATTATCTCCTAGGTATTGTGGACCTTTCCAAATACTTAAGAGAATAGGAAAGATGTCTTACCAGCTCCAACTTCCAGAGAATAGTCAAATCCATCCAGTTTTTCATGTTAGCCGGCTTAAGAAAAGGCTGGGTGAATCTGACAATCTCATTCCAGATAGTGAGGTAGTAGAGCCTATTTCTGTTCAATCTATTCCACATGAGCCAGAGAGCATACTACGCACTCGAGAGAAACGGACGAGGAGTCACTTGTATAAAGAGTGTCTAGTAAAGTGGAAAGATAGTTCAGAAGATAGTGCCTCATGGGAGCGGGTTAGCACCCTACAGATACGGTTTCCCAGTTTCAGTTTACCTTCCCAAGAGTTTTCTTAAGGGGAAGGATATGGGGAAACACACGGAGATAGGACCATGTATTTCTATACATGGGGATATAGTGGGAGCGGTGATACTATTTTTCCTCTCTTTCTTTTAAACCTTCCAATACCATTTTTGAGGACAAAAATGGAACTAAGGGGAAGGAAATGTTATGGAATACCCCTCAAGAGGGGTGTGAACCACCCCTAAGTTTGTAAATAGGTGGACTTACCACATGAGTGCCAAGTGGCACTCATGTGTGAGGCCATGTGGGGCATTCAGAGGGCCAAGAGAGAGAGAGAGAGAATAATTGGTATCCATCACGTGGCTGGGCGGATTTTTGAAATCATGTATCTCCGTGTTCGCGCGTGACTTTGTAGGACCTCGAACTCTGTGCAGACGACCCCCACAAAAGTGAGGGGTATCTCAGGGAATCAACACTTGGATCACTGTCTGATAGCAATGGGGTGACTGGGACTATGGCTCTGTTCGGATTTTCTTCAGCAGATGCATATTTCACTGGGATCACATTGGTTGGAGCAGGGGGTTGCTGCACTAGGACTGGTTGAGGTCTCTGCTGCCCTTGATAGGGTGGCTGATAAGTTTGTTGTGGTCTGTTGTATTGTTGTGGTGGGTACTGATTCTGGTATCTACCCAGCTGTGGATATGGTTGAGGGTAGTTTTGCTTAACAGTTTGTTTGTTATATGGGCAGTCTTGTGCAGTGTGGTTGGTGTACCTTCGCTCTATGGTGCAATACTGGCTACTAGGATTCACCTGGGGTTGGGCCATAATGGGACATACATATGCCATATGGTCACCTCCACAAGTGTAGCACCGCTTAGCTCGGGCAAATCTCAGAATTTGTTTGCTAGAGACACCTAGTTTTTGAGCTACCTTCTCTGCAAGTTCCTCAATGGATGTGGATTGACCAGTTGTGAGGCTACTAGAGCTATCAGAATCCTTATAGATTTTTTATAGTTCTAACTCCTCACCTAGATTGTCCTCAATGTCTATGCACATGCGCACGCACTCTTCTATCGTTCTGGGGTCCTTCAGATACACATATGACCTGAGCTTGGTGCTCAACAATCCATCTAAGAACAAGGCCACTTGCTTGGCTGGTGTGGGTAACTCGGGCATCGGGCACCTCTCTAGGTATTGCCTAAACCGTCTTCCTGCTAGTATGACCGTCTCTTGAGGTGTTTGCTTGAAGCTATGAATTAGTGAGGAAGTGTTGTGCCTTATGCCACTCTTAGAAAACTCGATGATAAATGCCTCTAGGAGCTGGTCTATGTTTCTGAAATGCCTCTTGTTCAGTGGTTGAAACCACGTAAGGGCAGTGTTCCTAAGGGTTAGACCAAAAGCATTATATTGTGTGAATAGGTCATCTACTTGTTCAACTTTCAAGACTTGTCTAAATTATGCCACGTGGTCATAGGGGTCTCCAGTGCCATCGAAGTAATTCTTCATGGACTTTACCAGTTGAGTTGGTCTTAATGTTCTAGTGTGTTCTCTCGGTCTTGGCAAAGGGATATCGTGAGCATTCCTTTGATTCCATGGGGCTCTATGTCCCTCAGGTTCCACTCTATTTCTTTCCATTCCCGTTCTTTCTCTTCCCAGGGAGTTAGCAAAACTTACTTCAAGTTTATCTCTACTTCTATCTCCTTGAGCTCCATGAGCCTGGGAGGTGCCAGCTCCTTGGTGACTGTAGGACATATTGGACCGTGGTTGGGGAAAAACAAATTCACCCTTCCATGTGTAGGCATGTCTGCCATGCTCGGTGACCACGAAGATCTTCTCTGATGTATTGTCTAGGTAGGTGACTTTGTCTGGGCTATCAGGTTCTTTCAACTCATAGATTGTGAGAGCACTTACTTCCTGAGGGTGAGCAGGTTTATACCTCCAAAAGGCCTCATCCGTTTCTCGGTTTAAAAGCAAGTCTATGCTTTTATTATCCTGTGGAATCCACTCTGGAGTCATGATTCTGGTCAAGACAGATTTACCACGGGGAGTTCTTGGCTCTCTCTCTAAGTTCCCTTGCTCTATATCACCCATGTCGGTCTCCGCAATCACATTTCCAAACTCATCAGTTCTATCAGGAAGAGTGGTGACTACATATATAGTCCCCTCTTTATCTAGGTATGCCCCATTCTCAAACTTGACTACCGGGTGTTCTAGTCCATGGGGTTGATCGGGGTTCTTAATCTGGACCACAGATCTTCTCAGGCCGTCTTCGTAGATGCGAGCACCTAGACGATTAGTCTTGATGTATTCCAATTGAGTCTTGTAAGGTCCTTCTGGCTTTTCTAGATAAGCCACCCCTGAACTACCATCTGGTCTCTCCATGTGATAAGACATTTCAGAATCACTTGTTTCTATTCGTGGAGTGTATGAGTAATCACTCAACTGCTGGGCCCAAGACCTAGCAGTGTGATTGACACTAGCTTCAGAAAATCTGAGGCTTTGTCTGTCTCTGCCTAAGTGCCTACCTGACCTAAGGTTCATATGCCTGGTTTCTCTACCCCCTTGGTCCCAAGTACACTCTCGTTGCAGGTTAATTGACACCAATCACTTTGTTCTTTTTAGTTGATTAGTATGTTTATGATCTTGTCTGGTATCCCGTCGTCAGGAATACTTAAGTGAATTTTGCACTTGATAAGTGATCGATTCAAGTTTACTTTTGTCCCTTAGGGTTTTCGCACTTAAGTCCTACTTAATGCTTGCACTTAGTTGCTTAGTTCTCTTGGACTTGATGTGTGCCTAGCATTGTCCTAATTAATTACCACACCTAAGTCGTACTTAGCCTAGGCTAGGAATTGACAAAGGAGGGTTGAGAGATCTTCCAACCTTAATTCACTGGTTGACCAGACTGCTACACAAGCCCAGGAAGCCTTCTCCCAAGCTTGGTACTCACCCTTGCTAGCTTTCCTTGGAATGCCTTGCTTGCACACAATGTTCCTGCAAAATTTCACAAGTCAATATAGCTCTATTACCACAAGGGATTGAAAGACACACATCAACATTTACAGGCCCCCCCTTGGAGTAACTCACTGTACCCCCCAAAATCTTATGACCACCTAGTTCAACCTAAAGGCCAACTTAAAAATACATGTTCTAAAACCCCATATATGATTCTACAAAAAACCAGTCGAGGTCCACGTAGGATTCTCAACAAGCTTTCAAACGAGACCAAAATCTCATCAATCGGAGTTCGTATGGTGAAGTTATGACCAATCAGGCACTTAGGGGTCAAAACAGGCTCTCAGGGTTCAGGAGATTCCTCCTTGGTTTCTATGCCTTTTGCTCACTCCTAAGGCAATAATGTTACCCCACTATGTCCACAATTAAGCCCAAAGATACCTCAATTCACTCAGCAATTTTACTCTAAATTTTTCATGCGTTAAGGCCGTGTATCACGATAGGTCGGGTCGGTGTGTCGCAATAGGTCGGGGTGTCGCGACACTTGGGAGTGTCGCGATACTCCGAGGTGTCGCGATAGGTGGGAAGTGTCGCGATACTTGGGAGTGTCGCGATAAGTTGGGGTGTCACGATACTTGGGAGTGTCGCGATACTCCGAGGTGTCACGATAGGTGGGAAGTGTCGCGATACTTGGCAGTGTCGCGATACTCCGAGGTGTCGCGATAGGTGGGAAGTGTCGTGATACTTCGAGGTGTCGCGATAGGTGTAGTCGGTGTGTCGCGATACTCCGAGGTGTCGCGATAAGTCGTGAGTGTCACGATAGGTCGAGCTATGGTGAATTTTGTGGTTCTGTCTTGTGATCCTAGGTGCTCTCGGCCTGCGCAGTGTCATGGTGCACTCAGAAACGTGATTAGTCGAAGTTTTCGAAGTGTCGCGATAGCTCAAGCTCGACGCCTCGGGGCCTGTGCAGAAAGTTTTTGTACCTGCTGAGCTTGCTGGAGATGGTGATGGAGCTGGTACTCGCAAGAAACATGCAAAAAACACACAACACAAATGCACGCGCTCGCTTTCTCTCAAACTCGCACACAACAAATGAGGAGAATGACAAGGAAGAGGGAATATGTAGTGGAGAAGGAGGTGGAGGTGGAGATGGAGGTGGAGATGGAGATGAGAAGAAAACCAGAAATTTACCTACTACTTACCATTCCAACGCGTCCTCGCTACGTCTTACCATCACACGCTCGTCCTCAAAGCTCGAATCCCCGGCAACGGCGCCAAAATTTGGTGTAGCTCAGTGATGAGTAGCACCTCCTTTAATGTCAATCCGGGAAGACATGAGGATCGTATGAAGACCTCGAGCAAGTGAAGGCACAAATGTGTGAGTGATGGGCACACTAACATGCACACACATACACACACACGCGCACACACGGCAAGAACAAAGAGAGTAAGACAATGGAATCACTTCTATTGCAAAAAAGTTCTCATACAACCTCAAACTACAAGAAGCTCTCCCAAAAATGAGCTCTCTAGCTCTATTTATAGTTTTTGACTAGCTTTGGCCCTGTCCAGACCTAGTGTCCGGCCTAGTTAAAAATTAGGTTCCAGGGCTTATTTGAGGGCTCAAACAAGATCTAAAAAATACGAAAATTGGTAGGCAACTACTTCTAAGGCTCCTCAAGCTCGAGGACTCCTCGGCTTGTACAAAATGGAGCTACAAGAAGGTGAAAATGGTATTTACAGGGGTTTATAGTGATGAGAATCACTTTTAAATGGGGTAAGGGTTTGGAAAAAAATAAAGGGTTGCCTTAGTGCTAGATCTGCATGTATGCCCGTATTTGCTTCTTCCTGTATACTGCCAACACTGCCCAAGATAGATTCACCATGCCACCCAAAAAGATATGGTTTAGTTTGTATCTGGCAGAGACACAGAGCCTCACCATCAACTTACCCCACTGGATAATTGATCAGATACACCTAGCCCACAAATGATGGCCGTGGAAGCATGTTTTATATGGATGTTGCGCTCTGACTCGAATCATTTATAGGTGTTTGGCTTATGACATCCCTATTCAATGGGCCCTGATGTGGAATCGTGTAGAGCAGTTTAGAGGCAGGACATCCACTGGACCCCCTTCTAAGAAGATGAGAGGTATTGTCCAAGTCCATTGTGCTCAACCACGTGGAGCCACCCTAACACTAGACGTTACCCCTCCACCCCGAAGAGTCCGACCATTCATACTCCGACTTCCAAGACACAGCACCGATGGTCCTAACTTGATATTTCCTCCCATCCCAACCGATCTTGAATTTCCCGGTGGTGCACCTTTGGAAGAACTCACGAATGAAGACTTCGAACAATTATTACAAGATGTAGAGCTGGAGGCAGAAGAGGATCAACAAGTGGAGAATGTTCAACCGTAGGCGACAACCTCCCAAATACCTGTCACCACAGTTGAAGTGGATGAAGAGGATGATGAAGATGAAGAACAGGAGGAAGATGAGAAGGATTATGATCAGGAGCATCAAGATGAGCAACAAGAAGTGCCAGAACTTGTAGGTGCACCTGCATACACAGCGCAGCTACAAAGGTTATACGATACAATCAAAGCAGTACAAGAAAGGCATCAACTCTCTCTTGTGTCAGGCCAAGCTTTGATGCAATAAATGCTATCAGATGATGGGGTGGATCAACATTTTATTGACGCCCTCAAATTAGTGACAGAATCTTTAGGAGTTCCGGAGGTTGTCCACACTGCAGTCCGCCAGTCCGTGAGGTATGACAAACGTAGAGTTGACACATTACCACGAGCAGGTAAGACTATCAGGATGGCCGTCACAGAACAAGAAGTAACCATTGAAACCACAGCTACCCCCACCACCACCATTGACCTCTCTGCTGAAACCTTCGTTCAGACATCACCCATCTCACCCCCATCCCCCATCACCACCTTCTCCACCCCCACCACCACCTCCCACCATGGAAGAAACGGCGGTCATCACCTCTACCTTCACTTATAACGCACCCTCATTCACATCATTCTCATTTCGAGAACCTACCTGACAAGACACCCTCTTCTCTTTCATCACCAATCCCTTGTACACTTCAAACCTTCTATCCTCCGAACCCATAATGGGCCATCCCATAATTCCAAGCGTGGTTGGAAACCCTGCACCCACAGAAGGCACCTTATGTTTCCCAACCTATCCCCCAATACGGATACCTCCATTCCATGACCCTCACTTCCCATCTGTCCCCTACACCTCATTCAACCTAACCGCACCACCCCAACAACCATCCTTCGGGGCGCAGTCCATCAGCACTCCAATATTTCAGAGGCACATTCCCCCGATGTTCGCAACGACATCAATCTACACGAACACCACACTCACTTCACCTACCATACCAACCTACATGGTAGCCCCAATACACACCACTCTGTCTGACCCAATGGACATTTCACCCACCACAGCACCTCTCCCCACAATCCCACCCTCTCCCCCTCCACTACCCCCCACCTCACCACTCAACACATCATTAGTAGACACAGCATTCACTACCTCCCTTCCCATTCCCACCTCCCTTGCATCCCAAACTTTTCCCCTTGCATCTCATAATGTAAATAGCACGTTCAATACATTACTTCAGTGTGCACATCAACTACAACAAGAATACCATCAATTGGAAGAACGCACTATTACCCTCCAAGCAGAATCTCAGCATCTACAAGCTAGAGTCAACACTCTCGAAGATGATTACCAAACGCTTCTAGCAGAACATACCACCTTACAACAGGCTCACACAGAATTGGAATCGAAAACCTTGACAGTGAAGGAACTGGAAGGTATGCTCGAGTCCCAAATGATATCCAATGCTACACTTAGACGCAATCTTGGACTATTAAGGAATCATATGGCAGCAGCACTAGAGGAGAACAAGAGGCTTCAACAACAAAACCAAGACAACTTTGAAGCGGCTATGGAAGGAATTGCAGGAGCAACCATTAGCCCTACCAAGTATAGAGCAGTCCAATCAGAAGACATTCGCATCTTACTCAAAGAGCATGCAAATTTCTTGGAGTCATATGAAAAGTTAGAGGTTGAATGTGCGGATCTAAAGAAGCAGATAGCGAGTGCCCCCACAGCTCAACAGGAGCCGATAATCTTGCAACACTCTATAGAAGAAGTAGAGACCCTCCGGAAATAGGTGGCAGAACTCCAAGCATGCCTCTTACCATATGAAAGGCCACCCTCGCCAACTGAAGAACCAGAACCTGAAACAGTTGTGGAAATCCCTGTCGATGATAGCTATGAAGAGCCGTACGACCGATGCCCACACCCGGTGGTTGGGTAACAGAAGAAGGACAAGACACTTTAGAAATTGGAGTTCCAGATTGGGTCAAAAGGATTGAGAAAGTAGGAAAGACACATGATGATCACGTTGTTGTGCAAATTCAATCTCTCACAAATCTGGAAGAAACTGTCCTTCGATCTTCTTACTTTCAGAACCTATCCCACCAATGCTTGATCACAACATCAGAGACGCAATACATGCCTTACTTTGTCTTGCTACATGATTATAATGCAGAAGTTAGAAGGCATACAGGGAAGGAGCCCACATTCGCCACTCAATTTGAGCCAGCGGACTTACCGACAGATGCTTGTGCTGGCTCGATCTTCCAACCCAATTGGCGTGCACGTCTACTAACCGATTACCCTGAGATGATGAGCACATGGGCAACCATGCCACTGTATATCAAGTATAATCCATGTTATTGCCCAATGGTATGTCGCAGATCCTGGCAACCATTTGCAATCAAGGTACGCAACAATAAAGAACGCTCGGCTTGGGTTAACTATCCATATTTTGCTCCACCTCGAGGGACCCCAACCGTAGCCTACATGATATCAACAATTCAACACTGGTCTACTCGTCTAAATAATGTACCCGACATATTAGCGAAAATGTGTATGAAAATATTCGAGCTCATGACCATTGTCTTCAAAACCTTTCGGAAGGTACAAGCTCCATACATCTCTGCCCCTGGATTCTCTCAAGGTAACAAGGATTTAGTCTACGACATGAGCCAGACTCCCTCGGTCACTATAATGTTTTCCTGGCATGCACGAATAAAGTACTTACCCGCATGCTTCAAGCAGACATTTGAGGAAATGTTCTCTACGAGATTCTGGGAATATCATTCGGAAATTTTCATTCCCAGACCAACACATTTGCTACATCTATTCGCATTAGAACAAGCCATCCATGCAGATCAGTTACATCTGCCACATCCGGACATTCCAGGACCAATTGATTGGGATCGCATGATGATAGATTTGGCCAAAGGACTACGCATACAAGAACATCAACTTGCCACTCATGTGGTGGACTATTGCATCCAACACTCCCAGCAACAAGAGTCTGTCAGAGACGACCGATGTGAGAGCGGGGGGGGGGGGGTGTTGAAAGCAGTATGGGCACCCAAGGACTGAGGAGACAAGGAAGCCAGTGGAGAGAGTCAGAGCAAGGCGAAGGATTAAGTAGACAAAGCAGTCGATGCAGATCTGGCAGATAGGCCTTCAAATTTTTCCAAATCAACATCTTTATAACAGTGATTTTTATCACTAACCATCATTGTAAATACCATTTCATATTTTTGTAGCTCCATTTTGTGCAAGCCAAGGATTCCTTGAGCTTGAGGACCTTTAGAAGTACCTAGATATCAATTTTCATGTTTTTTAGACTCCATTTAAGCCCTCAAATAGGCCCTAGAACCTAATTTTTAGCTAGGCCGGACACTAGGTCTGGACAGGGTCAAAACCTAGTCAAAAACTATAAATAGAGCTAGAGAGCTCATTTTTGAGGTTAGCTTGTAACTGAATTGAACTTCTATGAGCTTTTTGAAAGTAATCTAAGAACTCCATTGCTTCTCACTCTTTGTCTTGTCGTGTGTGCGCGTGTGTGTGTATGTGTGTGCATGTTTGTATGCTTCTCACTCACGCACTTGTGCCTTCACTTGCTCGAGGTCTTCATACCATCCTCTTGTCTTCCTAGATTGACATTAAAGGAGGTGCTACTCATCACTGAGCTACAACAAGAATGATATCCCTCGCACACGCTTACCCCATATCTTAACATTCCTCTTTTCAGTGATACAAGCTGTGCAACCTCCTCCAACCGCTGCTTTTCTGTTACATGAAGAATCTACACAAATGGTCGAAGATGAAGATGATGACGATGCCGATTTGCTTCAATTCTTTCATTGCAAATGAAGATGCATTAGTCCCTCCCAGAGACACGTACAGGGTTCCACTATGGGCCACAAAGTTGAGGTATACCACGATACTACCACCTCCTTACAGGTTGAATCCGCTCCCTCCTCTTCTCTTAAGCAGCTAGATCAAGATGTCAATATGGAAGATGTAGTTGAAGTATCTTCCCGGGAGGAATCTCATCATCCGGATGTGGAGGTTGTAAAGGAGATTGAAGTCGCTACTAGAGGCACGGATTTTCAAACCCCTCATCACCAATCGTTGTAGCAAAAGCAGATGCAGTCCTTACCGAAGCTACTGACGGAATGGAATGCCAATCTCCTTCATCCCCAACCACTGAGGTCCAAGCAGAAGCAATCAAGGAAGTAATTGGCACTGTTGAGGATGTTACTGAAGCTACTGAGGAGATCAATCAGCATGAGACCGGAATTGTTTTGGTTCCAAACGCCCTTATTCCTCTTCCTCCATCGATTACCCATTCCGGACATGTAGAAGTTCTTCCTGGTGCAACCTCCACTACCATTCGAGAGGCATCAGTAGTTCAATTATCTTCTCTTGATTACTCTCCACCACCCTCCCCTCATCTGCTTTTTGCCTCATCGTCACAACCTCCTCCTTCTCTTCCTCCCGCAGCAGTCATGTTCACCGAATTGGAGTTTATGGGTCACCTCCTTAGACAATTCTCCCAGAAATTACTCCTCCAGATGAAGTTAGTGACTCAGAGCATTCAACAGGAGTTGCAGAGTAAAGTGGATTTGCTCGAAGCAGATATTGCCCCACTCTAGGAAGAAGCCATTGTAGTCAAGGCAGAGAATCACGCCCTGCAGATTCAGCTTTAGCAACTCCAAGAATGGTTAGCAGAGCAAGTTAATCTGATTGCCCAAAGGGACAATGCACTTGTTGAGTTGAAGAAGAAGACCATTCTTCTCGCTACAAGCGATGAAGAAATAGTTCAATTAGAACAGATAATACAAGATAAAGAAGATGCTTGCATCACGATTGGTAATCTACTGGAGAAACGGTTGGTGACACAGAAAGGATAAGAAATGGCTGACTTGGCTATGCAGAACATTGAAGAACTCAAGACAGTATCCGCCAAACTTTTTCAAAAGAACCATGACTTGGAAGCACAGACGGGTTGAACGATGCAGCTAAAGAAAGAGATGGAAGGTATTATGAAAGAGAGAGATGCCTATTATAAAACTATCCAGTATCAAGCTCAGGAACTGCAATGAAGAGAAAAGCAATTGGGATTTCAGGCAGAGAGATTGTCGTGCATTGATGTAGAGATTGTAGAAATAAAGCTGAGACGAGATGCTGCACTAGCCACCAACTTTTACGATGGTTGGCTCATCTAACGACGCCACTTAACCGACTTATGACCAGCACCCCGCAAAAGTATGAATGGACTAATGAGTGTCAAATGGCATTTGATTGTTTGAAGGTCTTACTGACGCAAGCTCCAATCTTGCAACCGCCTGATTGGCAACGACCATTCCACATATTTGTGGATGCGTCAAACATAGCAATTGGCAGTGTGCTAATGCAACAAACCAACAAATGATTTCGGCTTGTGTATTATGCGAGTCACCGATTAGCTCCGGTAGAGAGAAATTACTCTGTGTCAGAACGAGAGTGTCTTGGTTTGGTGTACTCTATTAAGAAGTTCAGTCATTACTTACTGGGACATAGATCAACTTTCCATGTGGATCATGCCGCACTAGTGTATTTGGTTTGCCAACAACACTTAGGTGGCAGACTTGCTAGATGGGTTTTACTACTATAAGAGTTTGATTATGAAGTTATTCACCGACCAGGTACGGCATATGTCTTGGCGGACTTTTTATCTTGACTGGCTTCCAGTGAGACTTCGGAAGGTGTCGATGACACAACGCCGGCTATTTATGTAACCGACACAGCTCCCGAAGACTCTATGGAACTTCCGGTTGCCCTTGCTCTGCACCGGAAAATTGCAGTCTACAGTCGACGATTCCGGTTGGTTGTGGGTCAACTGTATTACATCGATCAGACTGGTGTCCTACTCAGTTGTATCCCTCCACATGAATCGGCATCAGTTATTGCCATGGCTCACTCAGCACCTTCTAGAGGACGCTTCGCAGCTGATCTTACTGATTGCAAAATCTTGCAAAGTGGGCTATGGTGGCCTACCATGTACAGAGATGTTGTTCAATTTGTGCAGTAGTGTGATGTCTGTCAACGGTCTGGACAGCCCTTGCAGCACCATTTCTTTCCTCTCCATCCAGTTCTACCATTGTAGCCCTTTCAAAAGTGGGGTTTAGATTTCATTGACCCAATTACACACCCAGCTACCCTCATCAACAACCGATATATTTTGACATGTACAGATTATTCCATTAGGTGGGCGGAAGCTTCGGCTTACGTTCTGCCACAGCTGTTTCGGTGGCCAAATGTTTGATGAAGGATGTATTCCCTCGATATGGATTACCTCTGGAAATAGTAACAGACCAGGGTACCCATTTTGCAAACAACTTAATGCAAGTGTTAACTCAGACTTTCCATATTATACACAAAATTCAGCTCACCTTACTATCCACGTGCCAATGGTCTGGTTGAGAGTACCTGTAGCTCAATGATGAGTAGCACCTCCTTTAATGTCAATCCGGGAAGATGTGAGGATGGTATGATGACCTCGAGCAAGTGAAGGCACAAGTGCATGAGTGAGAAGCACACTAACATGCACACACATACACACACATGTGCACTCAAGGTAAGACAAAGAGAGAGACAATGGAGTTCTTTTAGATTACTTCAAAAGTGCTCATACAAGTTTAGATCAATTACAAGCTACCCCCAAAAATGAGCTCTCTAGCTCTATTTATAGTTTTTTACTAGGTTTTGGCAGTGTCCAGACCTAGTGTCCGGCCTAGTTAAAAATGAGGTTCTAGGGCATGTTTGAAGGCTCAAACGGAGTCTTAAAAATATGAAAACTGGTGGGTAGCTACTTCTAATGCTCCTCAAGCTCAAGGACTCCTTGGCTTGCACAAAATGGAGCTACAAAAATATGAAATGGTATTTACAATGGCTTTTTTGATGAAAATCACTATTGTTGTAGGGATTTCTTTTAACGATTTGACATACATATCTTCGAACTCTCTACTTGCTCCTTCTCCTTGTGTGTCCACCTCTTTGATATGCTTTAATGTCCTGAAAAAATATTGGCCTACTTGCCAGATTGTCATTGACTACTCTGTCTGCTTGTGCCTTCTCTTCTCTCTCACTCCCTTCGTAAGCTTCCTTGCCTTGTGAGTCCTTCAGTTCCAACACCCCCCCCTCTCTCGCGTCTGTCGTCCCTGACAGACCCTTGTTGGGTGGGTTGTTGGATGTAGTATTCTACCACGTCTTGTGCTAAGTGATGTTCTGCAATTCTCAACCCTTTGGCCAAGTCCGTGAGTAGAGCATCCCAATCTACCGGCCCGGGAACCTCTGGATGTGGTATATGTAACTTTTCTGAATGGAGAGCTTGTTCCACCGCAAACAACTGCAATAAATGTGATGGTCTGGGAATGAATATCTCTGAATGATATTCCCAGAATCTCGTGACAAACATTTCTTCAAACGTGAAGCAGGCTGGTAGATACTTTATACGCGCATTCCATGCATATACAACATTAATAGATGGTGTGGCACTCATGACGTAGACAAGGTCCTGATTACCTTCATTAAATCCAAGAGCTGACAGATGAGGTTCCTTGACATTCTTGAAGGTCCTGAAGGTGACCAACATGAGTTCAAAAATTTTAAGGCACATTTGGGCCATGACATCTGGTACATTTTTGAACCAGACACCCTAATGCCAAATCGTCGAAATCATATATCCTATGGTAGGTTGGCCCTTAGCTGGTGCTAAGTAGACATAATTGAGCCATTTCTCGCATCCTTTGGTTGTCAGCACAGTTTTTGTGTATTCCGGCCACGACCTTCTTCGAAATACAGGGCAGTAGCATGGGTTGTATTTGATATACAAAGGCATGTTATTCCATGTCCTTAACATCTCAGGGTAGGTTTCCAGCAGACGAATCCTCCACGTAGGTTGGTGTATATTTCCCTGCTTGGCACTTGCTGGGATGTCGTCCGGTGCAAACTGTGTAGCCGAGGTTGGTTCTTTTGAGGTGTGGTGCTTGATTTCAGCATTGTAATCTGCCATTAAGACATAGAAAGGAACATACAAATCGTCGGATGTGCCAATCCACCTATGATGGGAGAGGTTTCTAAAGTAATCCGATTTTATGACTACCTCTTCCAAACGTGAAATAGACGCTATCTGAACTGCCACTCTGTCATCATGGGTTGTGGCCACTTTCTCTAACCTCTGCATCCATTCAGGAGCCTCGATCTCGATGGTGTCCATGCCCTCTTCTGTTTGCTTGCCCCCTAGTGCAGGCATGGGAACGTATGGGTCTTCGAAGGTTTCCTCTATTTCAATTGGCACTAAGTCTTCAGGCTCGGGCTCTACAAGGGGAGAAGGTTGACGCTTGTATTGCATGACCTTACTTCGTAATTCTTCTAGTTCTGCTCTGAGTTTTTCGGACGTGTCAACTGCGGTTGTGACTTTGCTTGGTGACTCATGCTGGGTTGCCAGCTGCTTTAATAGGTCATCTCTTTCTCTTTCTAATGATGCATGGGCTTCCAGGAGGTCGACATGGGTTTCCAACACAATTTGCATATTCGCTGAGGGTATGCCTTGAATTTATCTGGGTCAATTTCCTGTGGGGAACCCTCCATGGTTGCTTCCAAGTTTTCTTCGTTTTGTTTCTATAGCCGTTTATTCTCCTCGAGTGCAGTAGACATGTGTTTGTGTAAGAGGGCCAGGTTGCGTCGAAGCTTGAGATTCTCTGTTATCTAGGAGTGTAGCAGATCATCCATTTGTCGTTTTTCTTCTGCATCTGATTGGGGTGGATTGGCTACTAACTGCTCATGTTGTTCCTGTAAAGTGACATACTGTTGTTGTAGTAGCCGGTTTTCCCTTTCTAGATCAACGAATCGTACTTGAAGTTCTTCATGGCTTCGGAAGATTCTTGTATGTTGGTTATCCAGATGATGGTAGTGATGTTGTAGTTGAGACATACACTGATACATATTATTAAATACATTATTAATAGGGGTGGATGCGGGAAGGGTGTTGAATGCAGAAGGGAAGGGGAAGGGGAAGGGGAAGGGAAGTGTGGGTGCGGTGCTGGAAAATGGTGAAGTGGGAGGTGGGGGAATGGGAGATGGTGGGTGAATGGGGGGAGGGAGAGGTGCGGAGGTGGGTGATATGTCCATAAAATCAACAGTGGATGCAGTAGTGGGAGTGATTGTGAACATTGGAATTGTGGGTGCGGTGATAGTGGTGAAAGTGTACAGTGGTGTGTGCAATTGTGAATACGAACTGCCAAGAAGCGTGATCGAGGGAATGAGGTTTTCCGTGGCTGTGGTTAGAATCACTGTGTCAGTGGCCATATAGACAAGAGAGGTGGAGATAGGGTGTGTGGGTTGTGTGGGTTGACTGACGGTCTGTGCTCCGGTATGGGTAGTAGACTCGGAGGCGGTGACAGTAGTGGTTACACTGGTAGTGGGAGGTGAATGTGGTGGAGTTGGAGGTAGGGGTGGCAAAGGGGGTGATGGGGGTGCACTTGATGTATGGGTTTACTCAGTAACATGAACGTGGGCTCCTTGTGGTTCTGATACTAATACATTCATCTGTTTTCCTGATCGTGAGGGGCGTCTGCCGTATCTTCGCTCCGTTCTTCGTGATTGTGCAAGGGCGGTATGCACCATCTCAGGTACTCCTAAAGCATCAGATATCATATCAAGTGTGGTGCGGTATTGCTCGTCTACTCCTTCCTCCTCAAGGATTTGGTTCATGAGAGCTTTTCCTACTATGAGGGACAGTCTATGTTGCTCTTGAACCCTGTTGATGGTATCATAGAGCTTTTTCAATTCCTTTGTATAAGCCGGGGCACCCTCAAGTACTTGCAGAGCTTCTTGGTCATATTCCTGCTCTTCTTCCTCGGATTGTCCACCATGTTCCTCCTCTTGTTCTTCTTCTTCTTCACCCTCCACATTGACGACATTTGGTTGTTTGGGATGGGGTTGGTCTGTAGTAGTTTATTGTCCACTAGCTTGCTCTACCTCGACTTCGTTAACAGCTTTGATTATTCTGGCAACCTCCTCATCAGTTAGGTCTTCTAACGTGAATCTGTGGGGAAACTCTAGGTCGGTTGGTACAGGTGGGAACACCAGATTCGGTCCATCAGTGTTGTGTCTTGATAATCTGATAGTGAAACCCGCCTCAGAAGTCGTGGAGTTGTCTCAAGTGTCAGCGTCGCACCACGGGGTTGTGCATAGGGCATCTGAATTGCGCCTCTCATTTTCTTAGATGGCGGGCCTGCGGTTGATAGTCTACATTGGAATTCCTATACCCTGGTCCAAATTAATGCCCTATGAACTGGCACATCATAAGCCAAACATCTATACACAATCCGGGTGAGAGCACAGCATCCATATAGTACAGACTTTTGTTTTTTATACCATCTTTGATGAGCCAAGTGGATTTGGTCGATAATCTAGTGGGGCGTATTGATTGTCAAATCAAATGCGTCAGCCAAGTATAGACTAAACCATATCTTCTTAGGTGGCATTGTGAACCTCTCTTGAGCGGGAAATGCAAAATGTTGCATGAACATTTGCAAGTGAATGGCAATTGTAGGTGTCATTGCCACCATGTCCTTTAATTTCGTCAAATTCATGTTCTTCATATTGTCGGGGACCATAGTCTCTTTCTCCGTAGGAATGTGCATACCTTTCATGTCTAGAGCTTCCCTTACCAAATTGATAGTCAACCTGAAGCGCTTCAGCTCATTGCCCCTTGTGAGAGATGGGAGGACAAAGGTGTTGTATCCCTTTTTGTCTTTGCTCGGAGTGAGGGAGCTAATCAAATATGAGCATCTTAGAAAGTTGGGCTTTGGCAATTGGAATTTGAAGTAATCGTAGAGTCCCGCCTTCTTCCATATAGGTTTCAGTCCTTCATTATTCTGTAGTTTCTCAAATTCTCTGGTGAAGAAGTGATACCTGCCCCTGCGCCCATTGAATTCGATCTCGGCCTCCCACATGTAGGTGCCTTCACCCAGAGGTCCTGCCACATCACTAAACCAATGTGAATTTTTGCTTACTTGCATTGTGTGCCCTTGTGGAGGATTCTGAATCGGTATGGCATGTAATGCCCTCAATGCCACTGGACATTCCGTCAATTCCTCCTCAATGGGAAGGCTTTCAATGTCCACGACTTGGGGGCCGGTGCCTGCTTGGGAGCTAGTTCCTGCCATATCTGCCATGTTACTTCTTGCCTCTTGACTCTGTGAGAATATAGAAACATGTGCTAACATTCTAAAGGACAAGATAGAACCATTTTTGTCCCCATTACAACATTAACATGAGGTTCGGGAGAGATTAGTAGGTTATAAAGTGCTCGGTGCTTGTGTGTGTAGTTAGGAATTTGGTAGACCTAGGAGTTAAGTGGAATGATGTAGAGAGAGAGTGATGTAGTTAGTCGGTGGGCATGGATTTACAACTGGGTCCGAGGGTTGATTACAAGTTTTAGGTTGCCAAATGCAATGGATGGGTTTTGATCTTGATTTTGTAGAGACTCTAGAGAGTTTGATAGGGGTATCTACTTGAAAATGAGGCTTTTTAGGGACCCATTTACAAGTGATTCTACTTGTGCTCATGGAAGAATATGTGTCTGCGTGTGATGTATAAGAATGGGCATCTGGTGTTCGAGTGAGTGAAACATGTTGTACCGGGTGTGGCCTCGGTGTAGCTATTTGAGCCCGCAAGCAAGCCTTAGGCACCCAGATTTGTCATGATTGTGGGCTTGCCTTCATCGTCTTCTTGGGTACCCAAATAGACTTCACTTTTGTCAAAGAATTTATGAAAGACTTCCTATTAGTGTCGTGTTGTTGATTACTAATAAGAGGTTTTGGCCGTGGGGTTGGCATGGTCGCAACAGGGTGTTCGCCTTTCTGCACCCACACTTGTTTCAACGGCTGAGACATTCTGCTTCGCACGTGTTTTTGGAAAAGAAGGGAGTGCCGTCGTATCCTTGACTCCATTGTTGAGACAATCCTCTTTCTGCATCATACAGTTTTGGACAAGAACAGCATTGTCAACTTCATGTGCGCCCCTGCAAGGACCAGGAGTTCGTGCCTTACCTAGTTCCTTGAGTGCCTCATTTTCCAATTCAACTGTAATTCGACTATGATTTACCCATACCTGAAGAATTCCACTTCTTAGGTTTAGGTTGATTGCATGATCATAGATCCAGTCCTGACCCAAGACAAGAGGCTCAATGAGGTCCTCATCTTGACACGCTAGTACTTTGATTGTCATTGCTTCGTCTTGAATATAGAGGGGAAGTTCCACCTCGCCCATGCAAGGGGTTTCCACACCTCCCAATCCTATGAGATATGCTTCTATAGGGTTGACAGTTAATTTCAACTTTTGACAGTAAGAAAATTTAACAGCACTAGTGGTTGCACCTGAGTCAATCAAGGCTCTTACAGTCCTTGCACCCTTTCCTTGTCCTATCTCTAAGGTTATAAAAGGACGTTGATCAATTATCCTATGAGAGCTGATATCTGAAACTTCACACATAGCCACGTGATATCCTTGATCTGCATATGCATCTGTCCTAGGTTGCTCTCTACCTTTTCTTCTCAACTTCATTCTTCGGATGCGTTCCAATGCTTCTGCTTGAGCTTCTTCTCGAATTCGTATTTCTTCTTCTTTGCGTTTCTTAGCAGTGTTGAGTCGACTTAGCATCTCTTCCATCAAAGGTTCCTGATATAACTTGACTCTGCATCCGCTTATGTAGCTTGGGAGAATTTCGCCTTCTAATGTGGCTAGTTGCACTGCTCCACTTGTTGACATTATGTTAATGATCATGGGTCTGTAGCCTCTCTTCTCTAGTTTCCTCGCATGTTGTTTCAAAGTGTATACTAGTACTAGGTCACCTGCTTTCAAACCTTTATCCTTAACGTGGGCATCAAAGTATGCCTTCTGTCGTTTCTTAGCTGCATATATCCCTGTAGCCGCCCTCAGTCTTGTTTCTCCTAATCGTTCAAGGTCAAAGAGTCTAGAGGAGAGTTCATGACCCGTCCATCATGCTCTTGTGCTACTTTCAATGTAGGTATTAAGAAGTCCAACGGTAGCACTGCATTTTGGCCAAATACCATCTGAAAGGGGGTGGCTTGGAGTACCGTTTTGTAGGCGACTCGGTATGCCCAAACAGCCTGGTGTAGCTATTTGTCCCAATCAGAGCATTTATTGTTCACTAATTTCGTCAGTACATTGCATAAGATCTTATTGGTGCTCTCAGCCTGGCCATTAGCTTGAGGGTGATAGGGGGCAAACTTCTTATGTACTACCAAGAATTCCTGGAGCAGATTTTCAATAACTTCATTCAAGAAGTGAGTGCCTCTGTCACTGACTAGCTCTATAGGTAACCCGTATCTGGTGAACACATTCTCAAATAAGAACTTAACTGTTGTTTGAGCATCATTCTTCGTTGTGGCTTTTACCTCTACCCATTTGGTTAGATAGTCCGTAGCAACAATGATATACTCTGCATGGGAACCCTTAGCTGGGGGATTAATAGGACCTACAAAGTCTATTCCCCACTTAGAGAATGCACATCCACCCATCATAGGTTTCAGTGGCATCTCATCTTTGCGTATAGGGCACTGAGTTCTCTGGCAAACATCACACCGTTTCACATAGGTATGTGCATCCATGTGAAGGGTAGGCCACCACAAGCTTGCAAATAGGATCACTTGAATCACTCGGTCTGGTCCAAAATGTCCCCCTGCTACTCCTTGATGAGCAGTTTCCAAGATCTTGAGATATTCACTCTCATGGGCGCATAGTCTGAGGTACCCATCTTTACCACGTTTGTATAGATTATCACCAATGAGTGAGTAATCCAGGGCTTCTTGTTCTAAACTCCTTTTCCTAGCCAGGGTCATGTCTCAAGGGAATGTTTTCGTCCTCAGGAAGGATACTAGTGGTTCACTCCAATCTGGCACTATGGACACTTGATAAAGAGTGGCATGTTCCACAGGTGGTTTAGTGCAGCAGATTGGGCATTCCTTGCACAACCTTTGGACATCAGCTTCCATAGTTGTTCAATGCACTCCGAGCCTCCTTGGTGTCTGTAGAGTTCATTGCTTTGAGTAGTGTTGCTCTAACGCACCTACATGTGCTAATTGCAACCATTTAGCGTACTCATCTTCTTCCACACAACAAGCCAAGATTCCTTGATCTGTGTGCTTGTACATACTTCCTGCCATGATGTGATACTTTTGGGCTTTTACTACCTCTCTATCCTGTGTGTTTATTACTGGGTGGTTAGGCCCGTATGTCAATACTGGCACTAGTGGCTTAGCCCACTGCGGCACCACTTCCAAATTAAACAAGTAAGCATCAGGAAGGTCATCTGACACTCCTTGTGGGGCTTCTCCAGATGTGAGCCTAGAGAGATGGTCTGCTCTCAAGTGAGTCTTCCCTTTCCTCACCACTACCTCAAAGTCGTATTCCATTAGTAAGAGAAACCATCTTACTAATCTACCTATGTTGCAAGGTTTGTTTAGCAAGTACAACAATGCCTGATGATCAGTAAAAAATTTAAACTTATTTGCAAGCAAGTAATGTCTAAACTTTTTAACCGCATAGACCATGCCTAGTCCTTCTCTCTCAGTAGTGGTATAATTTCGTTCAGCTGCATTCAATTTTCTACTAGCATAGGCAATTAGAAGATCCATATTACCTTCACCGGTAGGTTGCGCGAGTACACACCCAATAGCATAATTGGATGCATCCACATGAACATGGAAAGGTTTATTCCAATCTTGTGTGGTTAAGATTGGTGCTGAACATAATCGTCGTTTAAGATCATTTAAGGAATTCTCACATTCGTGAGTCCACTCAAAGTTAGTCAAAAGTCCATACAGAGGCTTTGCTATGATGGCATACATGTGTATAAACCGTCGGTAATAACCACAATGCCCCATGAAAGCTTGTACTTCCTTGACATTCTTTGTCCTAGGTAACTCGGCTATGGCTCTCACTTTCTCTTCATCAGTGGATATGCCATTCTTTGACACTATGTGTCTTAGAATCTTGCCTTGCCTGACCATTAAAACACACTTTTCTGGGTTAAGGCAGACTTGATATTCTCTACATTTGTCAAAGATTTGTCTGAGTTCAGGAATATGGGTTTGTCTAATGTTGGAATGAGCACAAAGATCATCAACATAGACTTCTAAGTTCTTCCTCAGGAACTCTTTAAATACATGGCACATCAGCCTCTGGAAGGTAGCTGGTGCATTGGTAAGCCCAAATGGCATTACTCATAAGGCAAATATGCCCCACTCTGTGGCAAAAGCCGTCGTATCCTGATCTTCTGGAGCAATGCCACTTGATTGTAGCCCGAAAATCTATCAAGGAAGTTGTACAAGCAAATACATCTCGGTATTCTCTTAGCAAGGCTATTAGCTCTTGTTCTTCCTCTTCTGTCAGGTCATGGCCTATGTACGTGAATCTTTCTTCTCCTTCTTCGATGGCTACAACTACTATCTTCGTGGTTTCCTTGTTATCATAGGCCTCTCCTGATTGTGCCTCGCGTTTAGGCATTCTTATCATGACTATCATCTATCTCATACTTCTTGAAATTTTCTAGGACCTCAAACAAAGATTCCTCTTCTTCTAGTGTGACTTCTCTCTTCTTTCTTTTCTTTCCTTCTTCCTTCGGGGTCACATGTGTGGCTAGCCTTACATCATTTGTAATCTCTCCATGACTCTGGGGTTGAAATTCTACTTCATAGAAGTATTCTTCATCTGATGCAAAAGGTGGGTCCATGATGATTGACTCTAGATCAGAGTCACGTGCATCCTCAAATGCATCAGGGCTAGGTTCACACTCTTCTAACACTGCCTCTCCCATGATTGGCTCTATGGAGAAGACTGAAATGTCATAGCCATCTTCATCACAGTGAGGTGTCCATTGTTCCTCATTGATGGCTACATCCATTATTGCTAGGATTTTTGCCCAGCCGTGGGGTTCAAATTCTTCGTCAGTAAAGACTACAGGTGCATAGGCTGGGTCTTGAATTGATCTATGTGTTTCTTTTGCACCTATCTCTTTGGCTTCTTCTCTCTTCTCTTCTTCTACTGCTACTTTGCACATCCATAAGTGGGTGTCTTCATGCATCCATGAGGATCCTGATCCTATGGAATGCACCGATTCCGTATCATCTTTGGCTCTATGGAGGGGATTCCATTGGATAGGAGGGACATCTCTATGAGAGTAATCTTTGAGATTCACTTTGGTCGTAACACCTAAGTGTTGCAGGTACAAGGAATTGGTTCCCCAGTCCTGTACCACTTGCAACTTCCGCATAAAGGGTCGTCCCAAGATCATTTCATAGGCATGATTTCTGCTAAAATCCCATATAGCAAATGTATGCTCGAACTTAACACCACATGTGATGAGAGTTATTCCTTCTAACAACCCTAAGGGTCTCTCTATGTGACCATCGGCCATTTGCAATTTCATCTTCGTGGGCCTGAGTGCTGGCTTGCCCCAACGCTTCCATAGGGAAGTGGTAGCAATTGCAACTCCTGCACCTGAGTCTAGAATGGCCTTGGTGGTGTATCCTTGATGGTTGATAGGAAGATATGTGTTTCCCTCTTTGCCCTTACTCATGTCTCCTATCTTGTCCAATGGCATTTTTGGCACTGTTCTCTGGGATCCTACCTGGGAACGAGGTTTTGCTATCTCTGGTACTTGTTTAGCTACATGTTTCCATAGCTCTAGCCTTCCTTTGAGTAGCTCTTCAAAGGTGAGGTTGCACTGTACTTTAGTGTTTTTCACTACCTCTGTGTTCCTAGGTATGACTGAGTCCTCATTTCGTACCATGGCTGTGGGTGCTCTCATACAAGTAGACTTAGCTTCCCATGGGCCTGTGAAGTGGGGTAATTCTTGCAGAGAGTTAGACTCAAAGTCTAATCTTTCCTGAGAATGGGTGCTCTCCTGCTCCTCATAAATGGATGGGATGTCTTGTGGGAATTGGTCGTGTGCATCATCCACAAGTTCAATGGGAGGAGGGACTTCACTTTCTTTAGCCCATTTGTCTTCTTGAATCTCTCGTAGGAATTCTGGTGTGAACCGATTCATAGAAGATGATGTGTCTGGCTCTGTAGAGTTAGGCACATAGGCTTCCTGGGTAGGAAGACCTACTCTTTCACTTGCCTTGTCCTTGTGTTGAGAGGCGGGTTCCTTTTCTGATTGTGCAATTAGCCTCTCTATTCTTTCTAATAGTCCTTCAAAGTGCAGCTGCGTCTTGGCTGAGCTAGATATGTTAAAAAGGCGGCTCGCTTCAATCATGGTTTGAGCCAACTCCACCATCTTAGCACAAATTTTAGTTCGTTCAAGCTCTAATTCTGCTCTAGGGTAGCACTTTCCATGATCAGTTACGTTTGGCCCATCTTGGATTCTGGCCTGATATGCTTTAAGCATCATGTTTAGATCCTCGGGAGTGGGATCTGCTAGGACTGATCCTACTCTAGGGAGTGGTGGGATTAGGTGAGGCAGGTTGGAAGGTGGCGGGTCGGATGGAGTTGGGAATGGTGGAGGTGGGGTAGTGTGAGAGGGAGTTTGAGATGTGAGTTCGGTTATCCTGGCTCTCATTTCTCTTAGACTTTCCTCAAGTTCACTCATTTTCTTTCCCCATTGCCTTTTCATTCTTTCACGACTATCTCTCCAAGCTCTAGTCCTCTTCTTTGTCATGCTCTCCGTTTCGCTAACATCTGGGCTCTTTTCCTTGCCTAAACTTTGGTTTTGCTGCAAGGCTTGGGCTCTAGTGACCACTTGCACTGGTGCAGTGGACGTCACACTTCCTGTGGAGTCTACCACTAACCAAACGACATTGATAGGAGTGATTTTTGGCATATTATTAGGATTCTTTGGGCATTCTCGTAAGAGATGCTCCTTTCCACACTCCTAGCAATAGCCCTAGATCGTCACTGACTGGGATTGTGTAGGTGGAGGTATGGGACAATCACGAATGAGATGATCTCGCTGACATCTGTAGCATGGTCCTCTAGGAAATGGGGGTCTTACTTGCCTAGGTTGAGGTCTAGAGTTGGGGTTTGCGTACATGACATTAGCATACTTGGGCTCCCAATTAGGTTCACTCGGTTCCTCACTGTAGTAGGACTCACCATGTTCAGGAGACTGCATGTAATAAGCCTGGGGACTATCAACATGCGTAGAATCAAAGCTATGGTCATTGGGATCACTTTCTGAAATTAATGGTGTTACTGGGACTATAGCTCTATTCAGGTTTTCTTCTACAGCAGCATACTTTACCGGAATCACATTAGTAGGAGCAGGTGGTTGTTGTGCTAGCACTGGCTGGGGTCTCAGTTGGGCCTGATATTGCGGTTGGTAATTTTGCTGAGGCCTACTATACTGTTGTGGTGGGTATTGACTCTGGTATCTACCTTGTTGTTATGGTTGAGGGTAGGTTTGCCTAACCGCTTGCTTGTTGTATGGGCGGTCTTGTGCTGAGTGATTTGTGCATCTTTGTTCTATGGTGCAGTACTTGCTACTAGGATTAACTTGGAGTTGAGCCATAATAGGACATACATTCGCCATATGGTCGCCTCCACAAGTATAGCATCTTCTCACAGGGGCATATCTTGGGATCTGTTTGCTAGTGACACCTAATTTCTGAGCTACTTTCTCTGCAAGTTCCTCAATTGATGTGGATTGCGAGGAAGAGAGGCTAGAGGCACTATCTGAGTCTTTGTAGATTTTAGAAAGCTCTAGTTCTTCCCCTAGGTTATCCTCGATGTCAATGCATATGCGTACACACTCTTCTATGGTCCTAGGGTCCTTCAAGTACACATATGATCTCAATTTGGTACTTAGCAATCCATCCAAGAATAAAGCCACTTGCTTAGCTGGTGTGGGTAACTCAGGGACAGGGCATCTCTCTAGGTATTGCCTAAATCTTCTTCCAGCAAGTCTCACGGTTTCTTGAGGGGTTTGCTTGAAGCTGTGAATCAACGAGGAAGTATTATGTCTTATGCCACTTTTAGAGAATTAAATGATGAATGCCTCTAGAAGTTGGTCTATGCTCCTGAACTGCCTCTCGTTTAGTGGCTGAAACCATGTCAGGGCGGTGTTCCTAAGGGTTAGACCAAAGACATTGTATTGCGTAAACAGATCTTCCACTTGTTCAGCTCTCGAGACTTGCCTAAACTCAGCCACATGATCGTATGGATCCCCAGTGCCATCGAAGTAGTTCTTCATGGACTTAACTAGCTGAGTCGGTCTCAAAGTCCTTGTGTGCTCTCTAGGTCTTGGTAGAGGGAACTCATCCGCATTTCTTTGATTCCTTGGAGCTCTAAGTACCTCAGGTTCCACTCTATTTGTTTCCATTCTCGTTCTTTCTCTGCTCCCTGGGTTGGCAAAGCTTACTTCTGGCCTATCTCTACTTCTGTCTCTTTGAGCTCCATGAGGTTAGGTATGTTCCAGCTCCAGGGTGACCATGGGACATGTTCGATCTCAGTTGGGGAAAAACAAATTCACCCTTCCAAGTATAAGCATGTCTGTCATGTTCTGTAACCACAAAGATCCTCTCTGAAGTGTGATCTAAGTAGGTCACTCTGCCTGGGCCATCAGGATCTTTGAACTCATAGATCAGGATTGACCCTTTGTCATTTGGCCTATTTGATTTATACCTTCAAAAGGCTTCATCGGTCTCTTGGTTTAGGAGCAGATCTATACTCTTATTGTCCTGGGGAACCCACTCGGGATTGAGGATTCTAGTAAGAAAAGATTTCCCTCGAGGGGTCCTAGGCTCTCCTCTTACATTCCCTTGTTCTAGGTCATCTATGTCCATCTCAGGGATCACATTCCCGAATTCATCTATCCTATCCGGGTGACTGGTGACTACGTATATGGTTCCTTCTTTATCCGAGTATGCTCCATTTTCAAACTTTACAGCTGGGTGTTCTAGTCCAATGGATTGGTCCGGGTTTTTAATCTGGACCACGGATCTTCCTAGGCCGTCCTCATAGATGCTAGCACCTAATCGATTGGTCCTAATGTATTCCAACTGCGTCTTGTAGGGGCCTTCCACCCTATACAAATATGGCACACCTGTACTTCCTGTAGGTCTGTCCATTCCTTGAGACATCTCTGATTCACTAGTCTCAGAGTTGGGGTAATGCGAGTGGTGGCTCAACTGTTGGGCCCACGACCTAGCAGTATGATTAACACTAGCCTCTGAAGACCTAAGACTTTGTCTATCTCTCCCTAGATGTCGCCCTGATCTAAGGTTCATAAGCCTAATTGAATAGCCCAAATTTGCCCAAGTACAACCTCGTTGCTGAGTTCTTTTGTATCAGTTACTTGATTCTTTTTTAGTTGATTACCGTGTTTATGGTCTTGTCTGATATCACGTTGTCAGGTATACTTGAGTGTATTTCCGCACTTGAAGTTGATCGTTCCACGTTAAGTTCTTTTCCTTTAAAGTTCTCGACCATACAAAGATTATGTCGTTAGCTTGAACTTGAGTATTTAGGTAGTCTTCAACTTGATAAATGCCTATCGCCGCCCTGACTTACTCCTAGCACTACTCGAACTTAGCCTAAGCTACGAATTGACAGAGGGAGTTGAGAGTTTCCAACCTTTTGTTTCCTTCTTGGTTGCCCTTGAGTGCCCAAGAAGCGTGTTCCCAAGCTTGCACTTACTCTTGCTTAGAATGCCCTTCGATGCTCTCAATAGATCTGTAAGAGTTCCAAAGTTAGCTCAAGACTTAAATTCCAAAGAGAGAACCAATCACTTTCATTCATGTAACACAAACACCAATTTGCACTGTGATTTTTTGGAAAACAAATCTAGAGATCCCTGAATTTTATTCCCCCTGGGTATGGTCAACTTCAAAATAACCTATCTAATAATCTTGATCTTAATTTAACCGTAACCAGTGGAAGTTTTAGTTGTACTCCCCACGAGCTTTCCAACAAAACAAAAATCACAGCAAACAGATTTCGTATGAGAAAGTTATGCCAGTTCAGGGTTCTAGGGTTAAGACAGGGTTCAAACAGGCTAACAGGCAAACAGGACTTCTCAAGTTATTTTCTTATGGCCTCCTTATGTGCTCTAGAGTGAAATGTTCATGCCCAAAATTAGCCAAAATCTTCAGATTACAAAACCCTAAAAAATAGTCGAAAATGGCTGTCAATCGCGATCGACTGGGTTGTCAATCGCGATGGACAGGGTTGTCCGTCGTGGCCTGTCAGTCGCAATGGACACGTGTCAATCGCAATTGATGGGTGTCAATCGCGATCGACAGTGAGTGTCGATCGCAATGGATAGAGGGTATCAGTCGCGATGGACTGCTATCAATCACGACGGACTGAAATTTCAGGTTTTTTCGTGTTTATGTGTTGATTGGGCCTCTGTATGTCGCGATGGTCAAGAATCTCAATGAAAAGGGCTGTCAATCGCGATTGGGCTGTCAATCGCGATGGACAGGGGTGTCCGTCGCGATGGACAGGGGTGTCCATCGCGATGGACAGGGGTGTCCGTCGCGATGGACAGGGGTGTCCGTCATGATGGACACATGTCCGTCGGGGTCTGTCAGTCGCGATTGACTGGCTGTCCGTCGCGATGGACAGTGTCAATCGCGATTGATGCTATCAATCACGATGGACTGAAAAAAAGCCAATTTTTCAAAAATTTTTGTGGATCTCTGATGTGCAAGGTCTCTAGTCTACTGTGGTGAACTTAGTTTAAACAAAAGATGAAACTTTCTGTCAATCGTGATCGATAGAAGCTTGCGAAACAGAGATAGTTCTGCACATTTCTATACTTGCGCGACGTGCTGGAGGGGATGATACAGCTGCATCCTGCAAGAAAACTCAACAAACATGCAAAAACAATGCACACAATATTGCTCTCTCGCTCTCTCTCACAAGTGGAATGAGGGAAATGGAATGGAGAAGGTGATAAGATCAAAACTGAAAATTTCCGCGATGATGGAGATGGAGGTGGGAGATGGTGATGATGATGATGATGATGGTGATGATGATGGTGATGGTGAGGTAAGAAAGAGAAAAATAAGAAAAGTAAAGAGATTACCTACAACGCCAACGTCTCAAATCTACGTCTTACCATCACACGCTCGTCCTCAAAGCTCGATCCCCGACAACGGCGCCAAAATTTGGTGTAGCTCAGTGATGAGTAGCACCTCCTTTAATGTCAATCCGGGAAGATGTGAGGATGGTATGATGACCTCGAGCAAGTGAAGGCACAAGTGCGTGAGTGAGAAGCACACTAACATGCACACACATACACACACACGTGCACTCAAGGTAAGACAAAGAGAGAGACAATGGAGTTCTTTTAGATTACTTCAAAAGTGCTCATACAAGTTTAGATCAATTACAAGCTACCCCCAAAAATGAGCTCTCTAGCTCTATTTATAGTTTTTTACTAGGTTTTGGCCGTGTCCAGACCTAGTGTCCGGCCTAGTTAAAAATTAGGATCTAGGGCCTATTTGAAGGCTCAAACGGAGTCAAAAAAATATGAAAACTAGTGGGTAGCTACTTCTAATGCTCCTCAAGCTCAAGGACTCCTTGGCTTGCACAAAATGGAGCTACAAAAATATGAAATGGTATTTACAATGGCTTTTAGTGATGAAAATCACTATTGTTGTAGGGATTTCTTTTAACGATTTGACATACATATCTTCGAGCTCTCTACTTGCTCCTTCTCCTTATGTGTCCACCTCTTTGATATGCTTTAATGTCTTGAAAAAATATTGGCCTACTTGCTAGATCGTCGTTGACTACTTTGTCTGCTTGTGCCTTCTCTTCTCTCTGACTCCCTTCGTAAGCTTCCTTGCCTTGTGAGTCCTTCAGTTCCAACAGTACCAATAAGACTCTACTAAATATGCTCGAGAAATTGATCTTTGAATGTCCGGGCTCGGACCAGCTCTTATCTGCGGTTTTGTGGGCATACCAGACCACGTATAAAGTGGCTACCGGAATGACTCCGTTTAAACTTGCTTATGGCCTAGAAGCTATTGCGCCAATGGAAGTAGTGGTACGAAGCCTGCGAGTCTCTTTATCTCAAAAATTCGTGCTAAAAGAATCTTTTCCATTTCGGTTGGATGTGCTCAGATTATTGGATGAACAACGTTGGGAAAGCTTCATGATTCTTCAAGAAGTTAAGCTACACCAAGCCCGTACCCATGATCGATTTCTAAAAACCCCTGTCTTCACGATTGGCCAACTCATTTTATTCTATAATGCTAAAGCCAATAGATCTGCTCGAAAATTTAAGTTACGGTGGTTTGGTCCATACCGAATTGTTGAATAAGTGGGACCCGCCAGTTTTTGGTTGGCGACCTTAATAGGTGTTCTCCTTCCAAAAGTGATTAATGGCTCTAAGCTCCGCCCTTATCACACGACGTCAAGTAACTCTTGAGGTGTACTCGATCTTTTTTTTTTCTTTTCTTTTTTCGCTTAATGGCTTTCTTTTTCTACTTCTTGTGTTTCGATTGACTATCTTATCATAATCCTTTCGTTTTGCTGATCTAATCATGATTAATAGCTGCCTCTGTGTCATTGCTTATGTTCATGTATGCATGCCACACTTATGAAGGATATCTCTCCAATACTGCATTATGATTAGGGTTCTTGCTGCTTAATGTTTCCGGTGCTCTTACTTAATCTTGTTCTTTCCACTGATAATCGCTATTGTGTTTGTGTGTTTGCAAGCTCTGTGTACTCTATGTTTTTGTGTATCTCTATGTGCGCCATGGCAGTTCTGGCTAATATAGCAACCTTCCGTGAAAGTCTCACTCTAGAGGTGAGTGAGTACTTGCACACTCGAGGATTGTTGGCCTTTGCTGAATTGCCTTGGCATTCAGTGGAGTGTGACCCTTTCACGCGCAGATTATTTTTGCCATCCTCGCCCACCTGCTACGGAGCAATGTTGGCCCATTACATGTTTAAACCCTCGTGTAGTAATCACTCTAGCCACGTTTGTTGAGGGATTCCGACTCCCTCAGGAAGGATTGGAGAATGGTCCACTCCTTCCTCTTGCCACCATGAAGGACCTGTTTCCCCGGCACTCATCTAATGAGTTTGCCATCCTTTGTCGCCCAGAACCAGAGCGTACTGCTCTACAATTCCTACCACGGTTAATTTGCAAAAACGCACCTATCTCGACCCTTTTATTCCATGATAGATATGGCTTCCTGTGAACCTGTGAATTTCACGGCATTTTCTTTAGGCGCATTCACTGTGAATGTGTAGCGGTTACAAAGCAAATCACCAAGAATGATATCCCTCGCACACGCTTACCCCATATCTTAACCTTCCTCTTTCCGGTGATACAAGCTGTGCAACCTCCTCCAACCGCTCCTTTTCTGTTACATGAAGAATCTACACAAATGGTCGAAGACGAAGATGATGATGATGCCGATTTGCTTCAATTCTTTCACTGCAAACGCAGATGCCTTAGTCCCTCCCAGAGTCAGGTATAGGGTTCCACTGTGGGTCACAAAGTTGAGGTATTCCACGATACTGACACCTCCTTACAGGTTGAGTTCGCTCCCTCCTCTTCTCTTAAGTAGCTGGATCAAGATGTCAATATGGAAGATGTGGCTGAAGTATCTTCGCGGGAGGAATCTCATCATCCGAATGTGGAGGTTGTAAAGGAGATCGAAGCCGCTACTGGAGGCATGGATTGTCAATCCCCCTCATCACCAATCGTTGTAGCCAAAGCAGATGCAGTCCTTACCGAAGCTACTGAAGGAATGGAATGCCAATCTCCTTCATCCCCAACCACTGAGGTCCAAGGAGAAGCAATCAAGGAATTAATTGGCACTGCTAAGGATGTTACTGAACCTACTGAGGAGATCAATCAGCATGAGACCGGAATTGTTTTGGTTCCAACCGCCCTTATTCCTCTTCCTCCGCTGATTACTCGTTCTGAGCATGTAGAAGTTCTTCTTGGTGCAACCTCCACTGCCATTTGAGAGGCATCATCAATTCAATTATCTTTTCTTGATTACTCTCCACCACCCTCCCTTCATCTGCTCTCTGCCTCATCATCACAACCTCCTCCTTCTCTTCCTCCCCCAGCAGTCATGTTCACCGAATTGGAGTCTATGGGTCGCCTCCTTATACAATTTTCCCAGCAATTACCCCTCCAGATGAAGTCAGTGACTCAGAGCTTTCAACAGGAGTTGCAGAGTAAAGTGGATTTGCTCGAAGCAGATATTACCCCACTCTAGGAAGAAGCCATTGCGGTCAAGGCAAAGAATCACGCTTTGCAGATTCAGCTTCAGCAACTCCAAGAACGGTTAGCAGAGCAAGCTAACCTGATTGCCCAAAGGGACAACGCACTTGCTGAGTTGAAGGAGAAGACCATTCTTCTTGCTGCGCGCGATGAAGAAATAGTTCAATTAGAACAAATAATACAAGATAAAGAAGATGCTCGCATCGCGATTGGTAATCTACTGGAGGAAACACATGCGGACCTTCAGCTGGTGACACAGAAAAATGGCTGACTTGGCTATGTAGAACACTGAAGAACTCAAGACATTATCCGTTGAACTTTTTCAGAAGAACCGTGACTTGGAAGCACAGACGGGCCGAACGATGCAACTAAAGAAAGAGATGGAAGGTATTATGAAAGAGAGAGATGCCTATTATAAAAATATCCAGTATCAAGCTCAGGAACTGGAACGAAGAGAAAAACAATTGAGATTTCAGGCAGAGAGATTGTCGCGCATTGATGCAGAGATTGCAAAAATAAAGCTAAGATGAGATGCTACACTAGCCAAAGACTTTTATCTGCAGGAATCATTTTTGCAAACACAGATGGAATGATTGATGAGCCAAGTAGTTGCTGCTAGTTCGGTTCGAACAGATGCACAACTGGTCGAGCCGGATATTTTGAAGACTATGCTGGACTCATTAAAACAGAAGATCACTCGCACTTTTAAACTTGCTAGAACCCTGTATATACAAGGCATTATTGATGAGCCTTGATTGTATTTTCCTTTTTGGGTTCGAGTCCACTGTGCGTGTCACTGTTAGCCACATGATTGGATTGTAATTTTATTTTTTATATATATTCGCACGCACCGAAAAAGCATGACGAAGAGTTGTAACTTTCTTTGATTAATGAAAAGGCGAGCACGGCACTCTTTCGAAAGAGACGAGGGAATCGCCAGACTGTCTGTCTGGGCGACCGCGTTGGAGTTGTCGTATTGCAAATTCGCACAAACTGTGAGTACTGTGTCTTGTTCTTAAGGTTTTAGTGATTAATGATTAACACAATAACGTTGTGTCAATGTTAATAAGCCTATGCGAATTCATAGTTGTTAATTCGCGTGATAAGCTTACTGCGTAGTGATAATCATTGAATTGGAAGACAGTTAACGACTTGGTTGAATGTTGAATTTGGGAAAATTAAACAAAGGGCCATAGTAGCCTATAAGGGATGTGTGGACCTTAGACATGGTTCCAGAGGTGCATATGGACATGGGCTATTTAAGGTAAAGTGAGTGGTAGACATGCAATTGCAATCTTTCTCATGATACCTCTTCCAAGATCTAGAGCTTCAAACAAGAAAAGAACGAGATGAATGAGATGGTTTCAAAGAGATTTACCTTTTGATGAGAGGATATTTCCCCTCTTTTTGCATGGGTTGTCAAGGATTCATTCATGTTCTTTGATTTATATCAAACAACTCAAGGCATTGGATCATTGGTTAAAGAAATGCACCAATCTTGAGGTTAATCTTGTAAGAGACCTAGAATTACCACAAAGAAGTACAAAGAGTTCTTACGTATGAGGTATAGAAAAGAATAGCATTAACTCTATGGATGAGCCATCAAATTTGTATCAAAAAAGATAGAAGTGAGTCCTCAAGCATGTGATGAAAAGATAGATTTCCACCTCGGTGGCCACAGAATTTAAACAATATGTTGATAGATGCCTTGTTAGAGAGTTACCTTCCTAAGAAAAGATGATTTCCCTTATTTTTAATGAATTTTCAAGGAAGAATCCATGATCTTTGATTTATATCAAATAATTCAAGACATTGGATCATTGCTTAAAGCAATGCATCAAGCTTGAAGTCAATCTTGCAAGAGATCTTAAGTTGTCACAAACATGTCAAAGATTTATAATGTATCAGGTGCAAGAAAAAATGGCATTAGCATTGGCTTTATGGATGAGCTAGAAGATTTGTAACAGAGGATTAAATCCGCAAGGATGTGATGACAAGATAGATTTCCAACTTTTCCATGAAGATGCCTACAGTGTGAAGGAGATCACCCAACCCAAACACTACCTAAGTTAGGATCACCTCCTTAACCTACTAAGAACACTTCAATTTTGTGTCATATAGCAAAAATAGACCGATCATAAACAAGAAATTGCTATTACATGTAGCAAGTTCAACAAGCTCTTGTGTACTAACTTGGAGCTTATCAATATCAAACTGAGGAAGTCTTTAGAGATGCACCTATAAATGCCACCATACCCAATCCTAGACTAGTCGATGAAGCGCACATATACAAGGGACTGCAACCAATGTTAGGAAGACCATCTCCTTTGGACAGTGTGCTTCCTATGAAGTTCACCTCATCGAGAAACCCTAAGCAAGTTATAGAGCTAGTCACACCATCATCAAAGCTTCAAAGCATTAAAACTATGTATGAACTTATCCCATGGAAGTCTATGAATACAATTGTTATGACTAGCTAGATATTAGGAAACATCATAATATAATTACATTAGTTTCATTTGTGCCAACTACACACCCCCATGTATACCTTACCCAAGAACACCATTACCTAGAAGGCCTTGCTATATATGCGGAAGGGACAATCCATTTCAATAGAGAATCTACTCTCTTGCATTGGCTTCACCCGAAATGGAGGTAGGATTTTGTGGACATTGTGGCAAAAAACATTTAATTTGAAACTATTTAAAGAATCCAACCACTAGTCATAAGACCACATCCTTGAATTTAAGCATCTAAGCATGTTCACCTTACCTATTTGCCCTAATTATACTAGACCATTATGAAGTTGAATCTGAGTACATAGAAGCTCTAACCATCAACATTAATGAAGGAATAAACCCAAAGCTTGCCAACAAACATGGATGAACATCAAAATTAGTGGGACGTGGTCTTTTCTTAGATGACGTAAAGTCACACTTGATAAACAACTCTTGCATCATATACAAGAAAACACTAAGGCAAAGAGCAAGAAGATAATTGAAGTGTACACCAAATCTCAATATATAAGATTGGAAATTATAATGAAGGAGGTAGAGGGAAATACTTTTTTGCTAGCAAAATACAATGGGTAAACAAAAAATCTACTTTGGGTACGAAAGTAGCAATCATTACTTCATAATTGTGGGAGAAGGAATGATTGCCTTAAGACATATAAGAATAAAATTGCAACTAGTTAATGTACATGTGGAGAAATCTCTAGGACTTTTGGAATCAATTTCTTCAACCATACGGGGTCATATTCAAATGTACTCTTATCATCTATTAGTTCAATAATGCTAGCAGATACAAGATTATCCTAGGAAGATCTTTCATACAGTAGCTTTGAGTAGTTCAAGATTAGGGTTACAACTTGTATCTACAACATCTAGGAATTATTATGAAGATCAAATCCAGAGAGAGAGAGATGTTCCACCCCTCTCTTTACATGAGATACTATTGGTTTTTACGCCCACGATCACTATAGAGACATAGAAAATAAAGACGACATAGAATGTACAACACATGAGAGAGATGTAAGTAGCAAAGCTTCAAATATATTCACTACATTCGACAATTGAAGTTACAAGATAGCATAAGATATACAAGGTAAAATACAAGCTATCTTGTAACTCCTAAAACCTCAAAAACTAAAGTCCAATCTCCATAATAGATATAAGTCATTGCACACCTTGAAGATAATGAAGAAAACACAACTCCTCCTCCAAGTTTGAAGGCATCTCGTTCTACAAGCTTGCTCATAAGAACAGCTCCAAGATGTTATAATATTAGCGTCCAATGTCCGTTGTTTGTATGGGATATATTTGTTTTGGTGAGCAAGAAAAAAAAAGTAAAATTTCTTTTCAATTATAAAAACTACTTTCCACTTACTAAAACAAAAGCTACTTTTTACTAGAAAAGCAAAAACTACTTTTCACTACTAAAACAAAAGCTAATTAACAAAGTAAAATCTACTTTTCACTAATAAAGAAAAAGTTTCTTTTCACTTAAAATTGCCTTTCACTCTAAATTTGGAAAATTAAGGTTTGATTTTTTATCTTGATTTAAGTGCCAAACACAAGTGTTTATATGGTTCGATAGCTCTTACCAAATTATGTTTTTAAAAAAATATCTATATTTATCATTTTCCAAAAATAAGACGATTTCTTACCATTTCCAAGAATTACATTTATTGAACTTATAAACCTCTACACGGTATGATAGTTATGAGTTATGGAAAGGAGTTATACAAGGTAAAATACAAGCTATCCATAACTCCTAAAACCTTCTGGTATGATCTCTCCATAATAGATTTAAATTGTGCACTTTGAAGATGATGAAGAAGACATGACTCCATCCCTTCCAAAGGGACTTTCTCCAAGCTCTCATAAGAAGATCTCCAAAATGTGATAATATTAGTTGACACAACTCTATCCTTCCAAAGCGACTCTCTCCAAGCTCTCATCAAAAGAGCTCTAAGATGTTATAATATTAGTTCCCAATGTGTGTAGGCTAAGTTTACCTTGGTAAACAAGATAAAAATAAAGTGAAACCTACTTTTCACTAAGAAAGCAAAAGCTCATTTTCACTAATAAAACACTAACTTACTTTTCAGTAATACAGTAAAAGCTACTTTTCACTTAAATGTTGCTTTTCACAAAATCTAAAACTCAAAGTTTAAAATTTGACCTTGATTTAAATGCCAAACACACAATGTTATATATGCTTGGATAGCTCTTATTTGAGCTCTATCACATTGTGTAATAAAATTTTTGGACCTTATTTTATCATTCTCCAAAAATAGGACCATTTTTTATTTTCTAATAGATACATATGGAAGTAGATGAAGTTTTTGTACCAAACAGTACTTTAAGTAAAGCCCCTCTTGGATAAATGGAGACATTTACCTATGGATCTACAGACTTACTGCCCAAGAAAAGGGGAGTAATTCTCGATGAGCAAAGAAGGTACTATCCCTAACACCATCCAAATGAGTGAAAGTCCCCCTTATGGACTAGTGACATATCTTGACAGGGAGTTTGATCCCCATGGATCGATGTAGATATTAGCCACATCATACGTTTTTGCCAATAAAAAGGAAAAACTTGATAAAATGTTGTGATTATGAAGGCTATGATCTGCCCAACCTTTTCATTGTTGTTGTCTTTAATGAAACAGAAATCGCAAAACAAATTTCAGAAGTTACTCGAAAAGAATCAATAATTATGGACACTGAATTTGACAAGGAAGACTATCTCAAATGAGTAGATGCAATTACTGTTGGAAAAAATATCACATCAGTCAAAAATCCATTTAGGGCAGAAACCCTAATTTTAGTACTTAGTCATTTTTGGCACAAAAATGGGTAAAAATTTTATGAGCCTATCTTGTAGAGGTTGAAGAGCGCTTTCCAATGATATATGATATGCAATCATCAGAGATCCGATTTGGGAGAAAATCCTAACCCTAATTTTCTACTGATTTAGGGTTTTGACCTCATATGATAGCTCTCAGCATGAGGATCATAAAAATGTTGTCAGAGCATTCATCAGATAGTCAAAAGTGTGAAAAAGCAGGTCAAGAAATTATTTTTAAAGTTAGCTAAAAGCAACTTTAAAAATAAAGCAAACTCACTTAAAATAAAGCGATCCAAAATTTAAAAAGCTATGATGACGAGTTTTTATGCAGAAAAGCTTCTTTATTCAATTTCGATCGCTAGAAGTCCTTGAGGGCTATATAAATAGTACCTTGGGTCACTTTGAGTCATCCTACACCAATTGCAACGCCAACTTTGGTCCCTCATTAGAGGTGGTGCTCTAGCACACATGGGGAAGCCATGGTGCACTCTAGGAGCATGTTGAGGAGCAGCTATGGAGTTCTTCTTGGAGAAGAGTGTGCTCACACTCTTGCTTATGGAGAGGGCATACCCAACAGCATCTTGGAGGTGTGGATCAGCCATCTATATAACGTATTTGAAGAGTATCTTCTACATGAAGATTTCGGTGTACTTTAAAGACATTGGATGGAGCTTAACATAAGATTTGCATCTTATGTTAAGAATTCAGGTACATATTCTCTTTATGCACACAGGTACTACTTGGAGTTTATAGAGGCAGTGATATCCATATCAGGAGGAGTCCTATTCGGCATATCTAAAGGAGAATCAGTACATACATGCTACATGCATTCGGATGAGGTGTTAGAGAAGGTGTGTTCACATGAGTATGAGGATTTCTAGCAGCAACATGTTAGCATTCTATGCTAATTCTGTAAGTATGTGATCTTTCACACACACATCTGATTTAGGATCTTCCATAGCCTAAATTCATATTAGGGTTTGTTGAATATCAGTTTCCAATTGATCTTTCCTCTTTCTGTCACTCATATTCACTCTTCTACAACCTATCATGTCATACATCTCATAAATATTCAGATATCTGTCCCTACATCTGAATATTCTTGTAAATTTTGTACATACACTCATCCATCTATTTTTGTTCACATAGAGTGATTGAGAGTTTTTCTCCTACATTGTAATTCGACATTTGTATATATGATAGTGTGAGTAAGCAATGGTTTACGTAATACTTTACACATATTTTCTAATCTCTCTCTATCTTTGTCTCATCATTTGTATGATTAAGTGTGGTATGTTCATGTTTTGTCAATATTGGAAGATTGTTGGAATCTATGTTGTAGATCCTAGAAACCTATGGAACTATGGACCTTTGGCCTACTAAATTTCCAACATTTGGTATCAAAGCAATCAAGCTCTCAGATTCCCAAGTTCCCAGACTTCCAGGTTCACAACATATGATTTAAGAGCATCTTCTAACATTTGGCATTTGATATACACACTTAATCTAGATGAGTAGAGATTTGAGAGTTAGACAATTCAATCACATGTTTATTCATCGGTTTGGAAGTATGAAGTTGATGATCTGTAAGCATTCGAATACTTTTGGAAGAGTATGAAAATACTTTACAGAAGTATTGTTTGAAGACCAAGACTTGATGAAGAGAAGGCTACTTCAAATTCAAGAACAATGGTTTGGAGAAGATGAAGGGACCAAATCAACATCAAATCAAAGGTATTAGTTTCTACTATCATATTATCATTTGCAGGTCATATCTTATAAGAGCAGTTATGAAGAGATTTAAAGGATTCAAGAAGTGCTTTCATAGACTTTCTTTCTTTGAAAGTAATAACATTAGCTATATCAAAAAAAGTATCTAGAGGTTGTTCTTGACAGTTGTGGGAAAATACTTTACAAAAGTATTGTTTAAAGACCAAGACTTGATGAAGAGAAAGCTACTTCAAATTCAAGAACAATGGTTTGGAGAAGATGAAGGAACCAAATCAACATCAAATCAAAGGTATTAGTTTCTACTATCGTATTATCATTTGCAAGTCATATCTTAGAAGAGCAGTTATGAAGAGATTTGAAGGATTCAAGAAGTGCTTTCATACACTTTCATTCTTTGAAAGTAAAAGCATTAGCTGTTCTTGACAATTTTATAAAAATGCTTTACAGAAGTATTGTTTGAAGACCAAGACTTGATGAAGAGAAGGCTACTTCAAATTCAAGAACAATGGTATGGAGAAGGTGAAGGAACCAAATCAACATCAAATCAAAGGTATTAGTTTCTACTATCAGATTATCATTTGCAGATCATATCTTAGAAGAGCAGTTATGAAGAGATTTAAAGGATTCAAGAAGTGCTTTCATACACTTTCATTCTTTGAAAGTAAAAGCATTAGCTACATCAAAATAAGTATCTAGAGGTTGTTCTTGACAGTTTTGATGATCTCTTTTATGACAAGAAAGCTCATCTAAGAAGACAAATTTGAAGATGAGATGAGTTTTGTTTTCAACCATCTTTGTGTTGTAAGTTGGCTGGAAGCTTTTTTATCTAGGTACATAATTTGATCTAGGTACACTAGAAAGATAATTCGGTATTCAGCCAACTCAAGGAAAAGGTTGGTGAATTCAATCAAATGAGTCACATTTGAAGCAAAGTTTTGATTCAGAGTTATGAGGAGATGGTAAAACATGATTCTATGTTCACTTCCATTTGTATATCATTTTTGTTTTGTACTCTTATCACTAGAGGAAGAGAAAAATTCATTTGAAGAAGTTAAGAGTATTTGCTACTTCAAGATGAAGAGAACAAAAGGTATGGAAGAGAAATTTGAAGATGTTGACATCATCATAAGTGGAAGAAAGATGCAGAAGAAGAAATTCCAACATTTCCAAAGAGAGAGTAAGACTTCTTTTCCTCTTATATTGTCCATATACTTTTCCTACTTTTATCCTCTACATCCAAAGACAAGTCTACGACAACATCTTGTGTGAAAAAGATAGTCTAAAGAAGAAGCAGTTTTTTGTTTTGCATTATACTTGGTCATGTTTTAGTAGGTTTTGAGAAAGAATTGCATTGAGAGAAAGAAAAGCAGTAGATGTATAAGACAGCTTATATGTTTTGACTCTTATGTGTATGAGTTATGTTTTAGTTGATGCTTTTGAGCAGGCAGCTTATATGTTCCCTCAAAGAATTCTTGGAGTGTCAATTCATAGGTACTTGGTATATGACAAGTTGCAGAGAAGTATTTTTCTTCTTTATCTAACTCTTGAGGTAAAAGAGTATTTGTAGCAGATGTTAAAGACTTGGAGTAAGGTTTTTGTTTGGAAAAGATACCTCATATTCTGTATATTCAATATATTCAGGAAACTCAGAGTTTTTCAGGATTAAAATTCAAAAAAATCAATATTTTAAAATTTTGAGCATTTTCAAAAAATTCAAAATTTTAGAATTTGCAAAAAAATCAGCATTTTCAAAAAATTTCAAAAAATTCAATATTTCAAGAAAATTCAAAAAATTCAAGAAAATTCATATTTTTTGAAGTATAAGTGAGATGAAGAATCTACTTTCTATGGTTGTCTAGATTTTTATATACATGCTTGTATTCAAAAAAGGTGTTCCATCAAATCCTATCACTTGATTGAGAAATGGAGTTAGCCAAAAGAAAGTCAAGCAGATACTATCACATTTCACCCGGGTAGAATATGAAAAGATGAAGTATCAACTTGTAACTTTTGGAGTTCTCAAGGTGAGAGTTTGTCCACTTATTTTCAAGTAGGAGTTGCAGATTCTTGGAAAGGATTTGGTTAAAGAAAAGTTTTACAATTTTATGTGGGAAGCATGGACACTTAAGAGGCATTCAGGCAACAAATCAAATATTCAGTCATGAAGGTTTTATGAAAGCAAATTGACACAGGTATTTTGTTAGAGAGATCTTGACAGATCTTGATAGATCTTGAATGATCTTGAAGATCTTGTATTTATGAGTCAATTGTCTATCCTTTGTTTAAAAAGTTCTTAGCATTGGAAGAAGTCAATCAAAGATTCAAATTCTATCAGATTTGTGTTGCAAAGAAAAAGAAGAAGATACTTGTTATGTTGCAGAAGATTATGGATCCTAAAATTTTGTTTCAGACACAGGTATTGATCACTAAAGATTAGATTTATTGAAAGAAGGAAGACGTTCCAGATTTCATATAATCTGATATAATTTGAAGAATTTTGGATACTAGTGTTAAATCATCCAAGGGGTGATGAAACATGAAGACTTTGTTTCAGCCATATGTAAAAGAAATTAAAAGAATGCAGAGTCATATCTACAAGTGTATTCCTATAGGCTATATCAGATATTCCTATATTTCCTTTGTCAATTTTTCTTTATGTTCCAGCTTTAAAAGAAGAAGGAAGAAGGAGAATGTTTGGAGAAAGTTCTTGTTACGGTGTTCCTGTTCAGGAGAAAGTTCCAGAGTTCTATTACGAAGAAGCTTGATATTTCAGAGAGGTATGTTACTTATGAGGTCAAAGAGGTATGTTACTTACGAGGTTCGCACATTTATGTTTATACCAGATTTTGAAGGAAAGAGGTATGAAGGACTTACATATAGAACAAGGATGTAGATAAGATAACATCATAGATATAAAGTTTTGAGACTTATGGGTTTAGTTGAGTTGAGTTGAGTACAGTTAGAGATGAACCAGCTAGTTTTCATAATACACTAAGTTGTGAGTTTTCAATCACAAGTCCGAAGATTCAATTCCTGGTTTTGTTTAGTGTATTTACATGACACAACAGAAATACGTTGAGAAACATTTCGTAAGGTAAATGCAAATATGTAGATCCTAGTGTATTTTTACAGGTTTGAGAAGACTTATTTCAACAGATAGCAGATTCAGAGACAATTCATGCTACATATGTTGTCAAGCAGTGATTGCTTGATATATACACTATTGGATATCTAGGTTGCATATTTTCTCAGGTATTATGGTTCATATTCAGCAAATTCAGATTTTTTTGGAGTTTGAAGAAATTCAAATTCAGTTTTGAAGAAGACTTTCTGAAGAAAAGGTTTGAAGGTCAATTCGGGAGTACAAGTTTGAAGTTTATGACAGTTTGCAGATGAATGAAGTTACATATCCAGTTCAGTTTGTACCAATATGACATTGCAAGGGGGTTCGTTGGAAAACAATGTCACATCAATCCAAAATCCATTTTAGGGCAAAAACCCTAATTTTGGTATTTAAGTCATTTTTGGTACAAAAATGGATGAAATTTTTATGAGCCTATCTTGTAAAGCTTGAAGAGAGCTTTCCAATGGTATATGGCATGCAGCCATCAGAAATCAGATTTGGAAGAAAACCCTAACCCTAATTTTCTACTGATTTAGGATTTTGACCTCATATGATAGCTCTCGACATGAGGATCATAAATATGTTGTCAGATCATTCGTCATGTAGTCAGAAGTGTGAAAAAGCAAGTCAAGAAGTTATTTTTAAAGTTAGCTAAAAGTAACTTTAAAAATAAAGCAAACTCACTTAAAATAAAGCGATCCAAGGAGTCCTATTCGGCATATCTAAAGGAGAATCAGTACATGCATGCTACATGCATTCGGATGAGGTGTTAGAGAAGGTGTGTTCACATGAGTATGAGGATGTCTGGCAACAACATGTTAGCATTCTATGCTAACTCTGTAAGTATGTGATCTTTCCCACACACATCTGATTTAGGGTCTTCCATAGCCTAAATTCAGATTAGGGTTTGCTGAATATCAGTTTCCAACTGATCCTTCCTCTTTCTGTCACTCATATTCACTCTTCTACAACCTATCAGGTCATACATCTCATACATATTCAGATTTCTGTCCCTACATCTGAATATTCTTGTAAATTTTGTACATACACTCATCCATCTATTTCTGTTCACAGAGTGGTTGAGAGTTTTGCCCCCACATTGTAATTTGACATTTGTATATATAATAATGTGAGTAAGCAGTGGCTTCCGTGACACTTTACACATGTTGTCTAATCTCTCTCTATCTTTGTCTCATCATTTGTATGATTAAGTGTGGTATGTTCATGTTTTGTCAATATTGGAAGATTACTGGAATCTGTGTTGTCGATCCTGGAAACCTATCTCAACAAAGAATGATAACAGAATACAGCAGATCCCATTAAGTCAGATACACTCATTGATCTGATTCTGATGAATGCAGAATAAGAAAAGTTCATAACACAGGCGACAGAAGTTTCAAATCACACTTATGTCCAATTCCCAGACAATGCTAAAATAATTTGAAGCTTCGGCTGAAGCCTTCATATAACGTAGGTTGAAATGGGAGCCCACCTGAATTATCCAACCCCCACTTCTCACTCCTCTGCTGCAAAAATTCTTCTTAAGCAAACATTAGCCTATGAGCTTAATCTAAATCAGACTAAGTCAAAATCTGGCTCACGGTAATAATCTGGGTTACATGCCACATTCTTCCATCACTCATCTAGAGGGTCAAAGAAGACAGCCCCAGTAGGTACCATGCTCAATAATAACTTCGCACTTTGAATTCATACATAAGAACAAAAGAAGAAAAGAACAGAAAAAGACATGTAATATACAGCCTTTATAAGATGCTGCATTTGACCTTAAACAATATACACTGATCAGATTGCTTAGAAATATCTGCAACCAGCTCTTTACTCTGTGAGGAAGCCTGAACGCTACAACATGAATCAGTATCAACTGTTAGAAAAGAAACTGGATCTGCTACTGCAGCAACAATGCACAAGGGCCTGTTAAATGGGGGTTTGAAATGTTGAATTTGTAGTTGAATGGTTTTGTAAAAAATCAATCCTTCTCTGGTATTAATGAATTCAACCGTTTGTGGGCAGCCAGTGCAAGAATCTGTCTCTCTTCATGAGTACTTGGCTCCAAGGCTTTCTTGAATTTCTTTTGGTACATATTTAATGGATAATATCCTGCAATTACTGGCCTATTTGCATACAGTCGACCATGCAGAGCATGTGCTGCTTGACAAGCACACTCCTCCCGAGTAAATTCCACGAACACCTTCCCAATATCAGAATCACCCATTCCTAAATTTATGTTATTTACAGCATCAGAAGCAGCTTGAGAGATGTCCAAGTCATTGGGCAGTTTCAGCCCATCAGTAACTACCTGAATTGATTCAGAAATGGCATGTAGAGTATCATTTTTCTCCACTAAAGGTTCATATATATCACGGTGAATTGCACTTAACCCAATTTTCACGTGTTCACATGAGCCACTGTCCTGTATGGCATGAGCTTGATTTCTATCTCCTAAGGCCACTCCAACCATTTCCATTTGAGATTGCATATACTCATTCATAGCTCCTGCAGTTGGTTCAATGGTAATCTGCATCTGTTTAACTTCATTGCCATGTTGTGCTGAAGGCTCAGTAGCATCTCCACCTGGGGGCTGTACTTTTTGCACCTTTCCTTCTTGCACCAATACATCTGAAGTGCAACCCATTTCAATATCTTCAGTCTGCTTAGACTCCCCACAAAACTGGAAATATTCACTGTCAACGTTAGCCACATCGTTAGCATTCTTTGTGTCACCTTCTGTCCTGTATTCCTGCTGAATTTGAAGCGAAAATTTCCCTGCAGCTTCTACTTCTCCCAAAGTTTTCTGAGAATCGTTATCTGATGTCATCTGTGTCTTTACAATGTGCGTAGATTTCACAGTCCCAAACCTAAAAAAAAGAGCTTCAAGTGCAATCAAGCTTTTCAGTTTTAACCAAAAAAGTTCAAAGATGTAGGATGAATTAATATAGCACCTTCCGCACTCAATACGGACATCCTCCTCTATTTCAATAAAATCAGCTTCTGACATGGAAAGTGCCTCTTCCTTGGTGACCTGAACTCATTTTAGCCCATGAACCACTCAGTTGTATGAAATGAACACGTAGGCCTTGAAGTGTGCGCTTATGAATATACGTACCACATTCTGAAGTTCCAAAATACATGTTGGAGCCTGCAATAATGTCTTAGCATGCTCTGGAACACCATAGAATGGAGGTTGCTTTCCATCAGACTGGAGAAGGGAAGCAAACAATTGCAGTAAGATTACCTTAAAACTTGATAATACAACAGTATATTGAAACAAAATAAGGATTCCTAAAACAAATGGCATAACCTTGAAGAATTGATTACCTCTATACAGGCATTTGGTGTCGCTTGCACCACAGTAATAACACTGCTTCCTAAACGGAGTCCATTAAGCCCAGCGCAAGCCTTCAGTGTTACTGATGGATCTAAATACTGAAATGGATAGCAGGTTGTAAGTCAAAAAGGAACAACATATTAAGCATGTATACAAAACACTGGAAAGAATTCTCTAGCACTAATTTCTTGAATTCTATCATTCATTTCAAATTTACTTTTTCTAACAGTCATAATAAATCCTATCTATGACCTTTTATAAAAAACTAACCTCAAGAAATGCATAAGCCTCAATTCGGCTACCATTGACAGCGATCTGCCAATGGTAGGCTTTCAATTGTCCAAATGCAGTAACAATTTCCTTCAGCTGAAAACAGAGGAAAACACAATTTTTGTAGCATCCATGATGCAGAGTAGACAACAATAAGTCAAACAAGACATCACTACAATTTAAGCAATTTACCATTTCTGCTGTCAGAGTCTTGCAAATTCCTCCAACAAAAACCTTTTGAATCAAATCAACCAAGGAATAAAAACAAAAACAGTGAGTCCTCATAATAGAGCAAACATGAACAGCATACAAGTGCTTATTTAAATTACTAAACGAACCCAGAGATACAGAAGAACCAAGAAGAATCTACATTAAGAACAAGCACTTGTAAACATAGCCAAACCATAGACCTTAATAATTCAGACCACTGCATGTGAGCATGAATGCATAAATAGTCACACATGTAAAGTCAGTACAGACAAACTTATATGGTATTATATTATAGTAGGAAAATTAAGTACACATATAATTACATTTACATAAAATTCGTGAGTAAATATTGTCATTTGTATGGCATACTCTCATGTGTAGATATTTTAGCTTCATACATGAACGTGTTAAGTATATTTGAGTATATTATATGTACAATGAATAAACAGATATCTGCTATTAACTTATATTCATAATTATTTCCTGTGAGAACCAGGCTCCCATTCCATAAAGGTGGAGAAATGCATAGCAAGTACAAATCCAGGATCACACATGTCCATCTACAAACATTAATTACAGCTTATAGACATGTTTGTGATTCCAACCATGAAAGGACTGTCTAAAGGTCTCCAAGTCAGCTACTAATTTAGCTTTAACATAGTTAGCCACCAGCCTACTTGGACTGATGGGGATATTCCAACTCATTGTGATGGCAATACTGAGATGAATAACTACAATCTGACTGAGAATTGACATTTCAACCATAGTCACATGGGGATGTGATGTGTTCCAGGACGATGAAGTCCTTCGGATAGGGCCAGTCTACATAGTACAGACCTTGGGGTGTCTCGAGGATGGGGGACCGGGACCGCACCCAAAAAATGTTGATTTTTTGTGTGTTCAGATATGAATATAAACCTTCATAAGTTCAGAGTTATCCAAACTTACGAACTCAGGATAGAGAATACAAACACATACACATTGGAAAAAATAACAAACAAAAGCAAGAGACTTAAGACCAAAATAAGACATGAAAAATACAAACAAGAAAGAAAACCAATACAAAAAGAGACGCACACACACGAACACGAACACGAACACACACACACACACACACCCACAAAAAAAAAAAGAGAGAGAAAGAAAGATTAAAAAAAAAAACACACACACACATAAACACAAAACAAAAAATAAATAAATAATAAAAATAAAATAAAAAATAATAATAAAAATAAATCGTTAAATAATAATTAAAAAAATAATAATAAATTAAAAAAGAAACAAATTAAATAAAAAATATAAATATAAAAAAATAGAAATTAAATTAAAAGAAAATAAATAAAAAATATAAATCCATAAATAAATAAATATATATATATATATATATATATATATATATATATATATATATATATATATATATATATATATATATATATATATATATATATATATATATATATATATATAAGCAAATTAAACAAAAACAAAACGAAACAAAAAGTGCATCGTCAACTTCTATGTCTGTCCTAAACAAGAAGTATTAGAATTAAACTTTATCATGCATAGCTTGGACAAATAGCTATGACATCCCTACTCACGTCATCAGTGCCCTAGAGTATGTGCAGACTTTAATAAAGAGTCTTTCTAAATCAAGATCTCTAACAAAGTCAACGAACTGAAATGGAGAAGAAATCACCAAAAACAAGCCTTTTTAAGTACCAATATGTATCGAAGCAAAGTTGACTCATTATGTTAGGATGAGACTTGAGAGTCATCAATCTTAAATAGCAATGAACATTGAACATAAGCATTATGAAAAAACACATTATCATTATGGTGTATCACTGTGTCCCATGAAATCATAGAAACAAACACTTAATCATGCCATTAGAAGAATCCTTTATCAATTCGACACTCAAGGTAATCAATAAAGATTGACAATAGAAGAAATAGTATCCATAGATGGTATATGAAGAGAGAAGAAAAGCTAAAAGAAAACAGATCCAGAGCCAATAAAATCCTTCACACATCTTCCCAATGCCCATTATGCTCTAATAGTAAATATATTATGTATCTTTTCTATTCCTGGCCCCATGCCAAAAATTATTGGGAATTCTTGCTTAGTCTTTAGTACAGAGCTGAGAGTGCATCGAGACCCTTTGACCTGGAAAGAAATCTTTTTGGGTGAAAATTTCTGTTTTTCTGATAGGTTGCTCCAGTTTCAACTTTCAAATAAGAACTTAAAATGTTATACTTCATTTGCATTGAGAGAAACAGTATAAAATTTTCCAAAATAGAGGCTCTTGGGGAGTTACAGGCTTGAAAATGTTACTTATACCAATTTCCTTTGCAAGGTTAATTATGACTGATGTAGATGACATACCTTACCGCCAACTCTTGGAGGAAAACATGGAAGAGGACTTAATGGAAGAAGAAAAAGAACTGAATGATTGTGCATTACTCGACACCCCTTCAGGGCATCTTCTGCAGATCATGAAGACTACCACTGTAGTTGAAGTTACAGAATATTTTAGTATTAAAGAAGCCTCCACTCTCTGGTCCTATTCAGGAATAAATTCCCAAAGCCTCTGTTTCATTAAGAAACCCTTTGAGAAGGATATGATCATTTATGTTGTATACTTTGATACTTCCTCTGATCAAACAGAGAAAAGGACCTCCACTCCTGTTTACCCCGCCAGATTTCACCCCAATGCCTGACCTTCCTCTCTGAGGAACCCTGCTCATTAAGTTTCTGATGTTGAAGTTACAGAATATTTTAGTATTAAAGAAGCCTCCACTCTCTGGTCCTATTCAGGAATAAATTCCCAAAGCCTCTGTTTCATTAAGAAATCCTTTGAGAAGGATATGATCATTTATGTTGTATACTTTGATACTTCCTCTGATCAAACAGAGAAAAGGACCTCCACTCCTGTTTACCCCGCCAGATTTCACCCCAATGCCTGACCTTCCTCTCTGAGGAACCCTGCTCATTAAGTTTCTGATGTTTCTTGGTCCCTGTGATTGTATGTCTGGCGTTCATGCCTTCTTGCCTCCTGCCAATACACTTTTTGACATTTTGATAAGATCTCCCCTGCCCTTACCCAGGCTGTAACTCTCTTTTTCTAATATATATATACATTGCTTGTTTTTGCAAACTAAAGAAAAGAGGGTAAAGGGTATTACTGCAGTGGAAAACTTGCAATCCTCAAGGGCACAGACCATTAGGAAGAGAGGAGGAAACCTCTTCAGTTATGCGTGTATAAAATAACCTTTGGTTTCTCAAAATGTCAATCGAGCTGCCCACATGAAATTCGGAGTTCCCTTTTTTTTGGGGAGAAGGAAGCAAGAAAAGGTATATTAGACTTTTATACCATCTCAAGGATCACTTGTTACCAGGGACAGCCATCGGGATGCATCCCAGGGACAATACCTTGTTATGACGAGGTCCATCTGAGATGTCCTGCTATCCCGGGCCATCCCAGATATTTTGTTTTCGGCGGACTGCATCCCGGAGTCTCTCAGGGCCAGGGTTGCATCTCCCTGTGGCTATGATTTCAACCACAAAATACAGCCTCCCACTTACATTGATGGATAGAATTCTGGTGAGAGTCATGCAGTAGACAAGTGACATATCTAAACACCAAGATTGGACTGTATAGTTCATCTCCTTCAATATGCTGAGACCCCAACCACGTCATAAACAAAATTCAGATGTCCCACACCAATGTGATGTAAACATATAACGACTCTCTTTATCCATAATTATGTGTTGAGTAAGCTAACCATATACCAATGAGCATCCATTAAAGGTAGAACGTTAAAATTCTTTATGTTTAGTGCTGCAAAGAATTGAAATGAACAATATATACAGAATCCAGATACACATAAGCTTGAAGCAAATTTTACATAAGCCAAAGGAGAGTAAAAAGATCCTTCTATTGAATGAGGTGGGTGTGTTTATGGGCTTAAGACTGCAAGCCATAGGCCCTTTCCCTCACTCAAAAGGACATGTTGTGATGAGTTTATGTAACCAACTAGAGAGAATGAGGTGGGTGTGTTATGGGCTTAAGACTGCAAGCCATAGGCCCTTTCCCTCACTCAAAACGGCATGTTGGGATGAGTTTAAGTAACCAACTAGAGAGGTCAAGGGGTCATCCACAGTGCATATAAAATGTAGCTTTTAATTATTGCATGAGTGTAGTACAGCAACCCGAATACCAATGACGAAAATATGTAGTAAAACAGCCCTACTACCAAGTAAGGAAAAGTGCATACCTTGTGAGGAGAGTCTCGCACAATACTTGAAACCATGCCCACAACAGGTGTGATGTCCATGCCGCCATTCTGCACCACAAGAGTGATTCTCTGAAACCATTCTCCTGTTACATGGGTGTTATATAGCTCAGGGTTAAGCAAACAGCTGTCTGACATTACAAGTCAGCCAGGAGTTGCATTATGGATGCAAAGTTTTACCAGCAAATTAGTGATGTAAAAATTCAACACATTTAAACAGGAAGCACTAACATGCCGCAAGCAAATAACAGCACCAGTTCGGTATCACAAATCAAAACCAGCCAGATACTCCAATTTTCCAACCACCCAGCCTCCCATCCTTTCTCTCTTCTCTTTGTAGGACCTATTCAATACACTTCCACTCTAGACTGTCCACATAGATGGGATCTATAGACATCTATGCCTAGAGGATCCCTAGAGACCATTGGAGGAGCTTACTCATATATTGGCTGAAACTTTACATAATGTGGTGAGAAAGAGGCATACCCACATATCAAGCCTGACAACAGTTGTCCTGAGACTATGTCCCAAAACAGCTGCTATGATGAAGAGTGCAGAGAAATGAGAGCATCAATACAAAAGGAAGTTGCTGTAGGGGTGAACAAACTTGTATTTCCTTCCAACACATGGTACCAATAAAGTAGCTTTCTTTGCTGATATGGAACATGAGCTCTATCAACTAGTGGTTGAATCAAGACTCAAGTGAGGTACGCAGACTTTTAATGAACCCTCACACACTCTAGCCATAATAACAAGAACCTCGCTATACATGTGAAAGCTGCCATAAAAAGTTCAGGCTATCCTAGCTAATCATTCAAGAAAACCCAATCACAGCACTTACGTGGATGAGAACGATGAAGTTTGTCAGCAAACACCTTATGCAAGGTATCCTTGTAGGGAAAAATGGCAGATAGGTTGGAATTTTGGAATCAATCATTGTACATAAAGCGACATTACTTTGTACATTTGAACAAATCAGGACATAGTCAAATTTAGGAAAAAATAAGTCAAAATTTGACTTTAGGGATTTTCTAAATTAATCACATACACTTGTAGTACTCTCTTACAGCTATCCAATGGTACCCTACATGCAACCTCAAAACCCTAATTTGCCCTCCTAAACCTAACCCTAATTTCTGCACAGAAACCCTAAACAGCGGTCAAAGTCAGTAAATAATGACACATGGCAGTCATAGAATGCTTGTGCAGGAACTAAGTGACAACTCTTCGATTGATGGCACATACTCTTGTAGTACTCTCTTAGAAGCTATCCAATGGTACCCTACATGCAACCTCAAAACCCTAAAATATACATATAAATGCACATGTTGTTGTGTATCTTCATAACTTCACAATCTCCATGTGTATAAAAATGATCTCCTCCAAGTGTAGATAAACTCCAAGATATTGACTTCAAAAAACTGAAAAAAAATGGTATCTACAAACCCATCCTTGTTGAAGCAGCAGAAACCCTGATTCTCCTCTCCATAAGGTTGAAGAAGACATAAGCTTTGACCTTGTAGAAAGCTCAAAGCTTACTCTCCATGAATGATGAATAGAAGCTATCCCATCATGTCTTTTTATGGTTATATGCTACCCACGATAAGACATATCAAAAAAGCTCAGAAAGTCAATTTCCGGACCCAAGAGATCGTGGCACAAATTCTACAATTGGGTCTCTTAATATATTTTTTTAAATTTTTATTAAAATAAAGCTTAATCATGAGCTTCTGAATTATATCCAATCATACGCTGCTGTATGTCATGTATTTTGATTGATTTTGAAAATTCTCTTGAAATATGTGCAACCCTCTTGTGGAAGGTTGCTTTTCCAACAATCCCCTCCTAATCTGACACAAGGGCATATGCAAGGATAGGTATATATTCTGTTGGCTGATAAAATTTGGTACTTTGGATGTAGGCACCTGTAAAAATCTGTTATATGGTGTCATGCAAGTGACCACAAACACGCAAAAGGACTCAATCATGAAGAGCACTCCCATACCGCAAATCAAAAGGAGAACTCGCACATCCCATACTCTTCTCATCCAAATATTTGCTTGGAAGGATAGAGACAAACAAAGGGATCATAGTACTGACATTACATGCCAATAGATAGTGTGCATATTCCAACATACTTCTTAAACTCTCAAGGTTGACCAAGCCTATCAGTATCAATCATAGACCTTCATCTACACCTATCAAAATAATACAATATACAAATACAAGAAGTTGAAAACCTGTCCACCATAAGCTTTTGGATGTAGATATGTTTCCCCTCCTTGTTCCAATAATCATATGTCCTGACCTACAACTTGGTATCAATGCAAGTTCAACTGAGTTTTGGGAAGCTTGGAGCTACGTGTAAGTTACAGAACAGGTAAAAGCAAAATGACTAGAGTTTCCATCCCTCTGTCCAGTAGTTGTTTTCCTTGTGTAGCCAACAAGTTTAAAACCAGCAGGTATTTGTTTTGCTCTTTATATACGCCAACAAGTTTGGAGCTACGTGTAAGTTACAGAACAGATAAAAGCAAAATAACTAGAGTTTCCATCCCTCTGTCCAGCAGTTTTTTTTCCTTGTGTAGCCAACAAGTTTAAGATCAGCAGGTATTCGTTTTGCTCTTTATATAGGCCAACAAGTTTAAGATCAGCAGGATTTGAATTGCTCTTTACAAATTCTCTGATACAGCTCTCTATCAAAGCTTTGCATAAGTTCCATCAACCCTCTGTTTAGTGCTCAGCTGGTCTCAGTTATAATGTTATAAGTACAATCCAACACCTCACAGTCAACCCAGCTCTGTTGCTCTGTATGTTCAGCAGTGCCTAGCTCTCTGAGGTTGAGTCCCGCAGCCTGAAGGTGTATCCAGCAGCTCTTTAGCTCTTAGTGTTGCTCTTAGTACTTAGTAGCTCTGTGTTTCAAGCAGACTTTAGATAGACACTCTGTATAAGTACTTAGTATCTCTGTGTTTCGAGCAGACTTTAGATAGATACTCTGTATAAGCAGTCCAACATTGCACAGCAATACTATGTGTTGATAGATTTAGTACCAAGTAACTTGAAGTAGAAGAAGATTTCTACTTCAATTTCCTTTAGAAGATTTGCCTATTGAGAGGTTCATACCTCACAAAAAATTTGTCAAGAAAAGAAAATTGCAAAAGAGAATCGAGATTGAACATCATTTTTTGAATCCTTCCTACTTCAAAGCCTCATGTAAATAATATTTAAAAAGGGAAATTGTAGAGGATAAATCCTATTTGTCTTCTTTGTGCATATATTTTTTGACATTATTTTTGGACATTAATTTGTGCCCAAAAACTAGGCTACTTTGAGAAGTTTTAGATTTTGAAAAATAAACCTCACAAACACCTTCTACACTTTGAGACTTTTCTATCCATACCCTACATGAGCTATATCCAACCTCTCCATGATTCTCAAATATGAAACCCCTAATTTTCTGTTCAAAGAGTCAAAATAACTTAAAAAGTCAACAAGTGAACTCCCTAAATCAATGAAATCAAGGTCAAAGTCAATATCTGGCAGCGATCCCCAGTGAAAGTCAAAAGCATAACAATGAATCAACCAAAAGCTGTTCATCAGCCCACATACATGCTTTTCATAATTATCCAAAATGAGCTTTTTGCCCTTCTTCATGTCTATAAAAGAAGGGCATAACTCAGAAGTTTTATCAATCCAGCTCTAGAGGCTTCTTCTTGCCCTATTTCTTGAAAAAGGGTGCAGCTATATCTTCTGAGAGTATGCAGCCATATATGAAGGTACTGTTCAGCCCCTATTCATTTCAAGTTTTTCAGCAGCCTTCGCCTAAGCT